>OX352310.1:2397500-2997500 GCA_947086415.1 Pammene aurita
ATTTTTTTGAATTTTCAACTTGTGAATTTAGAAATTTTCTGCCAAGTCATAAAAACATTTCGGGGCATTTCTAAACTATTATCAACTCCTATTTTATTTGATTTCATTTATTTAATTATACAAAACACGCAATTCAAATAATTATAGCAAGAATATAATAAAATAACAAGTTTCAGTATTCTACGAAATTTTACTGCTCAATTAAATTGTGCAATATATTTTGACTCTGTTTGGCTGTTGAGCCACATTCTTAGTCTTAGAAGAAAATTGTACTTTATACCCTAGAGCTTAAAATGCGATTTTATGTCGTCCACGCACGATTTAAAGTCGAACTTTACGAGCATGAGAAGTGAAAAGAGTATATCTGCCTACCTTGGATTTTAAAACCGATATAACTCTTGCTGGGCATAAGGGAAATTACGCCTTATTGGGATTAGGTCCAGTTTCCACACGATGTTTTCTTACACCGAAAAACCCAGATTACATTCTTATACGCGGAACATTATTTAAAATAAAAAGCATGATTAAATAATTCTGTTAAGAATCAATTATTTTTATAATAAATAAAATTATTTTTTATAATAATAATAATTAAAATGTAATCATTTTCTCGCATATGAATTAGTCCCGACGAAATTATTTTGAATCATTTTAACGGGAATAAAATCAACATAAGTTTATTCTTACGATATTTTTTTCAAATAATGATTTTATTCTTGAGTTGGACACTGACTGATATTGATCGTTTCATTATATTAGAAGTATCGGTGAACGTCGTCACATTTTGCTGGAGCCATTGAAACAAAGTACTACCTATAACTAGAATAATCGACTTGAGCCGTCACGGTCGAATGGAAAAAACAAAAACACCGGCACCACACAACGATCTTTTACCGCACTAACAAGCAATAATAGCGTCTAGATCAAAGGCGTAAGTACGAAAACATATGCAAAAAGACTCTTGTTTGTTTGTAGGCTCGCTCGTGCCGCCATACCGGCAGCGCTTAGCTCGTAGGTTGCTCGAATAATAAATAAGCCAAATGTATTGGTCACAGAGTTTAAAATAGCTTAATCGCATTTGAAAAACCCTATCTGATAGGGAAACCATATGCTGGGTTGTAACCACTTACCCGAATTAACTGTATTGATATGGTTAGCGTTTCGTTCGGGTAAGTCAAACGATACGCTTACCGAATTGATAGGGTTTTTAAAAACAACTCTATCAAATACCCAATCTAATACCCCTTTATTGGTTACCGGTTCCGGTCCCTGGTTTGGAACCTTATTGATCGAAAAGTAAAAGTTTTATAGGTCGGTAAATCACTTGGTCGGACAGCCCTCGGCCTGGTTGGTTTTGGTTTTAATTTTTAAATTAATTTTATATGAAAGAGTGTATTAACAACTATCTCCTGGATTTATTTTTAATTGCATATTTTCGAAGCTAGAAAGAGAATAACATTTTATAGTCAAATATCTTATTAAATATTTATTGTATACAAAAAACATTTAGTAACCTTAAACTAATTTTTAAAAACGTACCGAACTGCAAATCAGTAATTTATTTTTCAGTGTTTGTTTTTGTTTTATTAAACAGTTACATGTATGGAGTGGACCCCTAAAATGTTTTTAATAATAAATCTTGTGCTCCAATATATGGCGGGTTATAAAAGCCATTTA
The DNA here is from genome assembly GCA_947086415.1 of Pammene aurita. Classification (NCBI taxonomy): domain Eukaryota; kingdom Metazoa; phylum Arthropoda; class Insecta; order Lepidoptera; family Tortricidae; genus Pammene; species Pammene aurita. The sequence continues at coordinate 2,399,178 of OX352310.1, forward strand.
CACACCAAATTTGATTAATATAGAGCCGTAAATTTCGGTTACAGACGGAAAAATCACCCCAAAAATTGCACCACTAAAAGTGTTCGTAAACGGAACGGACTAGGCTGAGCGCTTTCCGACCAAAAAATATTGAAAGAGCAATTAATTCAGGTTAGTTTCATCTTGTTACTCGATGAGGTGAAAACACCCCAAAAATTGCACAAACTGTCCAAAAACGAAACGGACCAGACTGAGAGCTGTCGGACCAAGTGATTATATCCGACCTACATTTTTTTTCTTTTCATTGAATAAGGTTTTTTGGACCCGGGGTATGTCCTTAAACTACGTCCGGACCTGGGTATGTCCTTAAACTACGCCAAAAAGAGAGGTATGGGCACTGCGAATGGCATCTCGCTAAGTGTGGTAGGGCACGTTCAGCGAATGTCATCGCTCAAATCTGGAGCAGAGCCCGACTGGGGAAGTACCTCCACCTTACAGAAAACCACAGCCAAATAGCACTAGACCCTACTCATAGTGTTGTGTTCCTGCTGGTGAGTAAGGTTGCCAAAGAGCTCAAAGAGGACCCAGTGTGTTGACGATGAGGGACCCTCTTGTTCCTTTAGCCGTCAACACAGTGAATCCTCCTTTTTGTAAAGGGTCGGCAACGCGCATGTGACTCCTGTGGAGTTACAGGCGTCCATAGGTTACGGTAGCTGCTTACCATCAGGCAGGCCGTATGCTTGTTTGCCACCGTCGTAGTATAAAAAAAAAAAAAAAAAAGGTTCCAAACTGCTCCTTGATGAGGTAAGCAAGTGATCATACGGTGGCCGCCCGGTCCAATAGGCTTGTAGTCGTAGCCTATCCATCTTTCCCAACTAGCAGGGGTATCTCTCAGTACAAAAGTGAAAAAAATTGTGCGCATCGAGAAAAAGTTGTGAATATTTTACCATGGATAGAGTGCCCCACGATGAATATTTTTTAGTATTATCATAATCAAAGCCGGGATATCGATAGAATAGTCGATATTTAATTAAGTACTTGAAAAAAGTGCATATTTGCTCCCGTCATCCGGGCTTTGATCATAATAAATGATATTTATTACTTACTAGCTGTGCAAAAAAAACCGGCCAAGAGCATGTCGGGCGATGCTCAGTGTAGAGTTTCGTAGTTGCCGCCCTGTTTGGACCCACGGTTCAAAAGTTAGATGGAAGAGACGCCTTTTTTTGAACTTTCAAATCTAATATTTACGAAACTATCAGTTTCATCAAAAAAATGTATTAAAAGACCTCTATTCTTTTTGAAAGACCTATTCAATAATACCCAACACGATAAAGTTGGAGCGAAAAAAAATTCACCCCCCATTTTATGTGTACCCTAATAGAAGCATACACTGCTTTATCTACACACATATTAAAAAAATCCTAAGTGACGTGTTCGGAAACCATTAGAATGACCGCCATGACCAACCTTATTGTGCCGGCGGTCGGGGAGGAGGGCGAATTTTCATTACGTTACCGTAGGTAATGAATTTTCATACGTTTTTACCACACTGGCACTGATGTTACGTTACTGATTGCATTAATGGTGGTAATGGGCTTTTTTGAAGATGAAACTATCCTTTGTCCTTTCTCGAGACCCATACTATTCTATACCAATTTTCATCAAAATCAGTTCAGCGGTAAAAAATTCCTCATACCAACTTCCAACCCCCTTTTCACCCCCACAAGGGTTTGAAAACTATCCTATGACGTTTCTCGAGACTCAAACTATCTCCATACTCATTTCTATCTAAATCGTATCAGCGGTTAAAAATTCTCCATACAAACTTTCAACCCCATTTTCACCCCCACCAGGGTTGATTTTCGGGACTAAAACTATATATTATCCTTTCCCGGGACTCAAACTATCTCTATACAAAATTTCATCAAAATCCGTTCAGCCGTTTTCACGTGATGTGCGGTCAAATAAACAGACAAACAGATAAACAGATAAACAGACAAACAGATAAACAGACAAAAATTCTAAAAATTCTTGGAACGTGTTCTGTTATCGATTCTAAGTATCCCCAGCCAACTTTTTTTCGATTATCTTCCATGTACAGACTTTCGACCCTCTTCAGCTTTATTATATGTATATAAGTAGATATAACGTTCTAAAAAATAATATTTTTTTGCGAGTTTTTCCTCTTCGCAGAACTTTTTTTTAAATATGGATTTTTACTTTTTTAATATCAAAAATGAATTCTGCATGTCTGTTTTATACGGAAATGATACCACACAAGCCCTAGCAGCCTTAACCAGAGAGTAATAAAATATTGCACGGGACCCCTTATTTTGACGTGAAGGACTAAAAATTTTACGGACCTCCAATCTTGGAAGAATAATAAGTAAGGAAGCGTAATCAACGCTCAAAATGTGCTCCACTTTCCTGGTGCCAAAGTGGGCGGAGCTTGTGACAGCGGTGCCCTAATGTCATGTCAAACATTTTGAAATTGTCATGTCGTCAAAATATTAGTTTTTTCGGTCCATGAAATTTCGATAATATATCGGTATTAAAATGCCGGCTTGTGCCGTGAATTGGTGCAGGAGCCACACAGGCGCTAAAGATGGTGATATTTCTTTTCATCGGTAAGTAAATCACGCATAGATATTCTCATAAATTACGGACTTGGTCGATGTTATGCAATATAAGTTTTGGGAGAGTAAACATAACTCATTTGAGGAAAAGTATAATAAAAGTTCATTTATAAGTATTACCTAGTAGTAATAAATCGACAAAACAAAACCCTTCGAATTAGTACCTACTATACTTACTCGGGTAAAATCATATCATTCTGGCCGTGCCATTTCTAGTACAACTAATAAGTATGACTCTTATTTTTCATTAATAATCAATGCTATAACTTCATAGCATAGTCTTTAATTATCAAATCTAGAGCAGAGCCCGACTGGGGAACTACCTCTACCTTACAGAAAACCACAGCCAATTAGCACGAAACCCTACTCATAGTGTTGTGTTCCTGCCGGTGAGTAAGGTTGCCAGAGAGCTTAGAGGATGCAGTGTGTTGACGACGGGGGATCCTCTTGTCCCTTTAGCTGTCAACACAGTGAATCCTCTTTTATATGAAAGCGTCGGCAAAGCACATGAGACACCTCTGGAGTTACAGGCGTCCATAGGCTACGGTAGCTGCTTACCATCAGGTGAGCCGTATGCCTGTTTGCTACCGTTGTAGTATAAAAAAATGGATACAAAATGTAAATTTATGTTTGTATTTCCCTAAGCCTGCTAAAATAAATAGTACACATAAACGAACTCATCCGTTATTTATTTAGTTCTAAAAAACGAGAAAGCAAAGAGAATTTTAACTATTTATATTGAAGGTATGCTATTATTTTCTAGTCTGGTCATAAATAAAGTTAAAAAATAATCGTTTTTCTTTTGCCATAATCAACCTTAATTGCTTAACATTATGTTGCTTGAGACCAAGAGGGTCTCCCTATGTAGCGGATTTATAAAATTGTAAAAAAATTATGTTAATTTATGCTTATTTTGTAGTATGTAAGTCCCTATATTGTAATTAAGCACTTTAATTAAATAAATAATAAGAATAGAATAGAAAGCTTTCATATTCCTTATTCCAAGAACGATTAAATTTACGTATATTACATAAGTCATGAAAAATGCACTAAAAATAAATTGTTAATTGATTGCATTAAGTATTATTTATTACGTGAACCGATCCACGTCAAACTAAGGCGTATTTATTATACGTTAACTTGACATTTTCAGTCATTTGGTTTGAGTGTCTCCTGTCCAATTGCACTTCATTGTCAAATTGATTTTGACCACTCACAACACGGCAACTTTTCTTATTGGTGAAATGGCATGAAACCTTTGCAGAATTAAGGTTAACACAAAAAATATGCTTAAAGAATGAGTACTTGATTGGTTAACAAGACATAAGACATTTTAGTTTTGTAAACATGAAAATGGGTCGTGTTTTCACATGAACTTTGCTTGCCTTTACTCGTCTTGATATTATATGTCGATGCCTCCAATACTAAAAAATATTCATCATGGGGCACTCTATCCATGGTCAAAAATTCACAACTTTTTTCGAGGCGCACAATTTTTTCAATTTCAAGCTCAGCTAAACCATTATTACCCATACCGAAACTATACCATTCCCAGTATCTTGACGACTGAGTTTCTGGAGGGTGCAAAACCCGTATCGCGGATTCTCAACGATCAGCTTTTAATGACTTGATTAAGTTTACTGACTGAAAACGGAAGCTTAGTGAAATAACCAGGCTTGGTTATATTGTCCGCCCTTTTAGGTAAAAATGCAGTTTACTTTATGTGATACAACTAATACATGGTAATGGCAGTGATGGAAAGGCGGCATAAGTACAAAATAACGCCCTTCATGTTTATTTAGATTGCGGCGTTTTGAAATTGTTTGTTTAAAATTACTCATAGGCCTTATGAGCCGGTACCTAACTGAAGTTCAGCATCGAAAAAGGCGCCCAGAACCAAGCACACGGGGCGGCTCGCGCCGCCCCTGGCAGCCTGCCGCCCCGGGCCATGGCCCTCTTGGCCATAGGGTAAATACGCCCCTGATTCCAGTTCAGTTTTTCGTCCAATGTTATTCCTAGGTACTTTACTTCTTTTGAAAGTGTTAGTCTAGTTCCAAACAAGGTTGGCATTTCGTATGCGCCCAATTTCCGTTTATGAGTGAAGAAAATTGTGTCGGTCTTTTTTGGGTTTACCGATAGGTCATTCTCCTTGCACCATTTCTCTACTATTTTCAGTGCTGTTTGTGTGAGGTCGCACAGTGTGCTTGTCACTGGTCCATTGATCATTATTACTAGATCATCTGCGTACCCTATTGTCAGAAATAGATTGTTGTTCAGCTTTGTTATCAGGTCATTTACTACCAGGTTCCATAGAAGTGGCGAGAGTACACCTCCTTGGGGGCATCCTCTCATGACGAGCGCCTGGTGATTTTGGTTTTCAGATAGCCTGATGATTCTCTTTCTTAGCATGTTCATTATAGATTCTGTAATCAATGGTTCGGTTTTATGTCTGTTTAAAGCTTGTTGAATGCTACTGAAATGTGTCTTGTCGAAAGCTCCTTCTATATCAATGAAGGTGCCTAGGCAGGAACTTTTCCTTGATAGCGCAGTTTCTATATTATTTACAACGGCATGCAGTGCTGAATGCATGTTGGTTTGGATGAATACCTTTGTTTTTAATTGCCGTGTCCTTCAGTTCTCTGTCACATAGTCTTTCAAGTATTTTTAGCATGAGGGAAGTAAGCCTGATGGGTCTGAATGATTTTGGGTCTGTGTAATCAGTTTTACCTGGTTTTGGTAGAAAGATTTATTTATTTATTTAAACTTTATTGCACATAAAAAAGTACAAGTGGCGGACTTAATGCCTTAAGGCATTCTCTACCAGTCAACCATTGGGCCAAAAAGAAACATTTGTTGGGTGCAGGTTCGAAAATAGAAAATGAAATTATAATGATCACTTACTAAATACATATATATATATATAATAGTACTTAAGATATACTTACATATATACTTTATATGATATACTTACATACATATTATTATACGTACCTATTATGAAATATAATGCAGACAACTAATCACGTAAATTGTCAAATAAGTGCTTGCGTACCATGCGCTTGAAGATAAATTTGCTCTGAGCTTTTCTGATATCAAGAAAGATCACCTTTACTTCTCTCCATTTCTGTGGGATGTATCTGAAGGCGATACATCTACATAGTATGCCAGATAATTGTTCGATAAGTTTGTCTCCTCCCCATTTTAGGAAGGCTGGGTATATCCCATCTACTCCTGGTGATTTAAAGTTGCTGAAACTGTTGGTTGCCCAGGCTATTTTGGTCTGTTCAGTTATACGCTCCGCTATCTTCCACTCATCTTGGGTCGGATGGTAGCTTTATGTTTGTGCGTCCCAGTCTTGTTTATCAACTACTTTGCAACCTGGAAAGTGGGTTTCTACCTGTAGGCTTTCGGTCTCGGCTGGGTTACTGGTAGTGCTATTGTCCACCCTTCTCAGCGTGCCTAGTAATTGTTTCGGTTGATCAGCCATGATCTTCCTTGTTCTATTTGCTTGGGTGTTTGTGGATATATTTATATTTGTCCCAGTCTTCTTCAGATTTTGTATTCATGGCTCTGTTTAGTTGTTTCATCATTTTTGTTCTTATTCGTTCCAACTCTGGACCCCACCAGCTACTGTTATTACATTTTCCACTAGTGGGTGGTGTCGACAGTGGGCATGTGTCTTCGTAGCAGTCAATTATGTTTTTAGTGAGCATCTTTACCTGTTCCTCTAGCTCTTCTGTGTTGTTTGGTCTGTAAGTGTTTGTGTTGCTGTCTATTTTACCTGCAAGAAGTTCCTTATACGCCTTTATGTCGGTGCGTCTAGGATTTCTTCTAGGTATAGGTGTGTGGGTGTCTGCTGTCAGGTCATACCGAATCCACCTGTGGTCGGAGCAAGATAGTTCATCCGACACCTGCCAGTTGGACACGTGTTGAGCTGCCAGTCCTGTACTTAAAGTAATGTCAATTATAGTATTACACCTACGAGTGACAAAAGTTGGTTTTGATCCTGTGTTAAGTATGTCTAGATTAGTAGTCATAAGGTGTTCAACAAGATCGTTACCTCTGTTGTTGTTGGTTTCCATCCCCCATTAGGTTGTGGTGGCCATTGCAGTCCCCTGATATGACCAGCTCAAGCCCTCCACTCTCGCAGTAGCGTACGAGGTTGTTCATTTCCGTGGGAGGTGGTTCGTCTTCTGCCGCCATGTAGACAGATGCGAGAACTATCTCCGGCAGTCTTGAGTTTTGTGTTCTGAGGAGTTTTATGGCACACACGTCTCTGGAACAGAATTCAGTTAGTGGTTGTGCCATTATGTTACGAGATATGTATATACAGGTTCTAGGTTTGCTTCGTGTATTATAGAAAAGATTACCTCCGGTGTTGTTGAGGCCGTTTATGCGTGTGTTCCTGATCCACGGCTCTTGGATCAGGGCTATGGCAGTTGGGTTAACCTCCAGCCATTTCCGAAGTTGAGCCGTTGCAGATTTGCTGTGCTGAAGGTTAACCTGGAGGACCTTACAGAGGGAAGGAGACATTGGAGGAGTGCCCCTCTTCCCCTCGCCCCTTTAGGTCCAGGAGACTGATCCCCTTTGGTAAGCCATCCTCATCCTCGGATTCCAGCCGGATGCTTTCCTCGACGTCGGATGCGGTCGGATGGTCTGTCTCCATTTCAGATGGGGCGGACTTCTCGGCGGGCTCGCTCTCTGAAGTTTTTACATCCGTCTTCCCCTCTGATGGGTTGTTCTTTTCTGGCGGGGAATCCCGGAAGTGCCCCCAACTGTGTTGGAAACGGATATAGACCGTTCCACATATGTAGCTCAGCCGTCTACCCCTTTCCAACACAGTAGGAACAACCTCTTCCGGGATTTCTACCAAAGTAGTGTGCTGGACCTTTTCTTCAGTGGGATCGCTTGGTGCAGAGTCCACTTCCTCAACATGGCCCATCGGTTTTGGTAGTTGAGCACCCTTCCTATTTTTGTGAGGTTCTCCTCCAGAGCTGGTATTAGGATGCCGCACCTTGTGTTTCTGACCATCTCGTCCTCCCTCTTTCCGACAAGATGGTCCCCGTTTTCCAGTGTGGCCGTCTCCAGCCACTTCGTCAGCCATGTTTTTGTGTTGGCGTCTTGGCACCATAGCTTTAGGTACCCATCCACAAAACTGGGTCTATCTGAGAACGCTGGGGCCTGTACCTCTGTATCCAGACCGGTTTCGATAGCTGCCTGGAAGATGGCATCTCCGATCTTGCGCTCCACCTCTTTAGCGTCCTGCTGCGACAGCCTGCCCGTGCGAGTGTTGGTGATCGCCACCGTCAGGTCTGCCGCCGCTGCCGCCGCGTAGGTGGATGGTTGTTGTGGCTCCTGGGCGTTCGTCCTAACCTTTTTATGGTCGCCTCTAGGGGATATGGTTTCATCCAGACGGGCTCTCTTGGCTTTGGTCTCATTCTTCGCCTGGTTTTGTTCTGATGGGGTCGTCGCTCCCTCGCCCTCTCCTTTAGGGGCTTCGACCTCTTGTTTGCCTCCAGCGGCGCGGCTTTCTGCTGCTCTGCGCTTTTGGAGCCTCTGCCTCTGCGAGACTTTTTTCCGAGGTAGGTCGTTTTCGGTCTGGGCAGGTTTCCCCTTGGGTTTGCACCTAATCAATGACTTGCCCAGCCGGGATCGATGACCTGCTTCAAGGGGTCAACGGGTGTCGTCCCACCCTTGGCTGTCGTCATGGTCTGTTTTGAGGGACCAGCTAATGGAGGCTTCATCGTCTCTGGTTTATCCGCCTTGGCTGGGGTTCCTGTTGGTACTCCAGTGTCTGGCTGACAATCCAGCTTCAATGGCTCCTCCACAGCCGTTCCACTCTTTGTATTTTTCACCTCTCTTAGTGCTTCAGCTTGTGCCGTCTCAGCTAAGATGGGCGTATGTTGTTTTGTTTGTTTTTTTATATGAGATTTTTTATTGCTAGTCGTATCCATATGTGTTCCCACGAGTAGCTAGGGAAATATTGGTCCATCCACGCAGAGCCCCGCTTGCGTAGAGAAGGCAGTTATACAACGGGTTTCGCCCGGTTCCCGAGGCCTTTCGTTCGCGACTGTGCTCCCTCACAGCCATGCATCCATCGGCACGAGTAGTTCCACCTTGGATTAGGGGAGGGGATAAATGGGGATGGTTAGGAGTAGAAATGGGTCGGTTTTTCCAGCAATACCTCCGAGCCTCCCTAACGGACAGATCCTAGCTGGTTCGACGGCCGGGCTCGAGACGAAGCTCTCCTTCATCCCGCAGAGGGTTCCTCTACCGGATAGCTGGATGAGCCTCGTCGAGGTCAGCAGTCGGTCCGTCTAGGATGTATCCGTCAGTGGAGGCGGCTGGTATCGCTGGACTAAAGACCCTCGGGATGAAGGAAGTAGATGGGAGGTGACGAGAAAGGACTTAGAACGGAAATGACTTTTTGGATCACGGGAGGTTGGTAGGAAATACTAGGTAGTGTAAAGGAAACACCTGGCGGGCGGGAGTGCTCACATCACATGGCATACCATGGCGTGGCCCCGTCCAGGTGGGGGCCCACATACTTGGCTACTAGTGGTCCGGGGTATATTAGTAAATGCTGCGACGCCCGTTGTAGACCACTAGCATTGTCCGGGGAGTACGACCCACCCAACAATGAAACCCTGGGTGGGTTCCTTTCTGGTCCGCGGCGGCAGACCAGAGAGGACGGGGACGTGTATGCTGGGCTTGAGGAGCTGGCCAGTAGTTCAGCGCCGCGTACCTGCACGTACCTACTTCGTCCACACTCCCCTACCGATACGGTACATATTAATCATAAAATGATACGTAGTATCCATATATCCAACGGGAAATACCTCTTTAACCATTTAACTGCGTCTTTTCATCAGTTGGTATAGTTTTTGTGGTAGATACTGACTTAAAAAGTGACTGAAAGTTGAATTAAAGATGTTTATTCCTGTTGTTTTTTATCTTATAATTATAATACACATACTATTAATCTTGCTTTTTACATTTTTAAAATATATTTTTCTATCTTTATATTTCTTCCTCTCCGTCTTCTATATACGTTTTTTGCAGCAAAATAAGAATAAGAAAGCGGTTTGTATAAATGACTTATAGCGGGTCTGGCTGTATATAAACACCGGCACTGATATTAAAAATGTTTATTTAAACAAATTGAACACAAATGGGTTATACAGACACAAGTCTAGCTAATATTTTAAAGTCTAGGTTAACAAAGTAACGAATGGGTATCGTAGGTCGGTGGCACGCGAGTACAGCGTGCTTACCATGCGGCGGTGCGCTGCCCACTGGCGAGAGCACTTGAAACGCTCCGCGGTGATACAAGATGGCGGCACACGCCAAAGCCTAGTTGACCCACGGTTTAGCTTATTAAGAAGCGAGCCGGGGGTCTACCTCTAGTGGTTCTTACGGAAACACGCCGAACAGGCGTGTCGTCAAGGTCACGCGCTATAGACTTCACTTATTTACGTAAAAGCACAGATTATATGTAAAAGGCGTAAAATGAGAAAATAATAGCGCACCTTGCGTTATGGCAATCACCGTGGCAAATTTTGCCGGCTGGGGTGCAAGGGAGGCTCCTTAACTGCATGCCATATACAGTCTAATTCAGTCCAATTAGGCTCTAATGAAAGGTCAGGTCTTCTCTTCCATATCCCCACTGTTCTGGAGATGGTCGGGTTGCTACGTGACTTTCTAGTGCACGCCCCCATATTTCTCCAGCCTGATATTTTGCCCTTTTTATATACTGAAGGAGGGCAGCGGCAGTAGGAGGTATTAAAGAGAGGGTCTTATCACCGGTGACAAACATTTGGCGTCGAGCTTAATTCACGTGTGTCAAATCGCACTGAAAATTGCACATTTTGTTGGTGAACATCTCCAGTGATATGATATGTTCGTCGGTAATCTCTTTAACACTGGGTGGGAGAGCTAAGCATGTAAACGCTGCAGTGAATGCAGGGTCCTTCCACGCAGACTTTGTCGTTTTTGATCGTTATTATCACTTAGATAACACTAATAATAAACAAGACAGCACAGTTCAATACAATTCCAGTAGAACTGTGTCACTTTGTAATATTGAAAAATTATACACATAAAAAATAAAATAAAAAATACTAAATAAAATTATTTTGAAAATTGTTTTCTTGGGGTTAGATATCAAGATATAACGTATCATTTGTGATATACTGTATAAAAAAAAAGTTGCGTATATCGTATCTGAAGGAGTCTAACCTTGATATTTTGTGTCAAAAACTAAATAAACTATACCAGCTTCTGAAAAGGCGCAGTTAAGGCGACGATATATGCAAATACGTCATATCGGGGTGTTTTTGTGCAAGGTTTTTGAAGAAAACAAACCACGTATGCATGAATGTTACATTTTCTGTAGGGGCATATAGTTGGGTTCTATGTACCGATACGTGCTTGGTCTTGTATAACATAATTAGGTATATATACCATCGTTAAGAAACTGTTTTGCAGAAAACATGTCCAAGTTTTATGTCGGCCAGAAATAATTCTATGTTGCGAAATTAAACACAATTACTTCTTAGCACATTACTAATGTTGTACCGATAACTATAGTCGTATTAAGCGCTTAATAAAGGCCTTGTAGAGCCTGTAATAATCAGAACTATCGAAGATATAAGCAATTGCTGCAATAAAACTTATAGGCGTTTATTCTATTGCAGCCAGAGACATGTTTCATGTTTTAAATTTGAGTAATATTTTGAGTACGGAAATTCGTTCCACATAGCTTAGGGTATAGTACGCTTGCTTACTAAGTAGATACGTCCGAGTTCAAATCTAGGCTGATGTTAACTTTTTTGTTTATTTTTTTATTATCTCATTTCTCATTTATATTTTCAATCTTGATCCTAAGCGATTTATAGGTATTTTTGGACAAAAAATGAAGTCAAATCATACTAAAGTCAAGTTTTAATCTTTTTATTTTGACTTTTTTACCCAATAATATTTAAACTACCAACTTATTAAAGAGACTAATTCATTATTTAATTTTTACAGTGGGTATGGGTACTTTTTACCATAGAAGGCTTCGTCTATGTTTTTACCATAATTTGTATTACAAGAGCGCGTTTGTTCGAGCAGTTTCCATCCGAGGCGACGTTGCCAGCTTACTCTCATTTGCTCATTTCGCTTCTTGCTTTGCGCTGTTGCTAGCTAGATCTATATTATGATATGATATGAATGACGGATACATTGAATACAATCAAATGCGCTTGAAGTTCAAACACATTCGTGCATTTGTCCATGATTTGTCCACATCATCGTGTTAGGGGTTGTCTATTGTTTGCCCGAAATTTATATAAAATAATACTTATATGCCCGAATTTAATTTGCCCGAATTTCATTTTCCCGAATGGTTTGTTTACCATAAAAATGATGTGACATACTCTTTGTTTACCCGATTATTAGATTTCAGAACGTACGAGTGCCATACGTATTGTTGTCCATATTATTAATTGTAATAATAATATTTAATAGAATATTTAAACGCCATACTAAGTAATGGTTTTCCGAATCCATGCATACAAACAATGCATTTGCTCACTGTTGTGTGCAGACCGGATTACCACGTCGAACCAAGCAGCACTGACCCGCTGTACCATTTACCAGGTCATGTAGGGAGATGAATAAAAACACTTATTTAGAATTGTAAAACATTTGAGCAGTGTAGTTGCAGGTGTTTCCCCGCTGGGAGTAGTTGTAGAAGTGAGCGGTGAGAAGTGAATGAGCAACGAGTTTTTTTTTTTTTTTTTTTTTTAAAAGCGCTAAAGCGGGCGGACTGTTTGGTGGGATGGTTGCCGGGGGAAAATCCAGGACCCTTCCGCGACCTAACGTGATGAGTTTGCTACGCTGGAATGCTCCTACCGAGCTTGCGCTTCCAGCGAGATCAGTTGAAGCGAGTTCAACCTGATCTGGGTGAGTGGGGGGGGATCGAGCTAATGGGGGTTTTGTCGCTGGTTCGCTACTCCTAGCCTAGCTGAGAAGACTCCAGCAAGAAACTCAGCTAGGCCCGACGACTGTCGGGGTGACTCTATCCGGTATGCGGCGGTACCGGGTGGATAAGGGACTGAACGTGTCGATGTGGTCGCGACTGTTCCGAGGTGGGCGTCCCCGCCGAGCAACGAGTACGAGTGCTGACCTCTTTTATGGGTTTTCTAGCGTGCTCGTACTAGTGGCTGGTATGTGCCGTGTAAATTAGATATTTATTCACGAATAAGCTTACAGTATTACATGTTGGTAGGAGGGTTAAAATTGATATTTATATGGGACATTTCTTCATAAATTAGTACAAAATTCTTATAATCTAGACATTTTGGGTATTATGACATGATATCAATAAAATTAAGACATAAATCAGTACTTAAGAACTAGACATGTAGACACGATATTTATACACTTTAATAAATTACAAATCATAAACAAATGGGTATAAATAGAGAAAATGATTGACTTAGATCTAGTTACACAAAAACAACAGTAATTTTAAGCTATCTGCCACAATTCTCCCCCACGTGCGTCAGCACCGTCGATTGGTGTGGAGCAGATGAGAATGAGTTTGGAAGCCGGGCGGCGGACATCTTCTACGTGAGTTTATATATGTACAATGGCTACTCTTATTGGTCATCGGGACCGGGAAAGAGTTGTGCAATTTCGCCTCTAGACCATGTACGAGTAACTCGTGGCGTAGTACCGGCGGCTATGTCGCCTACGCGTAGCTTCGTAGACCTTTGTTGAGCACTGGATCGCTGCATCAAGTTGAGGCGATATTCTCGTATCCAGCGCTTCCATACGTGGTCGTCAGGCGGGATCTTCTTCTGGATCAAGCGCCGTTCTGTCATTGGATGTGTGAGACTATCGGGCAGAGAGTTAATTGCCTCGGATAGCTCCCGTTCTGTCCCAAAAATGTTCGTGGCATCGTCTGAATTTAGAACGGTAGGCGCACGGCTCTGAGATATCATTTTACGTAGCGGTAGGGAGGTAGAGGGCGCCGATAAGGAGGCGGCGGGCTCTAGGTACATCGCTCGTGTGATGAGACGTGTGTACAGTGCGTTCCCTCGCTTTTCTCTGCGGTGGCCGTCATTTTCAGCTGCGGCGGTAAGCGGCGGTTGATTCGCTATGAGCCTCTCTTGCGGTAAGTCGCCTACGGGAACCGTGAGGTTGGCCCCGTTACAGGTCCGACACCTTTGGCACTTATTCGTCAGATAACGAATGCTACCGCGCAGTCTGACAATGCAGTATTTTTGCTTCAACTCGTCGAAAATGGTCGCGTGATCGTCATGGTTGGACACTTCGTGGAAATGGCGGATCAATAATTTTGTGAATCCATCTTCAGCATGCAGGACGGGTATATGTGTATATGTGTTCCGTCTCTGTCTGTCACTATCACGCCATCTCTATCCAATTTCACGTCGACTCGATGTAGTGAAGACTTCTCAGGCAGCGCGCGCCCGACTTCCAGCCGTCGTATTTCTTAGGCGTACGATTCATTCTGGCTCCGTTTGATCAATAAAGTTTCTGCCAAACTTATGTGATTGTCGTTCATTTCTGTATCTGGATTTCTAACAGACAATCTGGCTTTGAAAACCTCGGCGGCAACCAAAACTCGGGCCGTAGCGTGGACTAACCTCGTATATTTCGAAAACCTACTTACGTCGGGTAGGTATTCTGATCTTTTTTGCACGTTATATACGGAACAAACCGGTTTGTTGACGCGTTCTGTGCCCGTTTTTGCGACGGGTTCTACAGATTCTACTGGCGGCAAACCTATTGTGCGTTCGCTTTCGCCTCCCCCGCTGAGGGACGTACCCTCTTTGCTCTGGACTACGTCCGAGATTACGTTCGGGTTGTCGGAGGCGAATCCGTTTTTAACTACGTCTGATTTTATATCCTGCTCATTTACGGGAGCTAGGACTTCGTCGTCCGTCGTTCGCGGCACCATGTAGCCTACGAACGCTACAGTCGGATCCGACGATTGATGTGGTGTATCTAGCGGCCGTGTCGCATCTATGGACACTTCCCCCAAATACGTAGGCGGGATGGCAATTGTGTTAATATTGCTAGTAATATTTTCCACGGGCGCAGTTGCGTTCAAACCGTGTAGCAATTTATGGTGCCTAGCTTCGCATCCCTTGACGCCACAAGCTACGTACTTGCACTTGAAGCGACCATAGTGCGACGCGTCCAGACACTTATAACACAACTTTTCAGTTTTAACCCAATCCCAACGTTCGGCCACCGATGCATTCAAAAATTTAGTACACGCTTCTATTTTATGTTCGTGATTATGACATACTAGCTGTGCCCGCGGCTCCGCCCGCGTGGAATTCGGTCTGTGTCAGTAAGCGGCTAATTCACCCCTAATTTCTCTCCCGCTACCCTGGAGGCGGAACTTGAAGTAAAGTTGACAGATGACGCTAGAGGACAGTAGTCCTAATAAAATATTTTACAATTACCACTGAATGAAAGTACACTCAAAAATGAATACTTTTTTTATCATATTATTTTTTTTGGCATGATTTAAACGACATAGAGTAGTAGGTGTATATCGGACGATACAGGACCACTTTTGTATTTATACGTTCATGTCCACGGCAAATATCATCCAAATCGATCCCCCCGTCAAATCAGTCTAAGCATGAAAGGTAAGAACAGGCGCTTACCCGGGACTCAAACTATCTCTATACAAAATTTCATCAAAATCCGTTCAGCCGTTTTCACGTGATGCGCGGTCAAATAAACAGACAAACAGATAAACAGATAAACAGACAAACAGACAAAAATTCTAAAAATTGTTGTAACGTGTTCTGTTATCGATTCTAAGTATCCCCAGCCAACTTTTTTTCGATTATCTTCCATGTACAGACTTTCGACCCTCTTCAGCTTTATTATATGTATATGTATAGATAGTTTTTATTGAGAGTTCTTATCAGGCCTCACCAAATTTCAGCGTTCTAGTGCGAACAGTAACTGAGCTAGACCGCGGACAGACGGACGGACATGGCGAAACTATAAGGGTTCCTAGTAGGGGTAGACTACGGAACCCTAAAAAGAGATAAATAGTAGTTATGTAACTGTTACGTAATAAGGCCTAATTATGTACAGAAGCATACACTGCTTTACGTACACACATATTAAAAATTTAGGGGGGGCGGGCGTGCCGGCGGTCGGGGGTAATGAATTTTCATACGTTTTTACCACACTGTCACAGATAAAACAAAATATTTATTTATCAATGTAAGCACATTACACTGCACTAATTAACGTCAGAGAAAAATAAAATACGTGAGTGTCGTGGAACACGCGATTGGAACGAAGTTATGTAATTTAATTTAATTTTTTGTTGGAATTTTTTGAAATTTTGGAAATAGTTGAAATTGTTGAAATTTATAAAAGTATTGAAATTTTTAAAATTTTTAAAATTTTGGAAATTATTTGAAATTTTGGAAATTTTTGAAATTTTTGAAATTTTTGAAATGTTTGAAATGTTAGAAATGTTAGAAATTTTTGAAATTTTTGAAATTTTTGAAGTTTTTGAAATTTTTGAAATTTTTGAAATTTTTGAAATTTTTGAAATTTTTGAAATTTTTGAAATTTTTGAAATTTTTGATATTTTTGAAATTTTTGAAGTTTTTGAAATTTTTTGAAAATTTTGCCATTGTTTACTTTTAGGTTCCCGACTTTTTACAGTTTTTTCACTTTTATCACTATGTCACTTCTCACTTTAACTTTTCACTACACTTCAATTCACTTCACTTTATTCTATTTTATATATTTTTTATTTCATTCCATTTTACATGTTTCTCAGTCGTATGGGTGTCGCGTTTTCGTGACGTGACGCTTTTTCGTGACTTTTTTTCGCCTAGCCTCCCATCCGCGAACCGTCCGATAAGGAACTTCGTTCCAAAACTAACACCGGTTCTAACCCTACATACACCTCTGGCCCAAGTATTATGACATTTATGACCGAAAAGAAACTCGACGGGACTTATTTTTTTCAAAACAGTAAGTAATACATTATTAGATCTTAAAGATACAAAATAATGCGTAGTTCTTCAAGAAGACATATCAAAACAGCTTGAGAGACAGATAATGTACCCATTGTTTAATTATAAAGAAAAATAAATCCTAATCTGACTGCTTCACAAAACGTTTGATATGTTTTCCAACCTAAACGGTGTCCTATAAATGTTAGATGATTTTGTAGTAGTTTTTTGGTTTGGGCCATGCATCTTTGTCTGTCAATATAGTCCTCGAACCTGGAATAACCCTTTGACATTCATGACATTTTCAAATATTTCGTAAGAGCGGGTAAAGGTAAATTTAAAGCATCGACGGGTAACATGTTATAAATATGAACACCTTGACCAAAAAATTACAAATTATTTCAATACCAAATTTCATCTAAATACGTACAGCGGTTATTGGTTGTTTCTTCCCCATGTAAACTTTTTGCACCCGCTTAAGGGATAATTTCCGAGATAAAACTATTTCATTTCCTTTTCTAGAGCTCAAATTATCTCCGTACCAAATTTTATCTAAATCGATTCTGCGGTTAATAATTCCCTATACAAATTTTACAACTCCCTTTTCACCCCTTTAGGGTTGATTTTGGGGTAAAAACTATCCTTTGTCCTTTCTCGAGACCCATACTAAATATCTCTATACACATTTCCATCTAAATCAGTTCAGCGGTAAAAAATTCCTCATACCAACTTCCAACCCCCTTTTCACCCCCACAAGGGTTTGAAAACTATCCTATGACGTTTCTCGAGACTCAAATTATCTTCATACTCATTTCTATCTAAATCGTTTCAGCGGTTAAAAATTCTCCATACAAACTTTCAACCCCATTTTCACCCCCACCAGGGTTGATTTTCGGGATTAAAACTATATATTATCCTTACCCGGGACTCAACCTATCTCTATACAAAATTTCATCAAAATCCGTTCAGCCGTTTTCACGTGATGCGCGGTCAAATAAACAGACAAACAGATAAACAGATAAACAGATAAACAGACAAACAGACAAACAGACAAAAATTCTAAAAATTGTTGTAACGTGTTCTGTTATCGATTCTAAGTATCCCCAGCCAACTTTTTTTCGATTATCTTCCATGTACAGACTTTCGACCCTCTTCAGCTTTATTATATGTATAGATTAAACACTTATTGCGAGACATAAACCGTGCTGGTACCGAATGTTGTTTGGGCTTCGTTCCCGTATACGCGGGCTCTTTAGCCTCGCGGGGCTTTGTTTGAGCTACCGTCGGCGACCTATGCTCCGACACGCGAGCTTCGACTTCATCGCTTCGCGGGCGAGTGCTCTGGTAGCTATAATTTGAGTCCGAATCGCTCGAAGAATCGCGGGAAAACACGGGAGCGGGAGCGTGGGCGGGGGCGTCACGACGCCCTGACCTGCTTTCCGGCTCAAAGGATATCGAGTTTACGCGCGACTTCGTATATCTACTTCGATTCGTTCTTTTAACCGCGGAACTGATTTCTAACAGAAATTCTGAGATCGCGACTAAATCGGGCGAGTCCAAATTAGCTTGTTTGAACTTGCCCCATTCGTACCTAACAATGAGGTTCAACTTATCGACGATCTTGTTGACTAGCTCTGGCGCGTACAAGTATTTTTCTTGTTTTAATGATTTTATCGTCGCTACTGCATTTGCGACGTGTGCGGCAAAAGACACAATATTGCTGTTATCTTCAGCTAGGCGCGGCATGCGTTTAACATTATGTAGCTCAGTCAACACGATCTCTTCAGGATCCCCGAACTGCCTTTCTAAGGCTTCCATTATTTCGTACGGATCCTTGACGGTATACACGATGGATTTTACCGCGGTACGCGCCTCGCCTTTTAACGCGCGCCTAAGCCTACTGACGTTATTCACGTGACTAAACATCGGCGCGGTATCTTCAAATTCGGCATGGAATGCGATCCACTCGGTGATATTACCGTCGAAAGTGGGTAATTCTGGGGGCCTATGCAAAATGGGAGCGTAATGAGTTGGAACTTCCAGCCGCTCGGGCGGCAGACGTGTGCTTATATGCGACTCGCGGGGCGCGAAATTACGCGTAGCGTGTGCGGCGGACGCTTCAATTTTAGTTACATAATTGCTTTGATCTAGCTGGGACTGTCGTTCTACCCAATTTCTCACACGTTGCTCGTCTTTATCGACCACAGATTCGGTCTTACCGCTAACAGATTGCGCCTCCTGCTGGGCAATCTGTAGCCTTAATTTGGCAGTTTCCGACTGTTTATTAGCAACGGCGAGAGCGGCTTTATGAACCTCGAGTTCCGCTAGTAACAAAGCTAACTTTTCGTCGCACTTTACACTATTCGCACTACGATTTTCGCGCACTTCACTATTAGCGCGGTCGCGGCACTGAGAAACGCGGTCCTTTTCACGGACGGACGTGTTAACTTTACACAATGTCCCCGGAGGACTCCTATCTGGCGTTTTTCCTACTTCGTCTCCCGATATATCCGAATACGTGGGCGCCGGCGCCTGTGCCGGCGGCGGCTCGACGATATGGCCGTCGTTATGGTTGCCGCTGGTGCCTATGTCCCATGTATTAGTTTCGCCGGAGGTTGTTTTACCAGACGGCGGGGTAATGGCTCTGGCAGGTTGTCCCTTGTGTGAGCGAAGAGACATCTTGATTGTATGGTCGGACATCTTCTTCTTTCTTCTTGACGCACGTGGGGTTCCCTAACCTTACCTACCTAATACCTAATGGCTGACACTGCCTAGTGCAGTGAAAGCGGCCCTACGTTCACTTTACTTACTCTTGGGCGTTAATCCCTGATGCACTGAATCTCGCGCAAAGGCTAAGTGCAAGTGCCAGAGCGTCCGAAAGCAGTGTGAAGACGTCAACCATGTGACGTTGCAACGAAAGTTGCCAGGACACGAACGTGGAGTATGGCCTCTACACGAGCGGTCCGCCCAGCAAGCTGGTAAATAGCACAGGGCTCTTCCGCGAAAGCGGGCAGGTGTATCAGCGATTAAGCCGGACACCGTATGGAGATTCTGAGCGAAATTAATCCAGCTCAGCGCGTACTTGTTTCTTTCTTCAATTGGCCGCAGTTTTCTGATATCCGGAGCTCGAAGGACCAGTTGTTGTGTGCAGACCGGATTACTACGTCGAACCAAGCAGCGCTGACCCGCTGTACCATTTACCAGGTCATGTAGGGAGATGAATAAAAACACTTATTTAGAATTGTAAAACATTTGAGCAGTGTAGTTGCAGGTGTTTCCCCGCTGGGAGTAGTTGTAGAAGTGAGCGGTGAGAAGTGAATGAGCAACGAGTACGAGTGCTGACCTCTTTTATGGGTTTTCTAGCGTGCTCGTACTAGTGGCTGGTATGTGCCGTGTAAATTAGATATTTATTCACGAATAAGCTTACAGTATTACATGTTGGTAGGAGGGTTAAAATTGATATTTATATGGGACATTTCTTCATAAATTAGTACAAAATTCTTATAATCTAGACATTTTGCGTATTATGACATGATATCAATAAAATTAAGACATAAATCAGTACTTAAGAACTAGACATGTAGACACGATATTTATATACTTTATTAAATTACAAATCATGAACAAATGGGTATAAATAGAGAAAATGATTGACTTAGATCTAGTTACACAAAAACAACAGTAATTTTAAGCTATCTGCGACACTCACTATATTCCTGTAGGCGCTCTAAAAATATTTACAAACTAACCTAACCTACTTTCTGGTAGCCGTTCGCTTCTGGGGGATCTCAGTTCTAACGTAACCTACTTTCTAGTAGCCGTTTTATTTTGTAGGAGATCACAGTTCTAACCTAACCTAACCTACTTTCTGGTAGCCGTTCG
Organism: Pammene aurita; assembly: GCA_947086415.1. Lineage (NCBI taxonomy): Eukaryota > Metazoa > Arthropoda > Insecta > Lepidoptera > Tortricidae > Pammene > Pammene aurita. Next base: position 2,419,690 of record OX352310.1, read on the forward strand.
CTTTTTGGGGGATCACAGTTCTATCGTAACCTAACCTACTTTCTGGTAGCCGTTCGCTTTTTGGGGGATCACAGTTCTAACCTAACCTAACCTACGTTCTGGTAGCCGTTCGCTTTTTTGGGGATCACAGATCTAACCTAACCTAACCTACTTTCTGGTAGCCGTTTTATATTGTAGGAGATCACAGTTCTAACCTAACCTAACCTAGTTTCTGGTAGCCGTTCGCTTTTTGGGGGATCACAGTTCTAACCTAACCTAACCTAACCTAACCTAACCCACTTTCTGGTAACCATTTTATTTTGAAGGAGATCACAGTTCTAACCTAACCTAACCTACTTTCTGGTAGCCCTTCGCTTTTTGGGGATCACAGTTCTAACCTAACCTACTACTAACCTACTTTCTGGGAAGCAATTTGGATGGCAAATGATATTATGGCTAGTGATAATTATGGCTTACAATGATCATGACAAATGATATTATTGAAATTGATTTTATGGGAAACAAAGTTTCTGGCACGTGACTAATATAGTAAACAATAAGTATGGCATATGTAATTATGGGAAACAATATAATGGCTGTTGACTATTATGGCAAATGAAATTCTGGCAAGTGAGTGTATACCCGTGTTAGGTTGTATATCTCTCTCTTTACTATGGAATAAGAAAGAAACAATCGGCTCGGCTGTCCCGGCACTGTGCGATGTCTGGTCGCGCCCAGTCGCGCCATTAGGTTTATATGGTTTATCTACACTCACATTGTAAATCCTCTAAAACGTGTTCAAAAACGGTAGGCAATGGCTAGCATTACCACAGCCGATTTTACTATGATAAGCTTTTTATCTGTGGCAGTAACGTAATTTTAACTTTATATTGATACGTAATGAGTTTAAAATTCCGAACATCGAATTTGATAACATAATGTAAATCCTGTGCTCCTTCCTGACCAACGGCACGCGCCCGAGCGACCGCCGGCACAATCGAGTTGGCCATGGCGGTGCAATGGCGGTCATTCTATGGTTTCCGAAGTTTTCATTTAGGATATATAATATGAGTGTAGATAAAGCAGTGTATGCAACTGTACGTAATTAGGCCTTATTACGTAACAGTTACATAAACTACTATTATTGTGTGTTCGTTTTCGTATGATTTAAAAGATATGGTGAATTATTAATATTATTTGTATGTCTTTCCCGACCACGGAACAATTGTGTTCCGGACCTTTTGGGAGGCATAAGCGGAGCCGAAGCCAACGCGCAGAGGCCCTTTCGACAATTTAATGAAAAGTGAGGGGTACACTAAGCGGATGCTGCCCCTACCCGTGTCATGGGACGCACGCAGAGGCAGCACCCGCCATGGTGTAAAGACTATTGAGAGTTAATGGAGTCTAAAATGTACTGGGCTATTGGGTGAAAAGTATGGACTAACTACTGGGCTATTGGATGAAGAACCGGACGCCTGCCTAATAAAACGGTATCCAATTTTATTTCCGGCAGACGGTGACTCGCCCGCCGCAAGATGGGCCCCCGTAAAAAGCGACATCAAAGATGGCTCAAGGGCAACACCGGTGCGTGCTGGGCTGTGAGGTTGTCGAGAGGTGAGTCTGCGGTAGCCAGATCCCGGTAATCCGTTCAGCAGGCCGCCGGCGTTATGACATTTTACACTTCCAACCTGGAGCATAGGTCCCGCTCTTGCGACTCCATTCTGGCCGGCCAGTTAAGGCAAGCACAGAGGCGAGGGCCAAATGGAAAGGGCCCTCTGGAATAGGGGTCCGCGGTGTCGCCACTCACCGTCAGCTCGCCACAAGCTGCCCCCGCGGGTATTATTAATATTATTATTAGGTAGGTAGATATAGGATTAATTTAATAGCGTAAGTAAATATACCAATATAATTTCTCACAATCCCTAAAATGAAAAAAACAATAAGTAAGGTACGATGGGGTAAGACCAGACCATTTTCGAACTAGTTGGTCAGCTTTCAGGGCTGACTTTTATGCTTTACCTTTGTAAAAAAATCTCGAAATGTTAATCCTTGTTTCAAATCGGTATGAAGTGTACTTAAGCTGTTTTTCCTGTATACATTTTCAAAATCTACTCCTTCTACTTAAGATTGGACTATTCAATAAAATGTACTCTTAGTAAGTTTTTAGGTGCTAGTTTTCTTCCACTTTTTGCCAGCTTTGTAATGCAATAATACATTTTGAAGTGCCCTTACTTATGTATATATGTATTATATATCGTTCTAAAGCTTATATGGTGTAGTTTAGATTAATATTATACGAGAATAAATCATACTCGAAAGGTTTTTTATAATAAAACATTTTTTGTTAATGTGGAGTTTGTGCCAGTTTTCCGTCCATACTTATTGATGTATTGAAATTCAAGTCTTTCAAATAAAAGCTTACAATTAAAATATCAAATAAAGAATAAATAATAATTATCAATGGGAAATTTGACCTCAAAAAGATTTTTCATGTAGACTGAGAGCTGGCCACGTCAGATATGACACAATAGCCAGCTTTCATTGCTCTCATTATTGTGTCATATCTGACGTGGCCAGCTCTTAGTCCAATAAATTTGTAGCAGGTGGACGGCAACCCGGACGGGAAACTGGCATAACCACCCTATGCACGGTTTCAAATAATTATAAACCGCTTTTATTATGTTAATGTCAACCTTTTCAAAAACGAGTGAGTTAAAAATATTGAGAGTGGAAAGACAATACCCTCTGAAGCAAGATGTTTCAAAATTTCAAAATTTTTAAAAACGCTTTTGGCTATAATCCTTTTTTTCCCCCAGCGTACTTGAAGAGTATATTATATGGACGTATCCATACTAATATTATAGTGTGTCTGTCTGTTAACTCATCACGCTTAAACCGCTCAACTGATTAAGATGAAAGGAGATCGTCAATTTTTGTTAGGTGATCTGGCCGAGATTATTTAGGACCGTTTAGGAATGGTTCTTACCTTTGAAGAATCGTCATAATTTCTAGATCAGGATGGTGGTAAAAATATTGCGATATCTAATGGGAAAATTGAAAAATCATGCATTTAAAACTTGAATCTGACAAGGACAATATTTGAAATAATGACATGATAATGTACAAAAGCGGACTTGAAAACAAAACGGGAATCATGATGAAATAATAAAAAGCCACATTTTGATCGAATTTATAGTTCCTGTATTTCGGTAAACAAAGACGGCTGTCAAACCATCGTTGATACTATTAACTGAACATTCCTAACACCTATTGCGAAGGGATAAGGTTTACCACCGTTAATTGCGATAGCACTAGTATCTGACATTGCAAAATTGAAAAAAAGATGCGTTTCGTTATCGAAGGAGCATGATATTACGCCATTATGAAACCCACTTTTAATATTCAAACTCGGATCAAAAATGCAAAGATACGCATTTTCAATCTTTAGTCGTTTTAATACAGTCGATTTCTAATTTAAACTTTCGTATTCGTAGGCTTAGATACTATTTTAATATTACAATGTTCTAACTTACCGAACAGTATCAAAACGCAGATTATGTAATGGTATACCTTGACAGTGTCAAACCAAAAAACAATCCCGTTTCAGACCAGGGTGAAAGGGTCTCGGCACTCCCCTCCTAAGGGATTATTTTTAAGAACTGCGGGTCAAAAAATGTGTTTTGACCTCTAGTATGCGTGTGCCAAACGGCTAAACTGTAGATTGATTTGCGGCTTTTTAGCGATAAGACCGCCTATTGTTTACCTCTAATCTGACTTTATGCATTTTCTGTACTGGTTTTCTTTTTGAAGTGTTCGATAATAGTATTTTATCTACACTCACATTGTAAGTCTTCTAAAACGTGTTCAAAAATGGTAGGCAATGGCTATCATTACCACAACTGATGTTACTATGATAAGCTTTTTATCTGTGGCAGTAACGTAATTGTAACTTTACATGCTCATATATTGATACGTTAATTCCGAACATCGAATTTGATAACATAATGTAATGTGGGACGTTAGAGTGAAACAACTTGGTTGTAGTATATGCGTATAATGGATAATGGTTACGTGCTAGGTGCTTATATATAGGGCCAATATGTGAGAGTGTGAGTGTGGCGAAGCGCTCACACTACACCTCCCTTCCTTAAAAAAAAAAAAATAGATTATTTGTAGCTAGTAAATCTATTTTTTTTAAGAAAACACGAAATGAATACAGTTAAGAAAAAACACATACAAATTTAAACAGTCTTAAAGCATACACAATAAATTGGTTAAAATATCTGCTCTACGCAATATATATATATTATTAATAAAATTAAAGATACAAGGATAAAAAAATATTACTACGGAAACCGCTCACACAATCAAACAATTTTAATTATACTTACTTACTACATAACCTAATTACTTACTTAAGGTGACGGGTATCGCGGTTGACGACTGCATTTTGCGTTTTTATAATCGCAGCTTCCGCTTCTGCCATCTAGTATACTTGAGATGAACTATGACAATTCAATGTTGACATGTTTAAATAGTCAAGCAATCGCGGTCTTTTACAGTAAGATGGCGCTTTGATAATGATTCCATTTTATGTGTACTTACTTAATTAAAGTTACTATTGTATGTAGGTAATCAATGACGAAATAATTAAAGTTACCTATAATATAAAACTACTTGACCAACGCACGCCATTACCTACAGTATCATAATCGCACAATTATAATGTTTTATTCTAAATATCCAAAATAAGCATTCATCATGGCGGTTATATTTCTATGTGTCAAGTACGTGTCAAGTCTTTCAAAATAAAAGTTCAAATAAAATGTACATACTTAACTGAAGATAATATTATTTGTAACTAATTTGTTTTATGTCCTCTTCTGCTCTGAAAAATCCAGGTTTTTAGTATCTATAACGAAATTAGAGATGGTCAAAATCGCTTTCAATGAGGACGGTAAAGTGCGTTGGGATAAGACCGCATCGGGAGAACATCGGATAATTCAATTACCTATCTGGAAAATTATCCTTTAGTTGCAAATACAAACCACACATCCTCCAACACTATTGTGTACCTGTACCTAGTTGCATTTTGATATAATGGCGATACCGATTTTTTCAGGTACATTCACATTTTACTTAAATGTTTCTTCCGGTAGGTATGCTTAATAAAAACGACTGTTGGTTAAGTGAAAAGTTTAAAAAACCGGCCAAGTGCGTGTCGGACCACGCATAGGAGGGTTCCGTACCTTCAATGGAATAAGAACCAAACTAATAGCAAAAGGTCGTATCTGATGCCTATGGAAGAAGTTTTTTGGAAATAACTCAAAAATGGCTAAACCGATAATGTTCAAAACAATTTTCGTAGCAAGTATATAATAAGGCGCATCTCCTCAATTTTTTTCATATTTTTTGGACTTACGGTTCAAAAGTTACAGGGGGGGCTACAAAATTTTTCTGACTTTCGAAGCGATTATATCAAAAAATATTTACTTAATCACAAAATGATCAAAAAAACTTCAATATTATTTTTAAAGACCTATCGATTGATGTATCACATGTTGATATTTGGTAAAAACAATTTTTTTGAAATTTAGATACATGTATGGAGCGCCCCCCCTTAAAATATATTTTTTTTAAATTTAAATACATAACTAAGTAGCGGCATACAGAATACACCTTATGTGTAAATTTTATTCAGATACGTCGTATAGTTTCCGAGTAAAATGGCTGTGACATACGGACGGGCAGACATACAGACAGACGTGACGAATCCATAAGGGTTCCGTTTTTTGCCATTTGGCTACGGAACCCTAAAAATCACTTATTCTTTATTTGACGATCTCCTAGCCCTGTCGGTAGTGACCCTGCCTACGAAGCAGGAGGTCCCGGGTTCGAATCCTGGTCAGGGCATTTATTTGGGTGTTGATCGCAGATATTTGTTCCTGAGTTATGGATGTTTTCTTTGTATTTAAGTATTTATCCATATTTATCTATTATATATATCGTCGTCTAGTACCCATAACACAAGCCTTATTGAGCTTACTGTGGGCCTAGGTCGATTAGTGTAAGATTGTCGTATAATATTTATTTATTATTTATAGTAAATGTATGGAAAATATTTAATTTGTGGCTTTTTAGTACATTACCTAATAATAGGAAACTATTAGAAACGATAGGAATGGAATCGATTGGCATAAAAAAGCAGCATGTGAAAAATAAAAAAAACAATTTTCATATAGTATGGGAAAAGTTTTTCTCAATTTGTGGCTTTTCTAGCCGCAAATTATTTTTGATCCCATACAAGAATGGGATCGATTGGCATCAAAAAGAAGTTTACCAAATGTGACCTCATCTCGCATCCTGTATGTTTTTTTCCAAAATCCGTAGAAGACCTTCCCTCAATTTCAAATTAATGAAGATTGATTAATTTGAAATTGAGGGAAGGTCTTCTAAGACCATTTTCGCGTTGCAGCGAGGGATCTGGTAGCTGCCCCCACTGACTCAAAAAGAAATTGAACTTGTATATTATTTCAAATTATCGAAGTTACAAGTAAAAGTAGTTAAGATAAAAGTAATTGCAATTACAAATTATATGTAATCGGGAATACTACTGACATGTAATCTCAATTACAAGCAATTTCAATTACTTAATATAATTGATTTTCATGTAATTTAATTAGCAATTTAATTCATTACAAAAGTAGGTACCATCTAATAAATTACGCCCAACACTGAATAAACATCAGGTTCAAGAGGGTAGTATGGAGGATGTATGCTATCTGCTGCCGAAGTCGCGCATACATGTGATCTTTATAGACAAAAAAGTTTCGTTCTATAAATTCAATTGTTTGTCACAAAAAATGGTTTGATTTGTTTTTGCGTGGCATTTAAGACTGGATCCAATTAATTGTTGCTGTGAACATTTTTTAAATTGGTACCTAGTTGGTTACTAGGAACAGGTTTAGACACGGGTATGTTATGTCCAAAAGGGAGGTGGGCACTCCGAATGTTATCTCGCTAACTGTGGTAAGGCACAGTTCAGCGAATGTTATCACGCTCAAATCTGGACCTGGCTCAGAGCTCGACTGGGGAAGTACCTTACAGAAAACCATAGCTAAAAAGCAAATAACTTAATTCAACCTAAAGTTTAAGATTAATTTTTTAACATGTTTTAACCATTTTCATTTATATACCATAAGTGTTTTTTACTAAAAAAATTGACAAATATAAAAGCGTTTGTCGTCTCACATAAGAATTATAAATTGAAATTACACAAAAGAATTAAAAACACGAAAAGTCAGCACGAGTAAGTTAATAACATATAATAGCTTTTGCCCGCGGCTTCGCTCGCGTTAAATTCGGGGTAACAAACCATACAAACTTTCACCCCCCATTTTAGGGAAGTGGGGGGTTAGAAAGAGACAAAAAGTAGCCTATGTCACTCTCCATCCCTTCAACTATCTCCATTTAAAAAATCACTTCAATTCGTCGCCCCGTTTTGCCGTGAAAGACGGACAAACAAAGAAACAAACACACACATACACTTTCCCATTTATAATATTAGTATGGATTAGTTGTATCGTGTCGTGTATAGGGTCGTCACGGTTTTTTGGGTACATTTTTGGGTTAGTTTTGGTTAATTGCCATCTATTTCAAAAGTTTTATCATATCAAAATCCATTACAATATTAAAATACTAGCTTTTACCCGCGACTTCGTCTGCGCGAAATTAACATGAGCCATATGGAATTACATAATAAAACGCAAAATAAAAGTTACTAGTTAGTCAAATCTAAGAGCAAATATAAAACTAGCACGTATGCTATTTCAAGTCAACAGGGAGCAACAATTCCGTATAAACTTCCATTCCGTTTTCATCCCCTTATACATACCAAATTTCATCTAAATCAGTTGAGCGGTTTAAGCGTGAAGAGTTAACAGACAGACACACTATAATATTAGTATGGATACGTATTATATCTCTTCAAGTAGGCTGGGGAAAAAAAAAGAATTATAGCCAAAAGCGTTTTTTAAAATTTTTAAATTTTGAAACATCTTGCTTCAAAGGTTTGAAACATCTTGTCTTTCCACTCTCAATATTTTTAACTCACTCGTTTTTGAAAAGTTTGAGAAAATGCTGAAAGGTTGACATTAACATAATAAAGGCGGTTTATAATTATATCTATTATTTGAAACCGTGCATAGGGTGGTTATACTAGTTTCCCGTCCGGGTTGCCGTCCACCTGATTAAACTGCTACAAATTTATTGGACTAAGAGCTGGCCACGTCAGATATGACACAATAATGAGAGCAATGAAACCTGACTATTGTGTCATATCTGACGTGGCCAGCTCTCCGTCTACATGGAAAAAACTTTTTGAGGTCAAATTTGCCATTGATAATAATTATTTATTCTTTAATTGATATTTTAATTATAAGCTTTTATTTCAAAAACTTGAATATCAATATATCAATAAGTATGGACGGAAAACTGACACATACTCCACTTTTACAAAAAATGTTTTATTATAAAAAAACCTTTCGAGTATGATTTATTCTCGTATAATATTAATCTAAACAAGACCATATAAGCTCTAGAACGATAAGTAAGGGCACTTCAAAATTTATTATTGCATTACAAAGCTGGCAAAATCGATAAGTGGAAGAAAACTAGCACCTAAAAACTTACTAAGAGTACATTTTATTCAATAGTCCAATCTTAAGTAGAAGGAGTAGATTTTGAAAATTTATACAGGAAAAACAGCTTAGGTACACTTCATACTGATTTGAAACAAGGATTAATATTTCGAGAAATTTTTACAAAGGTAAAGCATAAAAGTCAGCCCTGAAAGCTGACCAACTAGTTCAAAAATGGTCCGGTCTTACCCCATCGTACCTTACTTATTGTTTTTTTCATTTTAGGGATTGTGAGAAATTATATTGGTATATATACTTATACGATTAAATTAATTCCATATCTACTTACCTACCTAATAATAATATTAATAATTCACCATATCTTTTAAATCGTACGAAAACGAACATGCAATAAACCATGGCGTGGCGCGACCAGACATCGCAGAGTGCCGGGACAGCCGAGCCGATTGTTTCTTTCTTATTCCATAGTAAAGAGAGAGATATACAACCTAACACGATGATGTGGACAAATCACTGACAAATGCACGAATGCGTTTCAACTTCAAGCGCATTTGATTGTATTCAATGTATCCGTCATTCATATCATAATATAGATCTAGCTTGCAACAGCGCAAAGCAAGAAGCGAAATGAGCAAATGAGAGTAAGCTGGCAACGTCGCCTCGGATGGAAACTGCTCGAACAAACGCACTCTTGTAATATAAATTATGGTAAAAACATGGAAGAAGCCGTCTATGGTAAAAAGTACCCATACCCACTGTAAAAATTGAATAATGAATTAGTCTCTTTAATAAGTTGGTAGTTTAAATATATTGGGTAAAAAAGTCAACATAAAAAGATTAAACTAACTACTAACTTGACTATAGTATGATTTGACTTTTTTTTTGTCCAAAAATACCTATAAATCGCTTAGGATCAGGATTGAAAATATAAATGAGAAATGAGATAAAAAAATAAACAAAAAAGTTAACATCAGCCTGGATTTGAACTCGGACATATCTACTTAGTAAGCAAGCGTACTATAACCTAAGCTATGTGGAACGAATTTCCGCACTCAAAATTACTAATCATATTACTCAAATTTGACACATGAAACATGTCTCTGGCTGCAATAGAATAAACGCCTATAAGTTTTATTGCAGCAATTGCATAGTTCTGATTATTACAGGCTCTACAAGGTTTTGCGTCTAAAACCTTTATTAAGCGCTTAATACGACTATAGTTATCGGTAGAACATTAGTAATGTGCTAAGAAGTAATTATGTTTAATTTCGCAACATAGAATTATTTCTGACCGAAATAAAACTTGCGACAAGTTTTCTCCAAAACAGTTTCATAACGATGATATATATACCTAATTATGTTATACAAGACCAAGCACGTATCGGTAGACCGAACCCAACTATATGCCCCTACAGAAAATGTAACATACATGCTCCAACGTGGTTTGTTTTCTTCAAAAACTTTGCACGAAAACACCTCGATTTGACGTGTTTGCATATATCGTCGCCTTAATTACTAATTTATGCTCTGATGACGAAAGGAAACATTTTACTTGAATACATATAAAAACTTTAAACTAAAATAATACAAATTCTATTATTTATGACTAAAACAAAAAAGCACATTTAATAAGAATTACAAGCATAATAATTACAATAAAATTAATAACATTAAATATTAATTTCTTTTCGGTGTTCCACATCCATTTGTTTTCTAGGTACCTAGTTATCTTTTCTTTTCTGGTATGCAATTAAAATTATGTTATGTAATTTCCGTGATACAGGTATTTTACAACCTTAAATTATGTATTTATTCATATTTCTATTTTTCTTCCATGTCATTATATATCTCTCTATTTTTCTCATTATAATTTCAACTTATTTAAATTGTGCATCTTTAGCGTGCATCTCTATTACGTCAAGGGTTCACAACGCTTACATAGTGGTCGGCCAACCTTCATATACATATTTTTTATTTGCTCAGGATACAAGGATTTATTATTTTATTTAGCGCGCAACCATACTATTTATATACTCATACAGGCAAATCTTTTAACACGTCCATACATAATAACCTTCCATGTGTCCAAGGGTCTCCACGATTGATACTCGATCGAATCATGGTCTGACGCCAAGGATTCCGTGCCTGCCTTGTATCCTGGCGTACCCTTGTTATACCTATTCGCTCAAGGCCGCCTGTCGGGCCACCGAAGACGTTATAGGCATATTTATTTAATTCGTTTCATATTACATTCATGCCTCTCTCTTCACAAAAAAACATTCAAATACGCAGTCAGTTCACTCAAAAACCATGAAAACTTCAATATATAAGATTTTCAGTAACTCTCAGATGATCAGTCTAATCGTCATTTGAAAACTTATTTATTTCAGTTTTCCCAAACACATTGCAAATGCACTTTCCAAACATCGTACGAACTCCATCGCCCAATTTATCAATCTAAAATCAAACCATTATTTCAACAACACTATCGCAACCCTTTTACAACCGCAACCTTTAAAATCCAACGCGAAATCTTTACGTAAACTTACCTTTACCTACCTGTAAAACCTGTTCCTTATTGTCGTTATCATAAATCATACATCATGTTTCATTTCAATTTGTAATCCATTCCTTGAAAAAAAAATGTCTATTCCATGTAAAAATATAGTCAAATCCGGCACATTTTACATATTAAAATATATTTTATATTTATTATAATTAATAATAATTTTAAATAAAACGTATTACGAACTTTAATATATGATTAAAAACATCGTGAAATATTTTTGCATTTACTATCTAAAAAAAAATTGAGGTAATTATGATATAGTATTATTTGATTTCATTACGATTAAATTCTAGTGATCTATAACAGTGCAGAAAGACTATGAAATTAGAGATGAAATTACAGACGTCGCATGCCAATCCTTATATGGAGGGCATGCGCTGCCGTCAGGTGCCATATTTGTAAAGGATGAAATTATGTCATGTACCTGACTAAGTATTTCTACAAATTATTAACATGGAATAATTTAATTTAAAAAACAACTATGCGTCTGTATAATATATAAAAAATAATTACTCTCATATTAAGTAGGTATTCTAGTAGGACAACCGTTCTTTTAACTATGTGTTTCGTCATCGAGCGGCATTTACACACTTAAACAAAATATTATTAAAATACTTATGCTACAAATGTTCATTTAAACCATAGGTACACACCGTAACCATACCTGTATGTAATGATTCTTACAATACGGTTTACTTCGGGTTAATTAGTGTTTTATATATGTATAATTTTTTTTTACCTTTTGTGTCTAAATGCTCCCAGATTTCACAGTATATATGAACGAGAAAAAACCTCATTCATTACCATATTATATCAACAAAATAAATTTCTTAGGAATATAATAAAACATATAAAAAATAGAAATCACTAAAAAATAAAATCCATGTCCAACATTCAATGTCCAATTGGCACCCAAAATTTCACTTCCACTTTGATGCGCGGGACCTCGTTTCTTAACCAAGGGCAGCAGAAACTGTACTTCAGGCCACGTCCTTATGTCCACCGACACGAACAACTCCCAGCAGCAACCATCAAATCACTTTTCAATTGTATTAAAATGTTTATGTATGTTTATTTTTTGTTGTAAATTTATTAACACTATTCTTGAATTGATATAATGTCAGTTATTTTTGCACTTTTTACTCTACTCTCTCATACTCTCTTAATGTTTTTAGAGTCCACTTTGCTCCAAGGCCACTTTTTTAAAAGTCTTTGATACTTTAAACTTTTTACACTTAGTCTCAAAATTTTCCACTTCACGTTTATTTCAGTAGTCTATGTATTTTTCTCATTTTCTATTTATTAAAAAAAAATGTTTAACTGGATTACACCAAGGTCACTACGTACTCTGGCTGGCGCAGCGCGCCGCCAGTGCAGCACGAGGCCGCACTGGCAGGGTCGCCATGTAGTGTGGGACGTTAGAGTGAAACAACTTGGTTGTAGTATATGCGTATAATGGATAATGGTTACGTGACAATATGTGAGAGTGTGAGTGTGGCGAAGCGCTTACACTACAATAATGTAAATCCTGTGCTCCTTCCTGACCAACGGCACGCTCCCTCCCGACCGCCGGCACAATCGAGTTGGCCATGGCGGTGCAATGGCGGTCATTCTATGGTTTCCGAACACTTTATTTTGGATATCTATTCTATATATATAAACGTAAAAGTCCTGACTGACTGACTGACTGACTGACTCACTTAAATCAACGCCCAGCCCGAACCGTTGGACCTAAAGAGCTGAATTTTTCACAATAGGTTGTTTTTATAACGTTAGTATCCACTAAGAAGGGGTTTTTCTAAATTCATCCCCTAAGGGGGTAAAAAGGGGGTTGAAAGTTTGTATGGATGGGGTTTAAAATTTTGAGTTAGAGATTTGAAAGTTCGTACATTTACTAATAATTAAAAAACAATAAAAGTAATTTCAGCGTTTTTTTAAATTCAACCTCTAACAGGGTAAAAAAGGGGTTGAAAGTTTGTATAGCTATAAGTATAAATAGATTAAGAAGATGGTTCGGGGATTAACAAAAGTTAGCTAAGAAGATAAAATTGGATATGAAACTCTGTATGAGGAACCGTATTATATGCGGACGAAGTCGCGGGCGGAAAGCTAGTATAATATAAGTGTAGATAAAGCAGTGTATGCAACTGTACGTAATTGGGCCTTAAAACACTCGTGTGATCTTATTATCAAACTCGCCTGCGGCTCGTTTCATAAAACCATACTCGTATTTTATTACGTAACAGTTACATAAACTACTATTATACAATCGTGACATAATTAAGCAAGCTCAGCAAGCTTCGTGGCCTAAACACCGTACTCGACTGAAAAGCTTGATTATGTCACTATTTTATACAATACTATTTTTACGAGTGCTCAATATAGGCAAGCCGGTAACAATTGAGTTCGACGAAAGACCTGCTGCCTCTATACAATAGAGCAGGGGTTCCCAAACTTTTTTTAGGCACGCCCCCCTGCTGCCTAAAATTAAATTCCCACGCCCCCCTTCGCTTCGATGCAAGGAAACGGAAGTAAATGGTCTAGCTAGCCCTGTTCTGTAAAATTTCCCGAGACCCCGCGCCCCCCTTAAAATGTAGTCGCGCCCCCTATGGAGGCGCGCCCCCCATTTTGAAAACCCCTGCAATAGAGTAACTTGAATCTCCCGGCAGATCGTGCCCGTCCCCCCGCGGCGACGGCGGCGTGGCCGCGCGGGCTCGTGCAACAGTGTTACAATATTGTATGAAAATCCTTTGTACCATCGTTGGCGATGTCACAATATGCGACCATAAAAGCTCTATCGGAAAGTATGCGCTAGTAGTTCGGTCTACACAATCACAATTCAAGCATTACAGTCGACGAGTAGAAAAAGAGTATTTGTATTGTATTGTATAGACTCTTATATTCAAAGGATCACAATGACATGTTTTATATGTTGTTAGTAAACTCCGGCAAACCGGCTAGGTTTTACATTAGATCTCAATACTTTTTGCAGTAGGAGAACTGCGTTGCGAGACTAGCAGTTTTGTACATGTAATGTTTTTGATGGGATGGTCCTTTTCTGGCAGCCGCAGCCGCTGCGTTCTAAAGTCACAAAGTCTCCGGAATGCTCTTTAAAAGGTCGCGTTTTATTGAACATTAGAACGGGATACGTCCGTCCGGACAAAGTTCTTTATGGGGCAAGAAGGTCGACTCATATGTATAAAAGAATCTCCGCTTTGCGTCGTTCGACATAAAAATTCAATTTAACGCAAGTAAACTTTGGAATTTATGCTTCTATTCCGAGAAGAATATTTTCAACTTCAGAATGGCTAGTATACCATAGTAGTAGTCCTATACTCCATGCACCAAAGTTGATGCTGGTGTGATTGTATCCTTAGAAAATCTCCAGTGTCACGAACAATGCTGCCCTAGGCCCTACATATTTACGGTGTTTGAGAGATCGAGACATAAGCTGACCAGACACTGTCAGTAATGTGATGGCATAGCCATCTCCCATGTCTGACCAGTCTAAATAACGCATATATTTGCTATCTACAGATGATAAAGGGATCTCAGTTATAGAGGCAATAAATTTAAAGAAATTCATTCTGCGAACTCCATAGCAATAGACGGAAATATAAACTTAAATAAGCATCGTTTTATATTTATGACGGTCTTTAGTGTGAAATAGTCGGCAAAGTTTTAAGACAATGACAGGGATATCCTGTTAACATGGGGTTTATTGTACAATACAGAAATTACTTCGTTTCTTCAAAATTGCATTTTACAGATGTATCTGGACAACAGATGTTGTGTTACCATGCGGCGCGTGCGGCCACCAACACGTCGCCACCAGAGCGAGGAGAGGCGATGCACAATGCACGGTGTGCGTGCGGGATGGAAGAACTTCAGGTCATAGCGAGACAACACCAATCAGGACGTCGGAAAGGGACGCGAGCCGCCTTGGAGGGACGAAGAAACTGCGAGCCGCGATGAGCGAAAACAAATCTTTTGTTATTGTCAAATAAAGTCTAAAATAGTAAATAACTAGATGTAAAGATAATTATAAGGCATTTCGCGTAGGCTTCGAAAGCGGAGGAGAGACACTTGATTTTGGACCGTCGCGGGACGTGGAGATTTCGCAGACTTGGTGCAATTCGGCACAGTAATTATAAGTTATTAATTAAAAGTACCATAATTGGTTAAATAGAGTCAGTGGTTGGAGTATAGCAGTTTGACACAGCTAAGTACTTTGTTGTTGATTGAGTCATGTGCATTTAGCTATTAAACTGGTTTAGTTTGTTTAGTACTTGGAATTTACCTATTTATATTATTAATATTTTAGTAACTTAATGCGCATGATACTCATTTTATTATAATTCAATCACCATTGTAAAGACACAGGTTCGAATCCTGTATTTTGATTAATTGGTTAATCATATTTGGTTTTCATATTTGGATAGAATAGCATAATATGAGATAAAATTGCAGTATTGATGATTTATTAAATACAAGCATAACCTGCTAATTATTTAAATATATTTCATATGGAGACCTTACTTAGTTGCTGTGTTTCGCAGCACTTATAATGTTTGTTTATATGTAAATTACTTTCTTGGACATTTCATATGCTTGTATGTATAATAATAATTGATTGTGACTTGTACATCATTTTAAACGAGTTCGAGCCTCGTAAAGAAAATCTATGTTTTGCCTAGGGTTCAATTCCCCGGTGTAATGTTGTCCTGGATTATGAAATTATGAACCTGATCAAGGTTCATCATTCTATACAATAATATTATAATGTCACCCATCCATTAACAATGTGTTATGTCAATTAACTTGTTCATGTTTTATTAGTGTTATATTTACCTAACGTGCGTATATTGTCTTGGAAATTCCACAAATGTCGTTGTACTATCTCTTAGTCATTATTGTACAGTTGTCGTAACTAAAGTGAAGTTCATTAAGCTCAGACATATTAAATCATAGTCTCGCAGAAGTAGGCTGGTTTGATCTAGGTTTTCCACGGGTTTTCCTGGGTCCTAAAACGTGTTGTTTTAGAGCAAATGCAAAACCAGATAGGGTAGGCCCGTACCGATTGCGATAATAAATAACCATTTTTAAATCGCCATGTGACCTTTATTTCCTTAGCTACCCCAAGTTACTCAGGCATTAAATTCGATTTCAATTCAATTCAGTTAATTCAATAATTTACAGTATTCAGATTCAGTAATTTATACATCATTTATCTTTCTAATTCATAAAGATATAGTTTGCTCAATATATAGATGTTATAGACATATATACAGATATATATACGAGTGGACCCTAGGGCCGCTTCACCTGGTGCCGTGACCAGGATTCTTAGACTTTGTGTCTTTAGTACATAACTATAAATAATAAATAAGACACAACTAGAAAAAGAATCTTAATTTTACATACGAAAAAAATAAACACAACGTAGGAAACTTTAAATTGTATTTTATAGACGATCACTACTTTATTTGTTATAATTATAAAAATGCATTTGTTGATTTTAAATGTAATGGAGTCACTCAGGTTCTTTCGTATTTAGTTACATGGTTCATGCTTTCATGGTGTTAATTTGTCTCACGAAAGTTTAAATTTAATGATATAAATGTATTTTTAGATTTTATACCTATGTTTAATCGAAACATTGGAGAGGGGTATTTTGGACTTCAGAGTAATTATTTTATAAGTAATAATATTTCATGTTTAATCGAAACATTGGAGAGGGGTATTTTGGACTTCAGAGTAATTGTTTTATAAGTAATAATATTTCTGCAGTAGACGTAATTATATGAGTGGAAATTCCAAGACATTGTACATATTTTCATTGCATTTATGGTACCCCATGAGTCATTGTTTTTATCTTAACCGTGTGTTGGTAAAATTACTAATTTTGGTTGACTATCAAGTGCTAGGTAAGATAGTTTACCGACTTGCAATTTTAGTTATTATTAAATATGTCGAAACAAGGAAACGTAATACGTAGAAGTAGCCTTGGTAAAAATATAAATATGGGATCAGAATTACAGAGACAGGAACTAACTGAGCAGGGAACAGCTAGCTTAGCGAAAGCCTCTTCTAGTTTAATTTCTTTACAAACAGAGAGCGAGTTAAGGCAAGTGCCACAGCAACATGTTAATTGTAATTGTAAAGCTCAAACCATATACATTATTCAGCCTTCGTTAGAGAAGCCTATGTTTCGTGGAACGGGAGATCCAAATCCTATGCAATTTATAAAAAGGTTACGTAATTATATTAAGTCCGTACATGCGTATGATATCGCGGTAGATATTGCAATGGAATGTTTAACAGATACGGATCGTCTAACAATGCAATTAAATAGTAAAGATTGGCAAACGCTAGATGATTTTGAGGTGGATTTTAGACATCGTTACTGGAACGATGATCGTCAGTTGGACGTGTTAATAAAGTTACTCAGTGGATCATATGATCCTAGTGGCGAATTAAGTATGAGCGAATATTTTGCGACTCAGATAGAACCTGTTAATTCATTTACGATAATTTATGATGAAAAGATGATAGTTAAGATGTTGATGAGGCATTTCTCACACAAAACGCGAAATTTATGGCATTTAACACTGAGAGCGTGTAAAACCGAAGCAAGTTTCTCGTTAGCGTTCAATTTCCTTACTGATTTAGATAGGAATATAACAATAGATGGTCAAAACAGTGTTAGTGGACAAGATAGAGATATTGCAGTAGATGTACATGGTAAACGTGATAATTTGCAAAGTACGCCTATTTTGAATAACATGCAAAATATACCTATGGCAACTACCTATGGGAAAAGGCGGAAGTATAGACCGAGATGGATGACGAGGCTATGGCGCGAACAGGGTCGTAATTCGACGAGAGACCGGTTAAATAGGACCAATTATTCGTATAATCAATAATAATCAGAATTGAGCGGTACTCAAGTATTTTATAGACGATTAATGCAATTAAAAGAAAACTGAGTAAGTAAGTAAGTAAGTAAGTATTCTTTACTGCGCGAACATAATTAAAAGTAGGAGAGTCACTTTATATACCATCACACATACAAGAGCTTAGTAGGATATATATTTGAGTAGATGAGTATTATGTGTATAATTTGAATAAAGTACCTAAAATCAATATTTCTAAATAAAGTTGATCTATTGATTGATATTATATGATATGATATGATCATTTATTGATAAAACAGGTATTTTACTTTTATATTTTATTGATTAAATAATAATAAGGAGAAAGTGGACACTTATATAGCACATGATAAAATACATATACATATATGTTCCCTATATTTGCAGCAACATACGCAACAGTTGTCAGCAGGTGTGGTTAGTGACTTTGAGTTTTATTTAATTCTTATTTTCTTTATTGGATAAAGAACAAAAGTTGATACCAGTTAAAAAAAAAAGATATGTATATTGTAACAGATTAATGCATTTTGTCTGTACGTGTTAGTATGTATGAGATTATGAGGTGTGATGATGAATGACAGTCTGGCCAGACTAGTAAGTGAATTGCGAGATTGATTAAACTGATTGTAAATGTGAAGGATGATTGATTTTGAGACAGGTTGTGAATTTAAAACACCTGGTTGCGATGGAGTAGAGTGATCTAAAGCCCGGTTGTAAAACTGTGTGGTGGGACTCACAAAACTTGGTTGTAAATCTAAGTGTTGCCATGAAAAAAAAAAAAAAAATAATAATAATAATAGTATTTCATATCGTTACTATTGAGTAAATCCAAATTTATTGATCCCTGGTTGATAACTGTGCGACGAATCAATACAAAACCGGCAAATAAGCCGCGCGTTACTATTGATTCAAAACAAAATATACCTACCGATAAAAAAACCGGCGATCTGCTGTGCGTTACTATCGATTCAAAACAAAATATACCTACCGGTAAAAAAACCGGCGATCTGCTGTGCGTTACTATCGAGTCAAAAAAAAAATATACCTACCGATAAAAAAACCGGCGATATGCTGAGCGTTACTATCGATTCAAAACTAAATATACCTACATAAATAAACCCGGTTCTAAACTGTGTGGTGATATTTTATAAGCCCGGTCTTTTGACTGTGCGGTACAAATTTTATTACTTACTTACTGATATCAACATTAACTATTTTAATGTTCACTTAAGAAATCGACCGTGTCAGTTGGTTGGTCGAGTATAATGATGACAGAGTTATTTTCTGATTTTAATACGATTGGTGATCTAGAGCTTATTACTTAATGCAAATTCAAGTTAATATGTCAAGACAATAGTATTATGTCTTGCCTACATACAGTAATACATACATACATTATTTAAGGTACCTTTAAGTACCAGCGAAAATAACAACTTTAAAATTTCCACAAACTGGAAACAGATGTCCATTGAAAAATAAAGAACAATAAAGGACTCTAAAACTTATAATTTGGTACACATAACAAAATATGTAATTAATAATTAATATTTATCTACTCAAATTTATATATAATCGTTATTAATGTAAAATTTAGCCCGTACAACGTCTGTCTGTCGTTAACACTCAGGTAGCTCCGCGGAGGTTAAGCGCCGGCGCTAAGGGTAAAATGGTATGCGTTTATGACCCACTACAGTTCAATTTAAAAAAAAAGGCCCTTGTTAGGAATAGATAATAGACACTTAAGGACAAGTAAGGTTTGGTGGTGTTGAATTTAAGATTTTGATATTGGATGAAAAATAACATTGATAATATTAAGTTTTCAATTTAGGCAATTTACAATACACTTATATCTCATATAAGCCACGTGCGGTTTTAATCATATATCACTGGCCCTAGAATTAGTATTATCGGCACGAAAGTCGACAGGACTTATTTTTTGGAAACATACCTAAGTACATCTTATCACTAAGATGCATTATTTGAGTATTATTCGGATTAATCAAATACAGTAGATACTGTATACAATCGATGATCAGATGCATTCGATTACTTCTTCAGGAAATTTTATTGCCAAACATACCTATTCGTGATTTATTGTGTAATATTCTCGCAAAATTAGTTTAGCTTTACAACTGAATTTAATTCAGCTCAGTAAAACTTTTTGGTATCTCATTATGGAATTTTATATTATTTCTCATGTGTACTCGTAACTCATTTGTTTTACCAGTCTGTATTACAGTTACCTGATTACTAACGATTAAGGCATATTTCGGTATAAGTTGTCCTAGTTTGTGTAGAGAGCCAAAAATTTTCATTTTTAACTATCTACAGAGAGGGGGATGTGATGGCATAGCCATCTCCCATGTCTGACCAGTCTAAATAACGCATATATTTGCTATCTACAGATGATAAAGGGATCTCAGTTATAGAGGCAATAAATTTAAAGAAATTCATTCTGCGAACTCCATAGCAATAGACGGAAATATAAACTTAAATAAGCATCGTTTTATATTTATGACGGTCTTTAGTGTGAAATAGTCGGCAAAGTTTTAAGACAATGACAGGGATATCCTGTTAACATGGGGTTTATTGTACAATACAGAAATTACTTCGTTTCTTCAAAATTGCATTTTACAGATGTATCTGGACAACAGATGTTGTGTTACCATGCGGCGCGTGCGGCCACCAACACGTCGCCACCAGAGCGAGGAGAGGCGATGCACAATGCACGGTGTGCGTGCGGGATGGAAGAACTTCAGGTCATAGCGAGACAACACCAATCAGGACGTCGGAAAGGGACGCGAGCCGCCTTGGAGGGACGAAGAAACTGCGAGCCGCGATGAGCGAAAACAAATCTTTTGTTATTGTCAAATAAAGTCTAAAATAGTAAATAACTAGATGTAAAGATAATTATAAGGCATTTCGCGTAGGCTTCGAAAGCGGAGGAGAGACACTTGATTTTGGACCGTCGCGGGACGTGGAGATTTCGCAGACTTGGTGCAATTCGGCACAGTAATTATAAGTTATTAATTAAAAGTACCATAATTGGTTAAATAGAGTCAGTGGTTGGAGTATAGCAGTTTGACACAGCTAAGTACTTTGTTGTTGATTGAGTCATGTGCATTTAGCTATTAAACTGGTTTAGTTTGTTTAGTACTTGGAATTTACCTATTTATATTATTAATATTTTAGTAACTTAATGCGCATGATACTCATTTTATTATAATTCAATCACCATTGTAAAGACACAGGTTCGAATCCTGTATTTTGATCAATTGGTTAATCATATTTGGTTTTCATATTTGGATAGAATAGCATAATATGAGATAAAATTGCAGTATTGATGATTTATTAAATACAAGCATAACCTGCTAATTATTTAAATATATTTCATATGGAGACCTTACTTAGTTGCTGTGTTTCGCAGCACTTATAATGTTTGTTTATATGTAAATTACTTTCTTGGACATTTCATATGCTTGTATGTATAATAACAATTGATTGTGACTTGTACATCATTTTAAACGAGTTCGAGCCTCGTAAAGAAAATCTATGTTTTGCCTAGGGTTCAATTCCCCGGTGTAATGTTGTCCTGGATTATGAAATTATGAACCTGATCAAGGTTCATCATTCTATACAATAATATTATAATGTCACCCATCCATTAACAATGTGTTATGTCAATTAACTTGTTCATGTTTTATTAGTGTTATATTTACCTAACGTGCGTATATTGTCTTGGAAATTCCACAAATGTCGTTGTACTATCTCTTAGTCATTATTGTACAGTTGTCGTAACTAAAGTGAAGTTCATTAAGCTCAGACATATTAAATCATAGTCTCGCAGAAGTAGGCTGGTTTGATCTAGGTTTTCCACGGGTTTTCCTGGGTCCTAAAACGTGTTGTTTTAGAGCAAATGCAAAACCAGATAGGGTAGGCCCGTACCGATTGCGATAATAAATAACCATTTTTAAATCGCCATGTGACCTTTATTTCCTTAGCTACCCCAAGTTACTCAGGCATTAAATTCGATTTCAATTCAATTCAGTTAATTCAATAATTTACAGTATTCAGATTCAGTAATTTATACATCATTTATCTTTCTAATTCATAAAGATATAGTTTGCTCAATATATAGATGTTATAGACATATATACAGATATATATACGAGTGGACCCTAGGGCCGCTTCAGTAATAATGCGTTTTTTATTCCCCCTCCCTCCACGTTAATTACTTTGATTCTCTTGAGAAACTTCTCGAAGACCTTATGCCTTCTTATAATCATCACATTCTTATGGGAGATCTAAATACGTGTCTTCTGAAGGATGACAGTCGATCCCGGCGCCTTAAATCCCTGGTAGATGCATGCAATCTAACTATTCTCCCTTCAGATGCCACACACTATTTTCCAAATTGCTCGCCTTCTCTTCTTGATTTAACTTTAGTTTCTTCGACTTCTCATGTGTCTAAATTTGGACAATACTCCGCGGATGCCTTCTCATATCATGATCTGCTCTATATCTCTTACAAAATTCGTCCTCCCAAATCTTAAT
Source organism: Pammene aurita (assembly GCA_947086415.1). NCBI lineage: Eukaryota > Metazoa > Arthropoda > Insecta > Lepidoptera > Tortricidae > Pammene > Pammene aurita. Next base: position 2,442,387 of record OX352310.1, read on the forward strand.
CAAAAATTCTTTTGCAGCGCAATTTTAGTGGATTAAATGTGGAAAAGCTTCGAGATGACGCTTTAACAATCGATTGGAGCAGTATCGCTCGAGCGGGTTCGGTAGACGATCAAGTTTCTCTCTTTAATTCGCTCCTCATACAACTTTATGACGCTCACGCTCCTGTTCGTGCAATAAAAGTCAAGCATCTCCCTGCTCCTTGGCTCGCTGAGGATATTAAAGCCCTTATAGAGAGGAAGAATCAATCTAAATCTAAGTATAAGGCTAACAACTCTGAGAAAAATAAACTTAAATATCATACTCTGCGCAATCGCTGTAGCACTATATGTCGAGATGCTCAGAGGCGTCATATTCACAGTTCTGTTGAAGATGGAAATCCAGCCAAAGTGTGGAAATTTTTGAAAGGTCTCGGAGTTGGCAAATCTCAACAGGCAACCAATTTAAACAATATTAGCGTTGACCAGCTTAACCAGCATTTTTCATCGTCCACCTGTTTCAGTGGTCCTAAGAAATCTAACTCACTTCATCATCTTTCATCACTTCCTGCCTTAGATTTCTCTTCTTTCTATTTTAGCCATTTCTGTGAGAGTGATGTTAGGAAGGGTATATTGAATATCACTTCTAACGCTGTTGGTGTTGACTGTGTTAGCCGAAATATGATACTCCCTCTCCTTGATTTGTTTGTTCCTATTATCACCGGTATTCTGAATTTTTCCATTTCATCAAGTACTTTTTCCAGTCTGTGGAAGGATGCCAAAATTATTCCTTTACCCAAAAAATCCAACCCCAGTTCCTTCTCTGACTATCGCCCCATCTCCATTCTTCCTTTCCTATCCAAAGTCCTCGAACGGCTAGTGCATCAGCAACTAACTTCCTTCCTGAATAGAAATGACCTCCTAAACCCATTTCAATCTGGTTTTCGTCCGGGCCACAGTACTACCTCGGCTCTTGTCAAGGTTACCGATGACATCCGTTTGGGTATGAATGACCAGAAGCTTACATTTTGACATTTTGCTCGCGTTCTTACAGTCTCTTAACATATCGGCTGCAGCGATTGACTGGTTCCGCAGCTATTTGGTTGGTCGTCGGCAAAGAATAAAACTAGATTCTTCGTGTTCTTCCTGGTGCAGCACATCAGCTGGTGTCCGACAGGGTGGTGTGCTGTCTCTTCTTTTATTTTCTATCTTCATTAATTCCATAACTCTTGATCTCTCTTCTTCGTATCACCTCTATGCCGACGACCTTCAAATATATTCGCAGGGTATGCATAGCGATCTCAATTCAGTTATAGAAGCCACGAATCTTGATCTGCTCCGCATATCAAATTGGAGTCAAAATTACGGTTTAAAAGTAAACCCCCTAAAGTCACAGGTAATTGTGATGGGTAGCGCTAAACAAATCTCCAAAATTGACTTTCTCAGGCTCCCTCCGATAGTCTTCGATGGTATCCAAATTCCTTTTTCCAACCAAGTGAAAAATCTTGGCGTAATCATGGATCGTTGTCTATCATGGGTGCCTCAGGTGATTGAAGTGAGCAGGAAGATGTTTGCTGCCATAGGGTCTCTCAGACGGCTCCGGAATTTCCTGCCAATTGCTACTAAAATTGCGCTTGCTCAGACGTTACTTCTCCCCATTCTTGATTATGCAGATATCTCCTATTTAGACCTAACCGAGGAGCAACTTAATAAGCTTGAGCGTATTCAAAATGCCTGCATTCGGTTTATTTTCGGATTACGCAAATTCGACCATGTTTCTAGTTTTCGTTCTCAACTCAAATAGGCTCCCTATCCGTCACCGCCGTAACTCTCACATACTTTCTTTACTCTTTTCTATACTTTTTAACCCTTCAACTCCCCGCTACCTCAAAGAGCGTTTCTCTTATCTTAATTCTATTAGATCCTCTCAAAAATTGCTCCTAAAAGTGCCATCTTCATCTTCCAAATTTTATAATTGCTCATTTACGTTCCAGGCCGTTCGTTTGTGGAATTCCCTCCCTCTCAACATAAAACGCGCGCAATCTATCGGTAGCTTTAAATCGCAACTTAAGGAATACTATTTATCTCTTCCTTAGGTTTTTAAGTTGACACTGTTGTTTCTTACTGTGTGTATTATATATGTATATATGTACGTATATGTATGTTTATTTTGTATTTATTTAAGTATGTATATTCATATGAATGTGCTGTGTTATCCATTTCGTCTCTTTTGTGTCTATGCACCACCTACTGCTTATTGTTTTTCTCTAGTCTCCACTACCCAAAGGTTGTCTGGAAGAAATCGCTCATTAGCGATAAGACCGCCTGTTGTTACCTCTACCTAAATTTATCTAATTGTAAAATTTGTGCTTGTAACTGTATGAGGTGTGCAATAAAGAGTATTTATTATTATTTGTATCTCCTTTGAGAATCACGGGCCTTTATATCCCGGTCTTTTGGTACGCTTGCGTGGGGATACAGATCCAACACGCAGAGGCCCCTTGGAGAAATTTGCTATGTTATACACCTGCTAGAACCCATTCACGGGTACATTAATAGATACCCGTGAACCGGTTCCAGCAGGCGTTATGGCTATTGTAAATAAAATGGACAGGGTAATGGGCTATGGTATTGAAGTTAGGCTGGTCAAAGATTAGGCTATTGTAAAGAGGTCCGGACACCTGCCATAACAATTTTATTACATGTTATCGAGGCAGGCGGTGACTCGCCGCCGACTAGATGGGCCCCTGAAACTGCCGTCGCAAAAACGACCAGGAGCAACATCGGTGTGAGCGGCTCAGGGTGTGGAGAGGTGTACACCGCTTTCTGCCAGTGACTGTAGGAAGCCCAGCCACTGTACCAACTCGCGACTTATGCAAATTTCACTTACACCCTGCGAGCATATAGCTCTGACGGCTCCTCTCTGGACGGCCAACTAAGGCAAGCCAGAGCCGAGAGTCCGGTGAGTCCCTTGGGGTCCACTCCGACCGACGAAGACACGCCGGAGACGGAGACCCTGACCGACTCTCTGGAGCACTCGGGTCCGCGGGGTCGTCACTCCCCGACAGCTCGCCACAAGCTGCCCTACGGGCTTATTATTATTATTATTAATAATGAAAGGATTCTAGAAAGGGATGGTTACAGAAATAATGACATTATTACTGATAGTTGACAGTATGGATGGTACGGTCAGCTGCAGAGAAAAGGTACCACCGTGCCCTACAAACTTGTATGGCGGGTGGTACCTTTTCTCTGCAGCTGACTGTACAAGAAGGATATAAATCTCTATGTTACAAAAGTGTCCGTCAAAAGGCGATAAACTGATGGCGCCACAATGATATTAAATTTGATTAAATTAATTTTGAAAGAAATTAAATCTGAAATAATTATTTGCGGAGATGAAAAACACTCTGAACATTAATTTTATTTAGAAAGTCATATAAGTATTAAATATCGGTAATTCATTTCAAATGCTGAACTATACCTAGCGCCACCCGAAGATATTTGGAACTATTGTTTAAGTGCTTACCGCTGGACACTTTTTCGACCGTATTCCTAGAAGAGAGTTCCATCCTTCCTATACCATCCATAGTTGAGAGTTTGGGTCGGAGATTGTCCTGGGCAAGAAAATAGAGGGCTCTGAATTACCGAGGCGAACCTGGTGCAACCTCAATGGACTTCGCACTGGCCATGGTAGCTGCGCCTCATATAAGTACCGTTGCGGCTGGGTGGACTCGCTTGCCTGTCATTGTGGTGCAGAAGAGCAGAGTATCCACCGTATATTTTTAGAATGACCATGTAGTACGTTACACCGGAGGCCCCCCGGAAGACCTGATCACTTTAAACGACGAAGCTCTTAAGTGGATAAATTCTCTGGAGTTAGATTTATGATCTGTCATCTGTATATATTTTTGTAACTTTGTTATGCCATACGAATAAATAAAAAAATACTGACCTGTCTTGACCGCTTTAAGGTGGGTTGCACTACGTTTCCCGCAGTCGAGATTGCCCCGCTGTACCTTACACAAGTAGGTGTCTACTCACATTATACAACACCTTAGTATTTAAACTGTATTCATATCTAAAATGCGAGTCACTCGCGCTGAAAGGGTTACGAGTTTTGTTGATGGATTGTTCATTTTCCATTCATATTCTACTGATACCTATTCATGGGGCAGGCTATTAGGGCGGAAAGCTTCATCAAATGCCGAGGCAAAATTATAAGGAATTTAATGGTGTTTGACTGAGTTTAACATCGAGCAATGGTTCGTAGTCCTCAATTCGTTACTCCTATCTTAACATACAGGTCGGCAACGCACTTGTGGCCCCTCTGGTGTCGCAGGCGTCCATGGGCGACGGTGATTGCTTACCATCAGACGATTCGTCTGCTCGTACGCCTCCTATGTCATAAAAAAATCTTTTCATAATGCACCAGAGTGATTCTGTTTCTTTCGTGCAAAAAATGTTTCATCGTAAATTACGCTGAAAATAATCATGCCAGAGTAATTCAAAATATGTAGAATCCGTGCATAAGCAGATTTCTGTGAATACGGAGCCTGTTTCTGTCAACGAAGAAATATCAAAAAGCCATGCAACTAGGTTTTTAAAACTTTGATCCTTCGAACTTTTCATTGCAATAAGCCACGGAGCTGAATATTGAGGAAACAATGAATCTACAGGTGAACTAGGTGAAGTCACAAATCGCGAAGTTAACACATTACTTTCGTGCAATGCAACAGGTACGGGTGGGGTGTTGTGTCGAGTGGAAGAAGAGCATAACTGTTGTCTTAATTCAAATCAATACATTATATTAAAGACTAGCTTTTGCCCGCGGCTTCGCTCGTGTTAAATTCGGGATAACACGGTTCACGTTCCCCTTTCCTGATTGCCCCCCGGAATGCTCCATACAAACTTCCACCCCCCATTTTAGGGAAGTGGGGGATTAGAAAGAGACAAAAAGTAGCCTATGTCACTCTCCATCCCTTCCACTATCTACACTTAAAAGATCACGTCAATTCGTCGCCCCGTTTTGCCGTGATAGACGGACAAACCAACAAACACACACATACTTTTTCACATTTATAATATTAGTATGGATGGGTTTCTGAACATTTTAGGATTAAGCATCCGATGGTAGCAATCGGAATCCTAGGCGTGGCTGTTTGTCGCTAGGTTGTCCGTTTGTCCGTCCGACTCTGTCACCTGTGATACGGACGGAGGCTTTGTGATCTATCGATATGTAGATAGCTGAAATGTACCTACAAAAAATATGTATTTCTATTGATGCTACAGCAATAAACAATAGAAATTACATTAAATTATAAATCAAGAAAGACATGCTGCATTGAAACAAACGATAAAAATTGGTTAAGCGTATGTGGTTCTCGAAAAAAACTATTTAATATATTTGTGTTGTGACATGGTACTCATGGTACAGTCGTCATCAGATATATCGGAGCAAAGTGGTCACAAATATCTGAACAACGCCTCTATTGTCAAGAAAATAAAGAGCATGCTTAGATATTTTTGAGTACCTTGGCTGCCCCGATATTTTTGATGGCAACTGTACGCCCTTGAGCACGGTGAATGCAACTTGCACTTAGCCAAACAAATGTGTACTAATTTCATAGTCCATGCAAAACCACGGTGACGCGTAGATAAAGTGCGATTGTTGCGTCGTTCCTTGCCGACTGCAAACATTGTTAATGTGATACGGTCAGCAAACAACCGCCGGCGCAAGGCAAATAAGTATTATCCGCGAGGAAACCGAGACAAATAAAGGACGCAAACAAAACTAACGCTCTCCTAGCCCAGTCGGGAGTGACACTGCCTACGAAGGAGGTCCCGGGTTCGAATAATGAGCACATACTGTTTCTAACTTAGATGATTGGCCAAACACGCCTTTATCTTTTACAAAGATGAGATGACATATAAGGTTTAACAAAAATTGTGGTGAGCTGTTTAAGGGCATAATTGATATCATATTGCGATTAAGAAAAAGTAGGATAAAAAATGTTTGGACGCAAAAAACATTGGATAGGACTCATGATGGGACACGGTCGTCGTCTCAGCCGGCCAACCCTCCATACAAAACAAAATTTATTTTTCGCGGGAAAAATGTTTTCCTTAGGTTTTCATCATTAGAATACGATACCAATTATGCCTTTCAACGAATCACCAGCATTTTTGTTACAACTTGTACCTATACACAGGAAAATTGGACGCGTGCCGCTGTGACCCGGGTAGCCTAGCGGTTAGGGCGTCTGCCGTGAATGCGGATGATGCTGATTCAGTTCCAGCTCTGGGCACTGGAGGTCATGATCACTTTTTTTGCATATGACATCTATTTAAGTTTAAGAAACACTTTATGTTGCTGTCGCTCGGCAGTCGGCACTTGCTATGAGCGCACTTACCGCGCTGCGAAGTTATAATTCCGTTCATTACGTGCCCGGCTACACTAATGGCAGCAAACTTGGACTGCTTTTTACCTGAACCTGCAAAATGAATACTCTGCGCGGATTATTAAGTTTTCCTACGTTTTCAGTTTATTTGAGCTCTCTAATTCATGAAAGACTTGAAATGCTTGTCACATTTAATTTTGTATATTTTCGTTGAAACAAAAATATAGTGAAAATTGGTACCGTGAAACTGTACAACTTTGCCTTTTCAACATGACTTTGGCCAATGCGTCACATTTCAATAGTTTGTTCATTTTAAATATAAATTCAGTACAAAGTTAGTTTCATAGCTATTGAGTATGAAAGCTGTTGTCAGCGGACTGTTTTTTTGGCCTCGACAGAACGGAGCCGGTATATGCAATATATGCATTTAGTTAGTTTGTGTATATGAATACAACCCAATTTTCAACTAAAACTGTAACTTAATCAGACAAACTGATTAAGGGATAAATGGAAACATTTGTTTGTATGCACAAACTTATTATCCTAAATGCATATTATTACTTATAGCATTGGCTTCTTACGTTCCGTCGGGGAGAATCAAATTAACATAATAATTAAAATCATACGCGCTTGGTCGATTTTTCAACTTTTCTTCAACTACATTTTAGAATTAATAACATTAAGAACAAGTAGTTCAACGTTGCTTATTCTCCAGTGTAAGCTCTGAGACCCATAACCTTTAACTTGAGAAGTTCCATAGTCGTAAACTGTGCAGTACATTGAAGCGTTCTCCGTCCGCCTCAATCTCCATAAACAGAGGCTCAGCTTGTTTACAAATGATATGTTCTCGATTGCCGCTAAAAACTAGTATAATCTGACCTATAACTACTTATTAAGGTGCTTGAGATGAGATATAGCCCCCTGACATCAGATGCACTAAAGGGTACACTGATACACTGGAACGGGTTAGTTTGTAATTGTATATAACTCTTTGTACAATCAGTTTTTGTCAATATTTCAGTTTTTATTACAATTAATGCTTCCGACAGTACCATAGAATATATAAAATAAGGAGACGTAATGCCGTAAAGACAAAACTGTGATTCCGGTAATGAGCCCATTTCCCCGTGTTTACGCGTGACGCGCACACATATACAGCTCGCGGACGAGCGTTGATTGGTTCAATCGTCAAAAGTGAAAGTGTGTGCATGAGACCGCAGCTTGTTATGGAATCACTGTTTTATCTTCGTAGGATTATGTCTCTTTATTTTATATGTCTATGCTTGCAACGCCGACTGTATTATTCTAGTAAAAGTGATCTACTTCTCAACGAGATAATTCCAAAAATCCAAACACTGAGGTTTCACTGTTTTATCATAGAATTCTTATGAGCACCTTCGATCTTCATCATCAGACCGGCTCGATGGTACCAAAATATTGAATTATCATCAAAGTTACGCAAGTATGCTAAATTACAGCTCAATCGGATATCATGTTCCGTATTCTAATTTTAAAATACATAAATAATATTTTAAAAATACAAGCAATCTTAAACATAACTCAACAAGTAATCAACCAATATTGAAGTTGCATTGTAGTTGCATCGGAATAATTTTCAAGCAAATTCTGACATTTTGATTAAGACGTTTAGGCGATAGATGTAATGCGTACTTAAGGCACTGGAGTTGTATTGAAGTTGGATCATGTCTAAACGTGTTTAAAGTTAGAATTTGACCGCAGGAACTAGTTCAAATCTGACTTCCAAGATTATACCTAAACAACAAACTAAGTGATACACACGGGGAGTTAAATAAGGGCTTGTAAAACGGGTGGTTTTAATTGTAAACTAGTATAGAACGGATAGTAATTGGGGTTTCAATGGCACCCTTTGGGTACGAAACCCAACGAAGATCAGGGGTCACTCTTATGCTGGTCGGTTTGAAGCATCGCAATAGGCATGGCGGACAACAGCCTTGCTTTATCGTAGTGCAGCGCTGTATGGGGATGAACCATAGTCATAAAACAACACATAAACTCACGGGCAATGAAAATGGGTACTTTTTGTATGGAGTTACGATGTAAAATTAGCAGTTTTCATTGAGTTTGTGTGCAATAATAAAGTTGTTAAAGCACAGAAGTAACAGTTTTAAAATTAAAACAAAATTAATCTTCAGGTACCTAAACTCCAACCATATTGCAAAATGGTTGGAGTTATGATTTGAAATATGTCAGTATTATATTGCAATAAATTTTCGCGCACATATGATGAGACCGGGCGGTTGCACTAAAAATCAAACGTACAGTCGCCATCAGATATATCGGAGCGGCCAACATACATAAATATATCTGAACAACGCCTCTATTGTCAAGATAATAAGGTCCATGTTCAGATATTTTTGAGTAGGTTTTTTTTATATACTTCGACGGTGGCAAACAAGCATACGACCCGCCTGATGGTAAGCAGCTACCGTATCCTATGGACACCTGCACTCTGGGTTCTATTGGAGTTCTTTGGCAACCTTACTAACTGACAGGAACACAACAATGACTACAGAGAGAAAGACATACAACTGTCTAAACTGTTTAAAGTTCTTCCAAATATAATGAATATTAACATATTTTTTTTTACTTTCCCAAAACAAGTCATTTTGAAGGTCATCGGGTGTTGACAGCCTCTTAACTGTGCGTGGTGCCACCCGCCCTAAATAAGTAACGATACGGTGATACGCTACGCCGTAGCTCGTAGCACCATTTTCCGCTGCGTTCGGAAATCGGCCGGGGAGCCGTAGAGCATATATGTTCATGTCAATACATGAATGTCATTATACCCCTTGAACGGGGGCCGTATTCTAAGTTTAAAGCACGTTTAGACACGGTCCGACATCAATACAACTCCGTTGCTTTAACTACGTAATACAGCTAGCGCCAAAAAGTCCGAATTATTTAGAAATATCAGAATTAGCTTAAAAATGATTCCGTTGCAACTACAATACAACTTCAATATTTATTTATTTTATTTATTTATACAATTTAATTACACAGCATGACAGTTATTAGTGTTATTACACTAAAGCACTGTGAAATTACAATTTAAGGCTAAAGAACAAAACAATTTACAAAATCATATGACCTAAAAACAAAAAACACATATGGGCCGCGATTCGAAAAATAAACACACACACTGGACAGACACAGCTCCAACCCAACTCAACTCAACGCTATAACGACATTGACATTTGCTATTCGAACAGATTTTCATTCAACATTGGTCTCACATTGGTCTGACATTGGTCACACATTGTACCAATGTTGTACCAATGTGAGACCAATGTGTGACCAATGTCAGACCAATGTGAGACCAATGTTGAATGAAAATCTGTTCGAATAGCAAATGTCAATGTCGTCGTTGAGTTGAGTTGGGTTGGAGCTGTGTCTGTCCAGTGTGTGTGTTTACTTTTCGAATCGCGGCCCTGAATATGACACAATATGTCAAACAGGCACAGTTGAGGGCCGAACATCCATCTTCTCGCTGAACCTCAGACATTCGTTGCGCTCTACCTCCCATCTACTCGCAAACACGTCGCATACAGGAGCTGATGCTAGAAGTGCATTCAAGCTGTGTAAAGCACGAGCCATTATTGGTTGATTATTTGTTGTGTGTTGGGGCTATGTTTGAAATATTGAATACTTGTCGACTACAGAACAAAACAAGATTTCGAAAACAATGTTTACTTTGTTAGTTGACCTGAATTTGCAGATTAAATACACTCGAGGACAACTAAACCAGTAGGTCTATGATGGCAGATTTTATCAGCGGATAAGTTGATATAAACCTGATAAACCGGCCAAGAGCGTGTCGGGCCACGCTCAGTGTAGGGTTCCGTAGTTTTCTGTCCGTCACAGTAAGTGTCCCCACTTAAGAGTTTTTGAAAGCACGTCATTTCATTGTGATTTTGTAGAAATTACAGGTACAATAAACACCTGCTTATACGGTTAAAACAAACTTAATTCAGAAATTATTTTGTATTTTTTTTTCAAAAACTATTCAACCTATTAAGTTCAAAATAATTTTCCTAGAAAGTTTTTATAAAGTTCTAGTTTTGAGATTTTTTTCATATTTTTAAAACTTATGGTTCAAAAGTTAGAGGGGGGGACACATGTTTTTTAACTTCTGGAGCGATTATTTCCGAAAATATTTACATTATCAGAAAATGATTTTAGTATACCCCTATTAATTCTTAAATACCTATCCAACAATATATCACACGTTAGGATTGAAATGAAAAAAAAAATCACTCCCCACTTTACGTATAGGGGAGGTACCCTAATAAAACATTTTTTTCCACTTTTTATTTTATCACTTTGTCGGCGTGATTGATATACATATTAGTACTAAATTTCAGCTTTCTAGTGCTAACGGTCACTGAGATTATCCGCGGACGGACGGACGGACGGGCAGACATGGCGAAACTATAAGGGTTCCTAGTTGACTACGGAACCCTAAAAATGACAGTTGCCGCCATTGTTTGTCATTTTATCAGATTTATATCAACTTATCCGCTGATAAAATCTGCCATCATAGGCCTGCTGGTCGACTTGTATGGAAATTTCTATGCGTGGTGCCTTTTCTTTCTTTTCTTCGATTATAGTTACATTATTATATTACATTTGAATTTCATCAGCTAGCTTCGGTTCTGTTCCAGTGACAGTTCAAAAAATCCTCCTATTTCCATGTTCTCTTGCTGAACATTAATTATAAAATGTTTAATTTACAGCGCAGTTTCTTGGTCCTGCACTTCCGTAACATTAGTTAAATATTCAGTGTCCGGTCGTCTTCAAAGCTTCCTTGGATTTAGCTGGTAATCACAACTTTACTGAATGTAGCATTACTTAGCTTACTCACCTTCCTCGCAAATGTCAGTCAAAAGACGGCAGTTGATCTAGTGTAATGACGCCTACAACAATTTATACCAGATAATTATCGACCGAGCGACAGTGAAGGCCTCCGTTTCTACTTGGGATTTTTTATTTATTTTTTACTAGCTTTTGCCCGCGGCTTCGCTCGCGTTAAATTCGGGTCTAACAAACCATACAAACTTCCACCCCCCCATTTTAGGGAAGTGGGCGGTTAGAAAGAGACAAAAAGTAGCCTATGTCACTCTCCATCCCTTCAACTATCTCCCCTTAAAAAAATCACGTCAATTCGTCGCCCCGTTTTGCCGTGAAAGACGGACAAACAAACAAACACACACATACACTTTCCCATTTATAATATCATAATATTAGTATGGATTTTAAGATAAAACTTAAGTATACGTCTTTTTTTTTCGCCAAACTGAGGACAGTTTGTTGGCGAATAGTGCGCTCTAAAATAAAAATAACAATTTTGTGTTAATACCTACTCAGACATTACACAAACTTATTTGAAACAGAGTTAATTTGCATAACTAATATTAACATAACTAAATGCAAGTCTGCATATCTACATCTACCTGCTTCATCCCGTAAGAGCCTTGACCTTTGTTATGTTATAGGTACATTCAAGAGCACTAAAACCGGGCCATCTTGCATGGATATTTCCATACAAAATGCTTTCGTATGTCCGGATTGTCTCCTCTATAGAGCAGGCTCCAATGAGATGTTCCTTTGCATAAATAGCGGACCGCGAAATGATTTGTGAGTCGTCTACCTGATACCCTTGACATTATAAAAAGCCATGTTGCTGCGCGCGCTCACGGTCCTTTGTCATCCAGTCCCCCCCCCCCCCCCCCCGCATAGATGCACGAACTCGTGGCGAAAATATATGTGATATTTTACCTGGGCTGCACTCATTAACTGGCTGCGACACCACAAGTCGCATAGGTACAAAAAAACTTAATATCGCATCTTGCATGTGTAAGCAATTTTTTCGTAAAATTCGTAATATTTCATTAAAAGTTTTCTATTACTGTACTGGCTTGTGTTTTATTTATGACACATATAGGCACTCATAATTAAAACCAAAAAACTTTGTAATTTACTAATAATATTTGTGTGGGATCTATACAATATATATCAGAAGTCAGAATGAGGTCCGCAATTTTTGCAAACGGAACTTCACTGAGAGCCCGGTCTACTTCAGGTTTCTCAATCTATTTCCGTGAAATTTATTAACCAGATAGTAATTTTTTTATCGTATCGTTTTTTGAAAATTAGTGTTTTGATACTACTCCGTACCCTAAAGTTAGAATAATTTTGCCGCTCCTCCTACTACTACTGTTCTACATTATTTAAATTATTATAATGCTGCTTTATTAATATCCCATCAAAAACATAAATGTGAAAGGCTGCCAAGTTCGATACTATGGGAATGCTTCGCCTATAAAAGAAGTGAGATCTGAATAAGTACCAAGTTCCATAAAAATACCTCAAATCATAAATAGTTATAGGAATGCACACTTGATTTCCAGCAGTTTTTAAGGTACATTTTGAATAAGTATCACGTTACATAGAAATACCTAAAATTATAATAGTCAGAGAAACGCACACCGGTTTTTTTAGCAGTTTCCTGATAACATTTATTATTTTCAGTACTTTTTAATGATGTTACTTGGCAAGTTTTCACACACCACACACCTTTTCAATGCAATGAATCGACACCTTTGGACTGCAATGTGTCAAGTATATAATTTTCTATTAAAACTTGCCAAGTTACATCATTAAAAAGTACTAAAAATAATAAATGTTATAAGGAAACTGCTAAAAAAACCGGTGTGCGTTTCTCTGACTATTATAATTTTAGGTATTTCTATGTAACGTGATACTTATTCAAAATGTACCTTAAAAACTGCTGGAAATCAAGTGTGCATTCCTATAACTATTTATGATTTGAGGTATTTTTATGGAACTTGGTACTTATTCAGATCTCACTTCTTTTATAGGCGAAGCATTCCCATAGTATCGAACTTGGCAGCCTTTCACATTTATGTTTTTGATGGGATTTCATTTATTTTTGTTAGGTGTAGGTTCTTTATTATTTTTTTATCACGGACGGCGCGAGCGCGGCGGACGAGTGTAGGCAGCGACGGAGGGTGCGCGAGGCGGGGAACGGAATTTTTATCTAGTATCACTATACATACATATATCGGGATTTCGGGATCGATCGGGCATCGCGAGTACCTATAATCTATGATAAATCCTATTTTACTATTTATTTATAGGTGATTTTTACAAATAAACTGTAGGGAGCCAGTTTAACCTATAAAATGTACCTACTTACATATAATTACATACATCAATAACGTACTTTATACTGTTTGTAAGTACGCTACCTACATAGATAATTAATAACTTGGTAATACCTGCTGTAGCATTACGCTACGTATCGTACGACATCTGTCGACTTTCTTTAGAACTTCTGAACTTCTGTGTCTAAGGCTAGGTCACGGTTGATATATAAAAAAGCGTACATTGTGATTCACGGCATTACAGGTAGATGGCGCTTATATCAGTCCGTATTTTGTAATACGTCTGGCAGTTATAAAATTGAGATAAGACTCGCGCTAATTTTGAATGTGAATTTTGAGGTATTCCAGATTGTCAAAAGAAAAAAGTTGATTTTTGATGGAGTCTGTGAGAGCGCCGTGAGATTTTGAAAGAAAAAGAGATAATCTGGATTTGTTCTGGTCTTTTTTGCCATAATTTGCTTAGCTGCATCGTGATAAAGTGCGATTTATTTCAAACATTGTATGGCAAGTGCTATTGTTGCATTGTTGGAGCAGAAATAAAACCGAAACCCTTGCCGGGCGAAGAGGCCCAATATAAATTATTTAGCAAGTGCTATACCCTGAAACCGCCTGATTCCGGAAGGCCCTTGTGGATGCCGGGCCGGCGGGACAGTCTGCAGCTGCCGCGATTTCCGCGGGTTTCTTCGCCACATCATCGGAGAGTTAGAGTCCGCATCCAGCGGGCTCTCGCAAGTGAGAAAAGGAGTTCAGCGAGCTATTGGGTCCGCCGTATCAAAGCGGACACTGGCCCACGAACTCTTTTTTAATTTAAGCAACAGCTTTTGCATCCTGCTTTCGAGAACATCAAATTATTTATATTTTTGTTAAAAAAAACGTTACAAATCGGATTCCTTTTTTGTATCCAGTATTTTTGTGCCATAATAGTTTTTTTTGTTGTTTTGCTAAATTTCCCCAAATTCCAATTGCCTCGTTTGACGGGCGTATAAAGACCTGGCTCTTTAATTTAGGCTACGTTCAGCCAGCGCATCATCTGTCACCATCCATATCACCCGCCTCATTAACCCATTATTTTCCTGCAGCCAAATTATTACTAGCCGAGTCTTTATTTTTACTTACCGGTTTTGCTAACTATTGAATTTGTAATGTCCTTGTTTAGGTACAGTCGTCTTCATTTTTAAGTGAAGTGCTAATATTAAATATTTTTAATTATTGTAATTTAATTACATTCTGGTCACTAGGGAGGTTGTTGAATGTGAAAGTGAAATAGGTACAGTTCTCTTCATTTTTAAGTGAAGTGCTAAATTTAAATATTTTTGTTATTATAATTTAATTGTATTCTGACCACTAGGGAACTTATTGATTGTGAAATACCCTTATTTAGATGCCATTATTGTGATTTTTACGTGAAATGCTAAATTTTAAATAATTGATAATTTTTGCTAATATTAAATATTTTTACTTTGTCGTCAAAATTAAACGTATTAATGCAAGTAAGAAGTGTTTCACTGCACTACCTACCAGTAGGTATTATAATTGGTGGCCTATTATGTAGCCCTAGAAGTGCACCATCCCATCTCATCCCGTGGCGTATCGGAGGGTGAGATGGGCAGTAGTATATATAATTCCATCTTAGAGTATATATGATTTCCATGTTCTTGAATCTGCGATTTTATTAGTTGTAAAAATAGAAATTATTTAGACTATGCGAGAAAAAATAGTCTTTTCATTTTTGTTTGACTGATTTAGCGCACCTAGTGTACCTAGCAGTGTTGGCCGAACGTTAGTGTGATTGAAAATTAAAAATTGAAGATTGAAACACGTTAGTTAAAATTGAACACTAATAGTTTAGTGCAAATTGATTTCTATTAGAATTGAAATTAATTGTAACTAACGTGTTAATCCTTTGCGAATAACTAATAATTGAAGATATTTAATTTTTAGTCTTTCTCAAAAATTTAAACATTATTTTAATTTTTAGTGTAGATTGAATTGGTAATTGACATTAATAATTTACCTAACTAAACGCGAATTTAGGTTAAGCTAAGAGGTTTTGATTACTTTTACTTTTACCTTGACCTTGACCTTGACTTTCACTTTTACTTTCACTTTCTTTAACTTTCACTTATACTTTCACTTTCACTTTCACTTTCACTTTGACTTTCACTTTGACTTTCACTTTCAATTTGACTTTCACTTCCACTTTGACTTTCACTTTCACATTGACATTCACTTTGACTTTCACTTTGCTTTCACTTTGACTTTCACTTTGACTTTCACTTTGACTTGGACTTTGACTTTCACTTTGACTTTCACTTTGACTTTCACTTTGACTTTCACTTTGACTTTCACTTTGACTTTGACTTTGACTTTCACTTTAACTTTCACTTTGACTTTTACCTTTGACTTTCACATTGACTTTCACTTTGACTTTGACTTTCACCTTGACTTTCACTTTGACTTTGACTTTTACTTTCACCTTCACTTTCACTTTGACTTTAACTTTCACTTTCACTTTGACTTTCACTTTGACTTTCACTTTCACTTTGACTTTGACTTTGAATTTGACTTTGACTTTGACTTTCACACAAAGAAAGTAAAAGTATAAAGAAGGTCCAGATTTTGATACCGGTACCATCTGCTCATCAGTACAAGTCGAATGAGCCCAAACAGCATGAGTCTATGATGCGCCAAACCCGAGATCCAGTAGGGATCCCCAGGGTCCAGCATGAGCTCCAGATTTTGATACCGGTACTATCTGCTCATCTGTACAAGTCGAATGAGCCCAAACAGCAAGAGTCTATGATGCGCCAAACCCGAGATCCAGTAGGGATCCCCAGGGTCCAGCATGAGCTCCAGATTTTGATACCGGTACCATCTGCTCATCAGTACAAGTCGAATGAGCCCAAACAGCATGAGTCTATGATGCGCCAAACCCGAGATCCAGTAGGGATCCCCAGGGTCCAGCATGAGCTCCAGATTTTGATACCGGTACCATCTGCTCATCAGTACAAGTCGAATGAGCCCAAACAGCATGAGCCTATGATGCGCCAAACCAGAGATCCAGTAGGTAGCCCTAGGGTCCAGCATGAGCTCCATCTTGTGATATTGGTCCCGACTTCCGAACCCGAGATGCAGTTTTAAAATTAATTATTAGTGTAAGACAGGATTAATTTAGTTACACTAACGTTAATCTAATTAACTGTAATTCTTATTAAATTTTCGAGACGTTAGTGTAACTAATAGGTTAATTCTAATTGACGGTTAGTGTAATTAACGACGTCACAAAATCAATGCGAACTAACGTTAGTAAAAAATGATGTTAGTGTAATTGATTAGTTACGGAATTAATCTTCAATCTTATTGATCAATTTTCAATTCTAATTGAAATTATCGGCCAACACTGGTACCTAGTGACCTGCTTTGCACTTCGTAAATCGTGGGTTCGGTTCCCGCAACAGACACACACAGAGTGGTGAACAATTTTATTGTTCTTGTCTTTAAGACAAACATGTATTGTCTTAAATTGGTATGTATCTAAATTTAAATAAGTCTTATCTCATTTCCACTCCATACCTACTTATAGTAGAACAAAATTACACATTCGTTGTTTTCGAAACTGACTCACACTTGGCCGTTTTCAGATTTTTACTTTATTTCGACCTAAAGACAAACCTTCGAGCCAAATTTCAGTTCGGTACGACCATTGGAAGATATACCCATTTAGTTCATTATGACTTCACAGTAGAACGAAGTTACACCTTTGCTATTTTTAAAACTGACTCACACTTGGCCGTTTTCAGATTTTTCCCTTTACTTTGACCTTAAGACCTATCTCCATGCCAAATTTCAAGTCAGTACGACCATTCGAAGTGGTCTAGGTTTTTGATGAGTGAGTGAGTCAGTGAGTGAGTGTATAGTAAAAATAGCGATTTTCTGACGTCAATATTTCAAGAACTGCTATAGGTAGAATAATGAAATTTTGTATTCTAGACAATTAAGGGGATGTCAACAGACACTCGAAATTTCATATGCGTAGATAAAATATGTTTTGAGTTATAGGGGGGTCGAAATTGGCCCGAAATGGTTCGTGTAATATAACCCACGGCCGGTGTGTCGCTTTTTTTTCTCGAACTTGGCGGACACACTGCCGTGTGTCTAGATTCATACTCTTTAAATATCTATACTACATCGTCTTTTCTCCCTTAGAAGTGAAACAGTATTTGTATATTCCATCGGTTTCATAACTTTTGATGGGAATCATTAATGTGTACTACGAGTTTGTCAACAAGAGCTATTGTGACGTAACGGCCTTGGGGGAATCTAGAGGCTAATAAATATACTGGCGTTCCAGTCGACGTTAAATATTCAATCGGGGAGACGGAGGCTTTTGTGGCAAATATATTAAATTGTTTAAATATGAGATGACTCCTTAAATCCTAGAAGTACATAGAAGTCACTTCCATGAGATATAAAGAAAATAAATAACTATTATAAATTAAACATTTTGGAAAGCCCCCAAGCTTGCTAGCTTTTTGACTCGGGGGATAAACATGAAGAAGTGATAATGATAGGACGATGGTAGGTCACTCGGTCATTCGAGAAACGTTATTTACTTTCTATTGTTTAAGGAATCGTTAGGTATTTTTATCGTTGGGGAAACTAAAATTAGTTTTTAAGCTATAAACTATAAAATATAACGGTTACACTCACGTCACTTTAGTCACTTCGCGCGACATGTTTCGGAGAGCTTAAGTTAGTTTTTAAGCTAGTAATTTGTGGCTGACTCATAATACCTATACTCACAATTATAGTTGAATGTCATGTATCTATGATAAAGAGTGCTCTTTTTCGCCAACTAAGTGTTACACAGTTTGGCGAAACCGTAAAATTATGTAACTCGCTTTATGTAAAAAATTACTTAAAAATTAAGACTATATGATGGGCTTGCGCTTTCATTTAAAACCCCACATGTGTATGTACAATTTACGATTTGGGTCCAATTTGGAGTGTTCCAAATAAGGGGGAAATAATTTTGATGACGTCAGGCTGTTTTGGATCCCAGTACCCAGTACTACTTATAATGTAGTACATGAAGAATGATTCTTCGTCGCTGGTTAGTTTTACGAATTTGTTCAAATACTTCCGGTAAGCAAATGGTCGTGTACCACTCTGAATTAACCGTTCTACGGTTTTCTAGTGGCACTGTAGCTACATGGCCATTAATACCGAAGAAGCAGGCCACCATTTGTTTCAATGTACTTTTTGCACGAGTAACTTTCGTAGGGTTCGGCTCATTTTGAAACACCCATACCGTTGATTGTTGCTTCGTTTCACGAGGGTTGCTACTTATATATCCGGAAACAAAAAAACAAACAAACGTACACGGCTGAAAATGGTTTTATTGTTTTTCAAAGTATTCCCCTTGATGATCTATGCACTTTTGCATTCGCGTGAACCAATTTTTAAAGCACTTCTGCCACTCCGCCTGAGGTACCTCCATAACGTGTTGTTTGAATGCGTCGACAGCATCTTCAGCGGTCGAAAATCGTTGACCGCGTAATTTATTCTTTATATTTGGAAATAAATAAAAATCGTTGGGTGCCAAGTCAGGGCTGTAGGGCGGATGACCCGTTAATTCCACATTTTGACCCTCCAAAAATAGAGTTGTTTCGCGTGACGTATGACAGCTGGCATTGTCATGATCAAGAATGATTCTTCGTCGCTGGTTAGTTTTACGAATTTGTTCAAATACTTCCGGTAAGCAAATGGTCGTGTACCACTCTGAATTAACCGTTCTACGGTTTTCTAGTGGCACTGTAGCTACATGGCCATTAATACCGAAGAAGCAGGCCACCATTTGTTTCAATGTACTTTTTGCACGAGTAACTTTCGTAGGGTTCGGCTCATTTTGAAACACCCATACCGTTGATTGTTGCTTCGTTTCGGGATCGTATGCATAGATCCAGGATTCGTCACCTGTATAGATGTTATAAACGGCTTTTGAGTCACCACGGTTATATTTTTTTAACATTTTATTGCACCATTCGACGCGAGCATCTTTTTGCTCTTTTGTTAAGTTGTGGGGTATCCAACGCGAACAAATTTTTTTTACAGCCAAATAATTATGTAATATGCTAATCATGCTGGTCATAGAAATACCCAGAGTCGCCTCTATCTCGCGGTACGTAACATGTCGGTCGTCCATTATAAGTTTTCGCACAGCCTCGATATTTAGTTGTACAACGACCGATTTCGGGCGACCTGCCTTAACTTCGTCCGTAAGCATACTACGTCCACGATTGAACTCACTAAACCAGTGATACACAGTAGTTTTAGATGGGGCTTCATCACCAAAAGTTGAAGTTAGTTGATCTATGCACTGTTGTTGCGTTAAACCACGCCGAAAATCACAATAAATCATAGCACGAATATTTTCACGAGTGAGTTCCATTCTTGCTGCGAGATGACATTTAAAACCCGTCAAAAACAAAACACGAGCGTTAATAAGAAAGAAAAATTATACCGGCCAGTACTTAAAAAAGTTCAAATTTTACCATGGAGGTCAAATATGCTATTTAAGAAGATTGTAATCCCGGTTTCCGGATATATAAATAGCAGCCTATGTATCATGTCAAAAATCAGTACTGGTAACTGTATGATAGAACCCATTCAACGTATTACATATTGAAAAAATACGTGCTACTTTGAAGAGTTGTTTCTCGAGAACTATGTAATCTTTATAAGGTTCATATTGCAAATATAGTCTACTATAAAGGGTCCTTGGAAACTTTTGCCGTAACATATATCCCTTGTTAGAAAAATATTAGAAACCCAAAATATTTAGTATTTTTTTTTCAATTTGACATTGACCCGGTGTGATTCTGACGTCGGAAATTCTTGCCTAATAGCATAAGTATTTCATGACTATTAACATATAAAAAATCACCAATCCCGATTTTGATATAAGGCAACAACTATTATATCCATGAGATAGCTGGGCCGCAACGCAAATAGACGCTGCACTCGTTTAAAAAAAAACATCTCTTAAACTTGGCAGCCTGGCGGTAAGACGGCCGCTTTCAATCCGGAGGTCTGCGGTTCAAACCCCGGCTCGTGATATTGAGTTTTTTTGGACCTTATGTACAAGATATCCGTTTACCAGTCGCTTTTCGGTGAAGGAAAACATCGTGAAGAAATCGGACCTAATCCCAATAAGGCCTAGTTTCCTCTCTGGGTTGGACGGTCAGATGGCAGTCGCTTTCGGGACAACGCGACTTAATAGGAATAGGTTGCCAAGCGAATCCCAGGTTCAATTGAGCCGTGGCAAAAGTCGGGACAAACGCAAGAAGAAAACAAAAAAAATAGTTTGAACCAAATATAATATACGGGTCTCTAACCTCATTAATTAACGTTCCGGAACCATTTGACTCGTCTTTTAGTGTTTTAGCAATTGGAATAACAACAGCACTTTATTCCATGGAATTTTACTTTTATTCCATCCTCACATTGGCTTAGAATTTACGGCGGATCCAATATGGGGCAGATTTCGGGAAAATTTCGTCCGTGGATCGTAAACCGAGGACGCGGGAAGAGGGTGTTAATGCTTTTCGTCCTTGGCAGTGTATCTCATCTCCTGTATCGTGGCTCTAAAATTGGTGTACCGGGTTTGCGGGAGGTTGGCGATTCCGCAGAAGCTATTTTTCAACCGACTTCAAGATTTCGAAGGAGGTTTTTATGTATGTTCACCGATTATTCGAGACGGCTGGACCGATTCGGAAATTTTTTTTTTTGTTTGAAAGAGTGTACTTCACAGCTGGTCCCATTGGTACCAGGTCAGGATCTGATGATGGGATCCTGGAGAAATCGAGGGAACTCTTCAACTATTATATTATAGGCACACCTATAGTGATTTGAGTTTTCGTTACAGCCCGAGCATTTGCTTTTGGAAAGGTGGATGCTAAGTGAAGTCGGTTCTTTTTTGTTTAAAATTATATATTGATACATAGAGCTGAATCGGTCATTTGATGATTTCGAAACTTAGAAAAAAAAATCTTTTTTAATAATCAGATATTGGTTATCTCTTTAAAAAAAGCGCTGGTAGCCTGGCGGTAAGACGTCCGACTTTCAATCCGGAGGTCTCGGGTTCAAACCCCGGCTCGTAACACTGAGTTTTTCGGAACTTATGTACGGAACATCATTTGATATTATACCAGTCAATTTTCGGTTAAGGAAACCGGACCTCTTCCCGACCGGCCAAGTTTTCCCGCCGGGTTGGAAGGTGATATACTTATATGTATGTTAATGTAGGTACTTTGGTTTTCTGTGGCCTACCGGCAAAAATAATAAATGTCAGTCTAGAATTAAGTGTGTTTCATTAGCCGTCCTTCTAAAGCATTTCGTAAAAAACTAGTGCCTACGCCAATTCAGGTTGATTAGGATTGATAGGATTAGGTTATCAAGCGCACCCCAAGCCGGGACAAACGCTAAGAGTATGATGATGACGGTTATCTCTCTAACAGTAAGGCCAGCAGCAAAGATCATGCCTTGATCATCATTATCAAATATCATAAGCTTTTTAATCCGCTACGTAATAAGTTATAACTTTGACCGATATGTGTCTGTCTGTCTATGGCACCAGAGCGCTAAAATGGTACATCATCATATCGTAAGGCTTTATTTCACTGCGATCTTCATGAAGCTAAAAAGCTGCTTCGCTAAAATGGTTGAACCGGAATAATGACGTTTTTTAGGGTTCCGTAGTCAACTAGGAACCCTTAAGAGTTTCGCCATGTCTGCCCGTCCGTCCGTTCGTCCGCGGATAATCTCAGTCACCGTTAGCACTAGAAAGCTCAAATTTGGTACTAATATGTATATCAATCACGCCGACAAAGTGGTAAAATAAAAAGTGGGAAAAAATGTTTTATTAGGGTACCCTATACGTAAAGTGGGGAGTGATTTTTTTTTTCATTTCAACCCTAACGTGTGATATATTGTTAGATAGGTATTTAAAAATGAATAGGGGTTTACTAAAATATTTTTTTGGTAATGTAAATATTTTCGGAAATAATCGCTCCAAAAGTAAAAAAAATGTGTCCTCCCCACTCTAACTTTTGAACCATAAGTTTTAAAAATATGAAAAAATATCTCAAAAGTAGAACTTTATAAAAACTTTATAGGAAAATTATTTTGAACTTGATAGGTTGAATAGTTTTTGAAAAAAAATTACAAAATAATTTCTGAACTAAGTTTGTTTTAACCGTATAAACAGGTCTTTATTGTACCTATAATTTCTACAAAATCACAATGAAATGACGTGCTTTCAAAAACTCTTAAGTGGGGACACTTACTGTGACGGACAGAAAACTACGGAACCCTACACTGAGCGTGGCCCGACACGCTCTTGGCCGGTTTTTTTTTATTTGAAAAAGGAAAGGGTCAGCTGTTTCGAGGGTTTTCATAAATTTGTAATTTTTTATTTTAAGATGGTCTAGAGTGAAATGTTTTGTAACAAAATCATGAATTTGCCGTAATTTGTTATTATTTCTAACTTAGGATTATGACTATAATCCGCCCCAGCCATATTGATTTACCTACTTAGTACTTACTTTCGTTTAACAGTTGTTTTGTGTAAAATAAAAGATAATTAGTAGCATATTAAAGTTAGAAAAAAGACCTCTTTCACAGGAGAAAACATTACACTTACCAAAGTCGCATAAATGTCAAGAAGTTATTTAGTTAAAAAGATATTGCCGAGTTAAGCGGATTAATAATTTTAATTACCCCAGTTTTTGCGCCAAACAAGGACAGCGTATACACTTAAAAGCGGGTGGAAATGGGACGGAAAACAATGGAGTTGAGATATTTGGCGTAGGAAATTTCAGAGGTTATTGCTCACAGTTTGCAGACCACACAAAGGAAAGGATACGGGGTCATGTTGAAAGCGGGGGTGATTAACCTGCTTGTAGGGAAGAGCGGGGTGATAGTTAAGTTTTATACTTGGTAGTTACTTGATAGAATAATGGACGTTGGCCTCGACACTCACATAGCTTTCATCGATTTAGAGAAAGCTTTCGACAACATTGACTGGTTAAAAATGGCAAACATCAAGAAAACAATGGGTATAGATTATAGAGACAGACAAATTATACATGCATTATAAAAGGAACAGGAAACTATAGTGGAAATAGGACAGGAGGAAGGGAAGAAAAAAGATAAGACAGGGCGTAAGGCAGCGTTGTCCACTCTCGCCAATATTTTTTAGGGTTCCGTAGTCAACTAGGAACCCTTATAGTTTCGCCATGTCTGTCCGTCCGTCCGTCCGTCCGCGGATAATCTCAGTGGCCGTTAGCTCTAGAAAGCTGAAATTTGGTAATAATATGTATATCAATCACGCCGACGAAGTGGTAAAATAAAAAGTGGATTTATTTATTTATTAGGGTACCTCCCCTATACGTAAAGTGGGGAGTGATTTTTTTTTCATTTCAACCCTAACGTGTGATATATTGCTGGATAGGTATTTAAAAATTAATAGGGGTTTACTAGAATCATTTTTTGATAATGTAAATATTTTCGGAAATAATCGCTCTAGAAGTAAAAAAAAATGTGACTAAATTTGAACCATAAGTTTTAAAAATATGAAAAAAATCTCAAAAGTAGAATTTTATAAAAACTTTCTAGGAAAATTATTTTGAACTTGATAGGTTGAATAGTTTTTGAAAAAAAATTACAAAATAATTTCTGAACTAAGTTTGTTTTAACCGTATAAGCAGGTGTTTATTGTACCTGTAATTTCTACAAAATCACAATGAAATGACGTGCTTTCAAAAACTCCTAAGTGGGAACACTTACTGTGACGGACGGAAAACTACGGAACCCTACACTAAGCGTGGCCCGACACGCTCTTGGGCGGTTTTTAATATTTTCATTGCAAAAATTGTAGATTCATCAGGAAAGGGAGGCGTTACAATTAACGGGAACAAAAATATTTCGTCAGATTTGCAGATGATATACCAGCAATATCAGAAAATTCCACACAACTCGAACAACTTTTAATGGAAATGGATAAAGTATTCACAAAATTTAGACTTAAAATTAATACTAATAACACAAAAACTTTGATAGCATCCAATCGCAGATCTTTAGATTAGCTCCCTTACAAATTAGAAATACTGCCATCGAACAAGTTAATCAATTTAAATACTTAGTTAGCATCATAACTAGCGACTCCAGATATACTACGGATATCATCACACGTATAGCTATGGCCAAAATAGCTTTTAACTCCAAAAACCACATATTTAAAGCAAATATATCACTTAACATCAGAAAGCGATTTATAAAGGAGACATGGACATTAACCAAGCGTGATAGGGAAAGATTAGGCGAGTTTGAAATGTGGATATGGAACAAATAAGCTGAAATGAGAGAAGAACGAACAAAGACGTGCTAAATTTGGTAGGAGAGAACAGATGCCTGTTTAAAACGATTGAAACAGAAGGGGAAGGGAAACTATGTTGAGGCACCTGGTACGCCATGACGATTACATACAAACTATTATTGAAGGCCGAATACCACAACAAAGAGATCGAGGAAGACCAAGACGTGCGTTTCTAGATCAAGCCAACGTCATGACGTATCAAGAGCTAAAATAATAAGCGGAGAACAGAACGGAATGGCGATTACTCCAAAGACAAGAGCCTGGCCATTAAAATTATGATGATGATGAGTTATTTAGAATGTTATGTATGGATATTAAATAAGCATTAATTTACTAACTAGATATTTCTAATTTCTATTATCGACAAAAAAAAAGGTAGCAACCTTAAGCACAATGGTAATAAACGTGAGTTTGTAATGTTTTCTCTGTCATTTCTTCTATCACTTTTGGTGTAGTTTTAAAATAAAATTACAAAATAACGATAAACATTTGGCTGGTTTTATTAAATAACTTTATTCGTGTTATTTTTCAGTATTATATTTGTAATCAAAGATACACACTTTTTAACATATTAATTGTACTACCCTTTCGGTCCCTTTCGGTTTGGGTTCGGTTCGGGTCGGAGGTCCCGGGTTCGAATCTCGGTCAGGGCATTTATTTGTGTGTTTATCACGGATATTTGTTCCTGAGTTATGGATGTTTTCTACGTATTTAAGTATTTAACTATACCTATCTATTATATATATCGTCGCGTAGTACCTACAACACAAGCCTTATTGAGCTTACTGTGGGACTAGGTTGATTGTCCCATAACATTTATTTATTTATATCGGTGTGAATATCACCGCCTTATGTTTGTTTTACTAATTTTTTCCCAACGAGGAAAGTGGAAACAGTCCGAGAAAAGGGATAAAAGTACAGCAAAACGGCTGCAGTGGCCGTGACTTAATCACCAATACTCGTAGCACACGACTTGAGCGGTACAAGTTGCTCCATCCGAGCGGAAAATGCGTCACTACAAACGTGTAAAAATAACCAGGAAACCCGCACCCGGCGCTGGCAACACCAGCGGAAAGCCGGGAACTGGGCTCGAGCTTCAGTCGGTCGCCGGATCCCGAACGGCGTGTACACGCCCAACTCTACCGCGCTCAAATTCCGCCAAAATCGAACACCGAATTCAATAAACTGACATAAAAACAAAAGCCGTATTCCAAATTCGAATTCGTTCGGTTTTTTGTACGCGTTCCTTTTTTCGTGAGTGGACGTTCGGAATTTAAAAATGGAACTAGGTTAGGGATGTGCATAGGTTCGAGTGAAAACGCGTTATTAATAAAAGCTTGTTCACTTCAGGTGAGTGTAAACATTTAATATTGATGATATAATTTTTCAGGAAAGCGCCTTGGCATTATGGCACGCTTGGATTTTTATTGTTTTTTTTTTCTATTAAGAGGTGGATAAATTATATTATAAAGGTTGATGTATTAAGGAACAGGCGGCAAATAGATGGACTTTATGGCTGTTTAATGTGTTAACTTGAGCAGGTTCAGTGTAGGAGTGTAAGGATTTTAGTTTTTATAATTTTTACCCATTGAAAAATAATATAAGGGTAAATAAAAGCGTGGTTTAAATGAGGGCTTCAACGGGAAAAAGGAAGTTGAAGTTAACAAAGTTGTTCGTTCGTTCCCAATAGTGTCATAAATGTAAGCACTGTATAGTAAGCACATTACTTACCACAACAAATGTGTTAAAATAGTACATTGTATCTGAATACGATAACTCTCCTGTCACGAGAAAAAACAAGTAATTACAATCAGCAGTTTGTAAAAGCTGCCGCCATCTTTGACCCAGTGTTACTTTGCAGGCCTAGGCCTGAAAAATTGTATGAACTCCGATTACAGTTCCCTCGAGTTACTGGGCCCAAAACAGGATACTTCCGAGTTTATTATAAGAAACGTAACGACAATATTTTATTGCATAGTCAAGGAAAACAAATTGTCTAGTTTGCTTATGATTTCTAGAGCTGTCCAATAATTTGGGTAGGTAAAGGTACCTACTTAAGTGATGTACTCAAACAGCCCACAGCCAACAGTCTTTGTTCCTATGCGTCTTGACTAAAGAAACTCATAGGTTGGTACTTACATAGAATTTATACAGTTACCTGTAATAATATCTTACACGACGAAGTAGTCAAAAATATATGACCCAGTCATATGGCCCTAAAATATTATTGTATCAGACATATTTTTTTTAATTTAACGGCTTTCTAGCCCAGTCGGTAGTGACTCTGCCTACAATTACGAAGAAGGAGAGGAGGTCCCAGGTTCGAATACTGGTGAGGGCATTTATTTGTGTGTTATCACAGATATTTGTTCCTGAGTTACGGATGTTTTCTATGTATATAAATATTTGTATCTATTATATATACATCGTCGTCTAGTACCCATAACATACACTTGAGTGTCCCATAATATTCATTTATTTAAAAAAATCATTACAAAAAACTTTAGAAAAGCGTGGAGTCCCAAACAAAGATTTAAAAAAAACCATCTGGTTTTAATTAGATATAGAGCAAAATTGGACCTATCAATAGTGACGTTTGGCATTTTCCTGTTATCGATAGATTAAGAGTTATAGTTTGTTAAAAAAATGTTAAAAACCATCTTACAAAATTTACAGTATTTTTTTGATCAAGTTCATATTAATGATATGTCAATTAAGAGATTGCCTGACATCAATAATGTATTAGTGACATTGATTCTCAGTTTTTAGCTACTCATAAAGCTTCCCGGGGGTGACTGTCAGATTTTTTCCCCTTAAAATGACATTTCATGTCGAAATAAGATCAGTTTGATGACAAATACGTAACAAATGATTTACGCCATTTTAACGTCTATCAGGTCATGCGTCCCTTTCGCACTTACATACTTGCTAGAACGTGACCGCTATATTGACAGGTTGATAAAAACCCGACCATCATTAGTCTAGCAGTTTTATGTCCCGATGACATAGTTGAGCTCGTTATTAAGTTCCTCCTTAAATGTGACGTTTTCAAGTCAAAGGTACATAATTATCGGTTGACAATAAGGCGTTAATGCCATTAACAACCGATAATGTACGATGTACCTTTAAAACGTCGCAAATAGTGAACTCTGTTGCCACTACACATGTATACATTTAAAGAGAGAGGCCTTTTTGACTAGGCTAGGCTAGGCTGTAAATAAATATATGTTCCTAAAAATGTATGTTCTTAGATAGCATTTAGGATATATAGCAGAGGTACAGTCTTAAACAAGATTTACCGAAAATATGGCTCGTGAAAATTTGTAACCGGCCAGTCTTATACTATACCGTAATAAAAGACTGTCAAGAGAAACTGCTGTACGATACGAGTCGTTCTTACAGCAATTTTGGGGCAATTTTTTGGGCTGATTGTGTGTATATCCCGTTTTTTATTACGCATCGGTGTTAGATAGGTTATACATTTTATATTTAATTTCTTATAAAATACTTTGTGCAGTGCCAGTAGGTAATACTATTATCGCATTACTGGCGATAACATCAAAAACCTGGCCCCGTAGCCAAGATGACAATCGTTTGCAGAAAACGAAACGAATCGCTACATGCTCTCGCTCACTCTTCATTACTGCGATAGAGAGACGGATAGCGTTTCGATTCGTTTTCTGCAAACGATTGTCATCTTGGCTAAGCCCCCTGGTGTTTTTCACTATGGAAGATCTCCTCTGAGACATTCAATAAGCCCGTTGACTTCTTTGGAGTTCCTACTTTCGTAAAGGATCACTGAATTACTCCCTACAGTTTATAAGCTAAAGCTGACTACTCTTGCCATACTAAGTGGTTTACTTTGTATTGCGTTGTATTGCGGGCGCTGTCAGATTACTGTCTTGAATTAAAAATACTACTTTCGTTTTCCGCGTTAACTAGACTCTGTGACTTGTAGACCTCGCGAACTAACATTGGTCTTAAACATCATAAATCATAATGGGCTATACCGCTTAAGAGCTTTGTGTCATTTTCCATAATTTTGAACATTTTTCAAAAAACAAAACATGCAAAAATATCTACGTTACTATAGAACCTGCACACAAAATTTTACGGGAATCGGTTAAGAAATGCGACCTGTAGAGGAGAATTGCCTTCGCTCTCGCTCGGTCAAATTTAAAAACATACGCCTCAATTTGGAGTTGAACCGTGTCTGGGGAATAGGAATGGGTATTAGGAAGTAATACGGAAATTACTCGTTTGCCGGATTCCGTAATGCAGATCGATATATGGTGATTTCGTAGATTAACGATTTTGTGTCAACAGCTCTAGATATACAGGTTGTAATCGATAAGTGTTTACATGCGATTATTCCGCAAGTAAAGAAGCTATCAAAAAACTTAATCAATATCGAAAGAGCGTTACCGAATGACTAAAATTACATCAATAACTTTTTTAAATACAACAAAAAATAACCAAAATATTAAACTTCCCCGTACATTTGGTAGGCAAATGTTCGATAAGGCGGCTTTCACACTGCTGCGGTTTCCGCATGCGGCACCGGTGCGCGAGCGAGATAGCACTCTGCATGTGTATAGCGCTGTCACGCTTGCACACCGTCGTCGCATTCGATTATGATGATTTTTTCGCGCCTTCCAGATCCATGACCCCTTGGTCCATCCTGCTCATAAACGAACTCTCAAATTATATGTATCTATCTCTGCTACAACCCCGACAAATTTCATGAAGATCAGAAAAGCGTTATTAAAGTTATCGCGGAACAAACTTTCAAAATCAAAAAGCCATCGAAATGCCGAGACATCCCACTAGCCAAAAGTTGTTTGTAAGAACTTGCTTCGCTTACGCTCCACTCGTTCGACAAGACCCTAATGATGACTTTTTTGCGCCTTCTAGCTCCATAACCCCTTGATCGATCATGCTCATGAACGAACTCTCAAATTATATTGAGCTCTACTACTACCCCACCAAATTTCATATAGATCAGAAAAACTTTACTGAAGTTATCGCGCGACAACTGTTTAAAATCAAAAAGCCATCGAAATGCACAGACGTCCAGAGTCAGCTGACAGTTATTTTGTGTCCGAATTTGTCTGTAAGAACTTCGCTCCGCTTACGCTCAGCTCGTTGGAAAAACGTATTTAAATTGGCTCAATCGTTTTAGCGCTACGGTGCCACAAACAGACATACATAGCGGTCCAACTTATAACTCCCCGTTTTTTGCAACGGGAGTTATAAAATATAAAGCTGTGACCTCGTTACGGGCGCCAGTGCCTACCGAGTTGACGAGTGCGAGCTTCTGTTTCACTCGACGCAGGGAAAACTCTGATTACGCCAATTACACAATTTAATAAGCGATTGTAAAGTAATTTCGAAAAATATAGGTTTTCCAATGTAGTTGAAAATAACTCTGTCAAAACTTGTCCAATCAGCTTTACCATGTATCTTCGTCCGCGTATAATCCGGTTCCTCATACAGAGTTTCATACCCTATTGTATCTTCTTAAAATATGTTTTTTGGTATAAGAACTATCTTTTGTTAATCCCCGAACCATCTTCTTAATCGATTTATAGCTAATTTAGACGAAAAAACGGGTAACGTAGATCTTTATTTGCGTAACTTATTTTTAAACTATATAGTTGTGGTTTTATTTGGCGATACGATGATCAGACTATTGGCAGAGCTCACTCTGGAACATGGAAATGGAACGGAAATAGGAACAATAATTCCTCTGCGGTGGAATATTGAAAAAACGCTGAAATTAGTTTTATTGCTTTTAAGTTAGTAGCTTACAAACGAAATTTCAAGTCTGTCACAAAATAATGCATCTTTTTACCATCGCCTAAGGGGTAGGATTTTTCTAAATCGCTTCTTATTACTTGTACTCGTACAGATTATAAATGTAGCCCGTCCTGCAAATTACAACTTTCTTGCTTCAGTAGTTACGGCCTCCCTGTAATACAAACTTTTCAACCTCGTTTCAACTCCTCTAGGGTGGATTTATTTATTTATTTATTTATTTCAAGAGAAAGCTTAAGTGGTAGGTATACATCGTTTTTTTTTTCGCCAAACTGAGGACAGTTTGTTGGCGAAAAATGCGCTCTAAAATAAAAATAACAATTTTGTGTTATACCTACTTAGACATTACAACAATTAAGTAATAAAAGTATGCATATCTACAGCTACCTGCTTCATCCCACGAGAGCCATGGAGTATTATATAGGTATAATTTCGTTTGGTTAGTTAGGTACATACTATGAATTAGTATTAGTTGCTTTCGTGAGATGGAGCTGGCATCAACATTATAACCATATGTAAATAAATTAACTAATAAATATAAGTACTATGTATCTTTAATATTATCTAAGAGTAATGTAATGAAAAACGCTGAAATTAGTTTTTTTGCTTTTAAGTTAGTAGTTGGTCGTTTCATTTGCTAGTAAATCGCGAGTATCTTACATACTTCTTCTGCTGTTGACTACTTGAAACTCCTCCAGCTTGAAACAACAGGACTATCCTCGTTCCAAAATGGAAATACGAAAGGTGGATTTAATGCCTTAACGCAGCGGCTCTTATCCGGTAATCCGCGGACCACCTGTGATCTCTGGTAGCATCTGAAGTGGTCCACAAACTTATAAACATAACAATCCTTCCAAAGAAAGGGAGGTTAGTAGTCTAAGCTCCCATTGCATGAAACCTTACCTCACACGGTGGCAAATCAGACGTATACTACAGCAATAGATAATACTTAGGGACACTCGATTATAGTAGGTTGCCATGGCATAGCCTGGAAGAACATAGTTTTTTTTTCATTCTCATACCACAATTTTTACCAAAAATTACATCATAAGGTGGCAGTTCGAAATGTTTACCTATCGAAAGAGATACCTTTAGTGATCCGATCCCGCATAGGTTGCCAGCCAAAAACCTGGCAGATTTCAAGATCAGCCCTGTTTCATGAGGCAAAAAAATGGGGTAATTTACCTCATCAGGTGGCAAGATGAAATTGATGCAGATCGATAGCCCTAGGCCATGCAATTCACGAATATATAGGGTTGCCTGCCATCAGCCTTGCAGTTTTTCTGGTCAGCCTCCTCAAAGTATCGATGTTGAGAACTTGGAACGACGAGAAATTCATGTACAGGTGCTAACATTCAAGGAATACTTTAATGCAAACCATCATATTGAATTAAAAACTACACATTGACAGTCTTGCACTTCATAAGTGTTGAAATTATAGGGTAAATGAACCAGTTACGGTCATTTATCATTGGTATTTTCGAATATGGGAAAAGTAATGTTGCCGTTTAGGTTCAAGGTTCACTTAATGCTAAACATACATGGCATATACTTAAGTTAAGATCTACGTACGGTCATACTGGATATTTAATTATGTAGAAATAATCTGACATCATTCATCACTAAGTATCTTCCTTTATCTTCTTCTTCCTGCCTCTTTTCCATTTCATTTGGAATCGGGCCGCTTTGTATGTAGGCGCCAGGACTTTCCGCCCTGGGTTGTCGATGGTGCGATATTCAGGGCTTTTAGATCCTTCTTGATTCATGTCCACCAAATAGAGGAGGATCCTTTAATACGAGGTTTTGTGGATATATTGAGCACTGAACTGCCTTTACAGAATAATTGTCGTTTCTTCTAATTTTGTGTCGGAACCAACGGAGTCGATTTTCCTTAAGTTTTTCTGCCACTGGAGCCACTTTAAATAATCCCCTGACGTCCTCATTGCGAACCTTGTCCAGCCTTGTTACGCCACCTCCCAGCGAGCGCAACATATTCACCTCTGCTGTATGAAGTTATTGTTCGTGATTTTTTGCGTGGTCCAGCACTCTGACGCGTATGTCATTGCGGGTCTGGCAGTGGTTTAATAGATTTTTCCTCTCCGCCACTAGAATGAAAACTGCTGGTCAACCACTGCGAAAGAGAGGGCCTCGCGATCATCATTAGAGCCGATTCTAACGCAATCACCCTCTATGGGAGATAAAGACAACAACAGAGGTAAGTTAGACACTGAGGAATACCTTGTGACTTAAGCTTTCTAAACGTAGGTGCGGAAACAACATTCAAAAACAGAAGGTGCAGTACGATTATTGACCTCACTCTGTCTTCAGAGAATGTAAGTGAACTAGTCTCATGTCTCACGAGAGGCCTATTCTTCAGATCACAGTTGGATTCGTAATCCTAGGAAGACAGACCGATACATCTTCAGGAAGACCCCGGGTAAGGGTCTAGAAAAATTCCCTCCAAAGTACGACATTCGGGGGCCAGCACAGATAGAAACACAGGTAAACATCCTAACATACATCCCAGTAGACAGCTGTCACACGGTTTGCTCGCTGAATCCAATACAGTTACACGAGGACGACAATCATGAAAGTCAACTTCCGTGTATTGAGAATCTTCACTGAGGGATCTAAAACAGACGTGGGGGTCAGTTTGCGGAACATTCTCAGAAGACCTGAACGTATCTATACTCGTAATCCGTCCGCTGGGCGCTCACTACATAGTATTCCATGTGCATCATCAATGCGGCTGCCGCCATCATTGCAAGAAAAGTAACAGGAGCCTTCATCCGTATACTCTCCGACAGTAGGGCGACTAATGGCTCTAGGTAGTCACATCATTACATCAACGTTGTTAATGTATATGTTGCAACCTGTTTCTTCCGTGCCTCGGTAAGGTTAGTCCTTTACTGTTTAACCATAGTGAGGTTAAACAGTAACGGACTGTTTGTCAAACCTTGGTACTCCTACGCGGACTTGGAACAGATCACTTATCCCAGCGGGCTCTAGATCTGTCTACAAGCACTATCGCGTATGTCTTGAATCAAGGTGATGTATGCCGTATGAGTACGTCAGGGGATGATTTAAAGTGGTTCCAGTGGCAGAAAATCTTAAGGGAAACCGACTCCGATAGTTCGGTCACAAAAGTAAAAGAGACGACATTTATTCTGTAAAGGCAGTACTCAATATCCCCACAAAACAAAGAAAATCCTCCTCTATTTGGTGGACAAGAAACAAGAAGGATCTAAAAGCCCTGAACATCGCACCATCGACAACCCAGGGCCGAAAGTCCTGGCGCCTACATACAAAGTGGCCCGATTCTAATTGAAATGGAAAAGAGACAGGAAGAAGAAGATAAAGGAAGATACTTAGTGATGAATGATGTCAGATTATTTCTACATAATTAAATATCCAGTATGACTGTACGTAGATCTTAACTTAAGTATATGCCATGTTTAGCATTAAATGAACCTTGAACCTAAACGGCAACATTACTTTTCCCGTATTCGAAAATACCAATGCGAAATGACCGTAACTGGTTCATTTACCCTATAATTTCAACACGTATGAAGTGCAAGACAGTCAATGTGTAGTTTTTAATTAAATATGACGGTTTGCATTAAAGTATTCCTTGAATGTTAGCATCTGTACATGAATTTCTCGTCGTTCCAAGTTCTCAACATCGATATTTTGAGGAGGCTGACCTTGAAATCTGCCAGGTTTTTGGCTGGCAACCTATGCGGGATCGGATCACCAAAGGTATCTTTCGATAGGTAAACGTTTCGAACTGCCACCTTATGATGTAATTTTTGGTAAAAATTGTGGTATGAGAATGAAAAAAAAACTATGTTCTTCCAGGCTATGCCATGGCAACCTACTATAATCGAGTGTCCCTAAGTATTATCTATTGCTGTAGTATATGTCTGATTTGCTACCGTGTGAGGTAAGGTTTTATGCAATGGGAGCTTAGA
Source organism: Pammene aurita (assembly GCA_947086415.1). NCBI lineage: Eukaryota > Metazoa > Arthropoda > Insecta > Lepidoptera > Tortricidae > Pammene > Pammene aurita. Next base: position 2,477,214 of record OX352310.1, read on the forward strand.
CTATAAGTGTATGAATGAGAATGAGAATAAGTAATCGTTTATTGCCTATTACTGTTTACATCTTTCCCGCAGGGATTTATTACATACGAAGCGATATTGTGCGCACGAACGCATGTGAGTGCGCATAAGGAAGCTGAGCTTATGTAATGATCAAGCACACGCGTTTCATACGACGTTTTTCAACACACTTGCGAGGAAATAACAGAATAGATAAATACATAATTGACAGAATGTTGACAGGATAGAGGTACTTACGAACCTAAGATAATTAAATTTAACTAACCTTTTTTGTGATTTTATTGAGTATCTGGAACTCTTTTTCAAATCATTTCATAATCTAGATATTCCTATTTATAATCCTAGGATTATGAGCATAAAAGCGGTGGAATAAGCACCTCGTTACGAGCAGGTGTGTTGAAAATTAATAATCTAGATATTCCTATTTATAATCCTAGGATTATGAGCATAAAAGCGGTGGAATAAGCACCTCGTTACGAGCAGGTGTGTTGAAAATTAATAAAATGCCAGAAATAACACGTCTATAATTTCCCTTGACAGTTCGTACTTCAATTGTTATCAAGAGCAATTGCCTGTCGATGAAAACAAAGAGAACAAATGTGTTAAAACACACTCGTTCTTTCATTACATACTTTCTATGAAAATCAATTAAAAGTTTTCGCGATAAAAACTGGACGGGTAAGGAAAGTCCTTCGAATCGTTTTGTAACTGGGCTTTTGAAGTTTTTTGCTTCAAGGAAATTCTCGGTAGGAAGTTTCTGTTGTATTTTGAAAGGTAATCTGTCTATTAATTTGACGGTTAAATGAAATGGCTATACTGTAAAGATTACTATAACCAAATCGTGATTACTTAATCGTGACTAGGCTATAGGAGGCAGTTATTTCTTAGTACATATTATTTTTTTACTGCCGTATCTTAATCAAATATATAGCTCGCACCATTGAGTTAGAATAAATTAGAGGTGTATCTTGTTTTAGACTGTAGTCTAAAACTAGATTTACCGAAAATATGGTTCGTGAAAATTTGTAACCTAAAAGGAGATCGTCAATTTTTGTTAGGCGATTTGCCCCAGATCATAAAGATGCGTATAATTATGAAATAGATATCAAAACATTCGCTTTAATTTCTAGATCAGGGTGGTCATAAAATAATCATGAAATGTAACGGGAAAATTGAGAAATCGGAATGTAAAAACATGATTGTGATAAGGACAATATTTTTAAGCGTACATGTTTATGATTTAAAGTATAGAATAAAATAAATACCTGTTTTTTAAAGAATTTCTACAAAATCTGACATGATAATGAAACGGAAATCATAATTAAATAATAAAAAGTCAAATATTGATCCTGCCGCAGATTTCTTGTATTTGGGTAAACAATGATAATGGCTGTCAAACCATCATTGCTACTATTAACTAAACAATTGTAGACCTTATTACAAAGAGATGAGGTTTATCACTGTTAGTGCGCTCCTACTAGCATCCATGAAGTTATAATTTTAATCCGGAGCACACTCTTGGGCCAAAAAGCAAGGCCGAAAGAGAGAGTAATTTAGTGAGCCGCGTTCCGCTTCGACTTAGGGAGTTATGACGTCATTAGACAATAATGCCAGCATGACAACAAGTCAAAATGTCAATGTATGTCAATTTTGTAACGAATTCGAGTGAAACACCGCCCCCCATATTATGCCCTCTATCGGACCGTTTTTTCTAGTCACCTATGAACGACTGTTTTACACGGTAATACGGTACGGTTTTAGATGAACATCAGATGAACCTTGTAAACTGTGGTTAGGGAAAAAGTGTAAGAATTACATCCACTTTTTAGAAATCCATGGTAGTATCAGACATTACTTAATAGAAAAATAGTCAAAACGAGACGCATCCCCCCCATACCACCAACTCCTTCGGCCCCACCTTGTGGCCGAAGAGCACACTCCAGTTTCAAATTATAACTTCATGCGGCAGACATAGATGACAGTGACGTCATACATTAATAGTATCAAACTATAATCATAAACAAGATTAGCAAAATAAACGTAACTCCTTACTGAAAATGTCCGTTTCGTCTCGGCTCAGGAGAAGTTAACCTTATGTCAATGCTGTAAAGACGTTAACAATTTATTTAGCACTATTTGGATGGCGGAAGGATCAACGAAATTACTTTTTATTTTTCATTTCTAATTCCCGTTTTATTTTCATGCAATATTTTGTCTAGTTTCGTAATAAAATGGGTATTTGCTTAAAATTGAAGACCAAACTTTATACGAGACCATATCGCAAGTGGGCCTGGAATTGACGATCTCCTTTGGTCAGTCTTATAACTGACAGAAACTGCTGTACGAGTCGTTCTTACAGCACATTGGGGGGTCATTTTTTGGGCTGATTGTGTATCCCGTTTTTTATTACATATCGGTGTCTCGCACATATTATTTTGAAAGCATATAAGCGATTTAGGTATATCCTCACGCTTGCTCCTAGAATATTTTATCAAGGGCTTCAGATTTTTAGGGAAAGCGTTTCAGAAATAAAAATGTTAATTCATTTTTAGTATCCGAGAGTGAGTCCACGGGTTTGCGCAATTAATCTCGGGTTTCCTGTCATTGTGGCTACGGACATATTTTATCCCGAGTTATATTATTATTTAGCTATTTTCGCTTAGTCATCGTCCTACATTTACAAGAAAACTTTCGGACAATTTTAGATGAAAAAATTGCTTTCTCAAGTACTAGAGTGAAACGAATTGTACAGAATTTTAGCTCAAAGCGTGAGCTTTCCAGTATACGGACGTAATTGCTTCCTGTAGGAAACACGGCGTGTGAAAAACGACCTTTCTACTTTACCTTGTTGCTGCTTGCCTGGTAGTTACACGTTTTGAAGCAGCGCGATTCAATTAAAATTACACAGGTTTTACAGGTTGTAAACAAAAATTCTGGTGATCCGTTTAAGGGCATAAATGGTAGTATTCTAATTATAAAAAAACTAAGAATATTTTTTTTTTTCACGGGAAATTTTTTTTTGGTTTTGTATGTAGGGTTGACCGGCTGGGACGACTGGATCCCACACAAAAAAAAATTTTCGCGTCCAAACATTTTTTTCTAGTTTTTCTTAGTCTCAACTCAATACGATGCCAATTATGCCCATAAACGGATCCTGGTGATCCGTTTATGGGCATAATTGGTATTTTTGTTACTTGCTGTATAGATGAGTTTATTTGCAAGAAATCTAAGCAATAATTTTTATTTACTGTTTTATGAATGTTTGTCATACGTTTAACTGTTTGAATGATGGTGAGTGGCAATTGGTTTTAAGTTCGGAAAATGTCGACCTTCATATTTTTAAATGTGTCATTGCTGGAATTTAATTTAACATAGCCTAATTTATTTATAACTAATTCAATTTCACAAATGTGTTGCAAAAATATCGTGTCGGATTTCAATTTGAGTCTCCCTTATTGCACAATATAAGTACCTTCCATTGGGATATGACATAATTAACATCCTTATAGGGAACGTGCATAAACTCAAGAGGGCAGTACATCACATGCCATCAAGGTCTTGTAGTAGGTAGAATGTATGTATGGACCCCCCCTTTTTATTGGTGCGAAGTGCAAATGACATATTAAAGTTGCCAAATTAGTCTACTAGATGGCAGGACCTACAACGCGCAAGGCAAGGATGATTAAGACATGGATTGACAATATCCATACAAAATCGCGTTCCCTTCTTTCAGGTTAAAGCACTAGCGTCATCTATCGGTCACCACAAACACTAAATTCTAGTTTCTATTATTTTGTTCGTCGCTTAACGCTGACAGAATAACTCGACTCCAGACTCGACAGATGGCGCTGTGGCACTTAGTACCGAAAACAGACGTATAACCTGAAGGTTCGAGGAACGCGATTTTGTATAGGCATTGTCAATCCATGTCTATATCATCCTTGGTCCAAGGATAAGCAAGTCAAATGTTGGAGGCAGAGTTATCTATTGGCGTGGAGTAGTTTCAGTTTTTGATTCAGTTTCAGTTTCATAATCATTACCAACAAGATCCATCAATGAAAAGATTCATCCCATCACATACGATGCAAAACTATAAGTCTTGTCACAATAACCAATTTCCACTCGGCATTTGGTTGGCAATTCCCATATACCGCGTCATATCTGTACTCCTTGTAGACGGATGTGGGGCAGTAACAGGTGAGCAACAGGCGGGCTTCCGGCTTGGAAGTGCTATCTGCCAATCTGTGATGCCGAGAAATGTGCAACAATCGCATGTTTCAGTTCTGATACAAGATTTTTTTTTTAACTTTTGCTTATTTTTGCGTACCATAAGGTATGCAAGCGAGTAAGCATCTGATCTGATCTAACTGAAGATAGAATCTCCGTAGACGATTGATATACACAATAAAATTGATGTTTTTGTTACAAAACATTTGACTCTAGATCATATAACTGGATCGCTGATCTAACTGAAGATAGGATCTCCGTAGACGATTGATGTTTACAATAAAATTGATGTTTTTGTTACAAAAAATTTGACTCTAGACCATATAACTAGATCGCTGATCTAACTGAAGATAGGATCTCCGTAGACTATTGATGTTTACAATAAAATTGATGTTTTTGTTACAAAAAAATTGACTCTAGACTATATAACTAGATCGCTGATCTAACTGAAGATAGGAACTCCGTAGACGATTGATGTTTACAATAAAATTGATGTTTTTGTTACAAAACATTTGACTCTAGACCATATAACTAGATCGCTGATCTAACTGAAGATAGGATCTCCGTAGACGATTGATGTTTACAATAAAATTTATGTTTTTGTTACAAAACATTTGACTCTAGACCATATAACTAGATCGCTGATCTAACTGAAGATAGGATCTCCGTAGACGATTGATGTTTACAATAAAATTTATGTTTTTGTTACAAAACATTTGACTCTAGACCATATAACTAGATCGCTGATCTAACTGAAGATAGGATCTCCGTAGACGATTGATGTTTACAATAAAATTTATGTTTTTGTTACAAAACATTTGACTCTAGACCATATAACTAGATCGCTGATCTAACTGACGATAGGATCTCCGTAGAGGATTGATGTTTACAATAAATTTGATGTTTTTGTTACAAAACATTTGACTCTAGGCCATATAACTAGATCGCCGATGTAACTGAAGATAGGATCTCCGTAGACGATTGACGAGTACAATAAATTTGATGTTTTTGTTACAAAACATTTGACTCTAGGCCATATAACTAGATTGCTGATCTAACTGAAGATAGGATCTCCGTAGACGATTGATGTTTACAATAAAATGTATGTTTTTGTCACAAAACATTTCATTCTAGATCATCTGTATTAAGATTACAACGCAAAAATAAATAAATAGAAATTGTAGAATATAACAAGGAAATCAATAACAGAAGATAAATATGCAGACATGTTGTTCAAAAGGCTTGAGACATTGATGGTCTTGTTTTTAAACCCCTACGCAAAATGAGGGGTGTTATAAGTTTAACCGCTATGTGTGATGTACTTATGTCTGTCTCTGGCACAGTGAACCTAAAGCGATTAAACAGATGTAAAAGCATTTTTTTCATTTGAAAGCAAGTTTTTTAGCGAGTGTGAGCGAGACCAGTTTTATAAATATCGGTTCAGCCGTTTTGGGGGTTCTCCTAAATTTATAATTTTTACTAATTATAATAGTTAAAACACAGTCGTGTCATGCTTATTTTCAACATATCGCCAGCTTAGTTAATTCTGCTGTCATTGCTGTTTGAATATGCTTCTGTGTTGCACTGTCATCGGTTCTATACTATTGCCAAACCCTGATTAATGTCTGAAGCCTAATAAAAAATTGTAGTAATATAATAGTTTCATGACCTAAATAACAAATAGCGCAAATCATACGCTCACTTCTCATCCAGCCATGCGGGGAGACAGGGTCCATTAATAACTATCCAGTCACGCCCTGAGCGAAGTAACATGCGGCAAGCTGCCTGGTGAACCTGAAGCATTTGACGGAGGGTCCTTAAAAATTGTCTCGTGTTTATCCGAGTAAGAAGAGTGAATTTTTCGTAACTGCGCTAACCCACACCAAAGATTTATTGGCATTAAAAGATGTGCAGCGTCCAAGCACGCTAACTGTGCACGTGCACTGAATTTCCAAGCACAATGTTGGAAGAGGTGATTTCTATGAAAATCTGACGCTTATGTGCCGTATTCAAAGTTTAAAACACATAAACAATACATTAATAATTTTAAACAATAAAAAACCGACTTCACGTACACTCTAACTTTCCAAAAGGAAATGCCCGAGCTTTCTAACAAAAAAAAATTTCAATTCGGTCCAGCCGTCTTCGAATAATACATAACAAAACAAAATAGCAAACACAAAAAAAATATGAACATACATAAAAAAAATAGCAAAAGAACAAAGATCCCGACGAATTGAGAACAATCTATGCAAAGTATACTTCTATATGGAGTCTCATAGACTCTACATAGAGTCTAAGAAATAATCGTGTTTCACATTTCACATTATACGGTAACATTGTTAACTCTGCTTGTCAAAAGTCAAAGCTTACACAAAACTTATGTATTGCATTGAGCCAACCATCTCTCTACGTCAGATCTAACGGCTCCTTTCTTAGAAGCTTTCCGACTCTCAGTATAATTATTCCCCTCTCTTCCTACCCTGTAGAATTTTCCATACAATGTGTCCCATTTTCATTGCTCTTGAGAGTATAATCTCATTGATCTCCGACTACTTATACCTACTTTGACTTGAAGTAACATCTAAGTCGATCCTCATACTGCAGTGAAGTCCTTTGGAATGACGGCGCAGGGCCATTTGTAACTGCCGACACGCCCCTTCCACGTCCGACCCTTCCCGTTTGATCTATGTTAATGTAATATTAAATACTTTGAAGATTTCCTAATAATATTGTCATTGTTGAAGATGTGTGACCAGAATACTTGAAAGAATTGTGGAACACAGAAAATATATTTTATTAAATTAATTAAATGAGCGACATTTTTTAAATTTTGATTTAGATTTTTGACACGTCCGTCTGCCTATGTTTTTGCGCTCTTAGTACTAAAAATCTGTATGATTATACCATTGATTTATACAAAAAGGGATATATATTACCAGGCGCTCGATTGTGTGCCATCAAATATAGGTTCCGGGACCTATATTGAATTAGTCGTGTGGCAGAGTCTCTCAGTCACGCTTTGTGCAATGCGCAAAATATGGAGGTCTTCCTTGCATAGCTGTGTTAATTATATAGGTTTATCTCTTTTGCCCATGATGCACATACATTATAGCGGTGTGTAGCATTTTACAAGTGTGTAGGTGCTGGACCACATTTCAGTTTTGTTTACTATGAACGTCACTCATCTTCCTTTTTGTTTATGTCTATGGGTTATACATAGCAATCACACCGAGAAAGAGATAAAATAAAATCACGATTAATAATTTCTACAAATTCTATTTACCTACTTACTGTAAGAACCTAAAAAAATAACAACACAGAACCACGATAACTAAGCTCAAGTAAAATTTAATTAGAATAAGGTCAAACTCACCGCATCCTATCCAAAACATATCTCAATTACATTTCTATTCGCCATACTTTTCCTTGTTCATACTTCGTTTCGTATCTTCATATCGGTAATTAAATCACCGAACGGTTTTATTACATGTTTACACGTTATCAACCTCCATTCACGGAGCTAAGCAATCACGACTGTGACGTCACGCACCTTCAGGGGCTTCCTTTGTGGCCCGCTCACCTGAGGTTTACATTCCTTATCTGCCCAATATATAACAGAAGCCGTGCTAGTGAATCATTTATAGTCAGTTATCTATCAAAGGAGATCGTCAATTTTTGTTAGGTGATCTGGCCCAGATTATTTAGGACCGTTTAGGAATGGTTCTTACTTTTAAAGAATCGTCATAATTTCTAGATCAGGATGGTGGTAAAAATATTGCGAGATCTAATGGGAAAATTGAAAAATCATGCATTTAAAACTTGAATCTGACAAGGACAATATTGGAAAGCGTGCTTGCCTATGATTTATGTAATAATGTAAAAAAAGTACCGATTTTTTAAAGATAATGCACAAAAGCGGACTTGAAAACAAAACGGGAATCATGATGAAATAATAAAAAGTCATATTTTGATCGTATTTATAGTTCCTGTATTTCGGTAAACAAAGACTGCTGTCAAACCATCGTTGATACTATTAACTGAACATTCCTAACACCTATTGCGAAGGGATAAGGTTTACCACCGTTAAGTGCGATAGAACTAGTATCTGACATTACAAAATTGAAAAAAAAGATGCGTTTCGTTATCGAAGGAGTATGATATTATGCCATTATGAAACCCACTTTTAATATTCAAACTTCGATCAAAAATGCAAAAATACGCATTTTCAATCTTTAGGCGTTTTAATACAGTGGATTTCTAATTTAAACTTCCGTATTCGTAGGCTTAGATACTATTTTAATATTACAATGTTCTAACTTACTGAACAGTATCAAAACGCAGATTATGTAACGGTATACATTGACAGTGTCAAACCAAAAAACAATCCCGTTTCAGGCCAGGGTGAAGTTAAACTTTATGTCAATGCCATAAGGACGTTAACAGCTTGTCTTGCTGTATTTTAATCGCGGAAAAATCAACATAATGTTTATTTATTTAGTATTTCTAATTCCCGTTTCATTTTTTTGCAATATTTTGTCTACTGTACTAATAAAATGAGTATTTATTTTACATTGCAGTACAAACTGTATACGGTGTTAACGGTGTATATCAGGTGGCCCAGAATTGACGATCTCCTTTGAGGATATACAGCGTGGGCTGTGTAATGTAACAGATATATAGACTTTGAAAAGTTAGCGGGCAATAAAATAAAATAAAAAACCGGCCAAGTGCGAGTCGGACTCGGGCACCGAGGGTTTCGTACAAACATGTAAGTATATAGGGGTAGTAACTTTTTATATGATGTAATTAAAAATTTACGGTTTTCGCAATTTTCCCTTTATCTGTCCTATAAGACGTTGCTTCGTACCAAATTTCAAGATTCTGAGTTCACGGGAAGTACTCTGTAGGTTTTGATTCCCTTGCAAGTTTCGAAAATTTGCGGAAACTTGCGGCATAAACGGCTGTATCTTTTGATTGCGTTGGCTTAGAAGTTTGATTTTTCCACAGATCCGAGGGACAGTAGACCTGAGTATTTGATATAAATTTCAACTTGATACCTCCACGCGTTCCTGAGCAAAATGGTCTTGACAGACAGACAGACAGACAGACAGACGGACAACAAAGTGATCCTATGAGGGTTCCGTTTTTTCCTTTCAAGGTACGGAACCCTAAAAAGACAATTTTGTATTAAGCACAACGTCTGCTAACGATACCACAATGCTTAGAAATAAAGGAAAAGTAGAAAAATCCACTGCCTCAGGCGAGACTCGAACTCGCGACTCTGGGATACATGCCCATCGCTCTGACCAACTGAGCTACTGAAACTTACCTGATGGCTGCGAATTTCTCCATTATATCCTTTGTGCGTCTTAGGGGGACGCCTAGCGACATCTGCCGAAGAAGTCTTATACTTCTCAACCGGCCATCGGAGTCCCAAGTTGTATTGAGTCAAGAGTCGCGAGTTCGAGTCTCGCCCGAGGCAGTGGATTTTTATTTCTATTTAAAACTGTTCTCAAAAAGCGGACAGAAACCAAATTACCGTAAAACGAGATGATCTGAAATCGCGGGGGGAATAAAGATTTTTTCGTGTATATTTTTTAAAAGATCATCTCTTATCAAAATACTACGCTAGGTGCTTACTTACTTTAATATTAGGTGCTTGAAGAAATCTTAGTTTTTAACAAGCACTTTAATGTGTAGTGACTTTAGTTTATGGATTTTATTAATTTCTAGATAAATATGTATGTTTAATTAATTTCGTACTCAGCCATCAGGTAAGTCTCAGTAGCTCAGTTGGTCAGAGCGATGGGCATGTATCCCAGAGTCACGAGTTCGAGTCTCGCCTGAAGCAGTGGATTTTTCTATTTATCCTTTATTTCTAAACATTATGTATAATTAAGTATTTAATTTTTTTCGGGTATGTGTGTATATCCGTCGCCTTGGCCAAGCTTTGTAGTTTGTCCTATTAAGGACTTACCTCTTATTCATAAAACTTATATTAACATCTGCTAACTCTCTTTTTAACAGGCACAAGTGATAAGACAGACAGACAGAGACAGAAGACAGGGACATACGAATATTATCAGTTAATTAGATCTTACAGACGTTTTGAATAACACCACAAGTCGGCATATATGTATGCGTGTGAGTCTATAATGTCGTCCTTAAATATTTTATTGAAACATATCTGCGTCACTGGGCACACCGTGTATACATACATGTGCGAGTGCGATATTCCCATAGGAGGCGGTCTTCCATTTACGTTTGCAATATTTATAGCCACGCACAATGTATGGATAGAGCTCGGGATAATGTGTTTACTATCGGCCTATAATTTAATGGAGATCGCTTGTCTTATCGGAGCAAAGGTCATACACTTGAAGACAATGAATAAGGGTCATATCGCATAGAAATGTCCACTTAAGGGGGATTCTGAAATATGTTTCGTGCAAAATACAGTTTTTTTTTACAAAGTCGCTTTTTTCCGGCCCCTATTTCACCACGGTGACAATTGTCACAATTTCTGACATATCCAAATTACTAACGCCACATGCGTCCACAGGCTACAGGAACCGCTTAGCATCGGGTGGGCTGTATGATAGTTTTCCACCAACAAGATATTTTTTAATAAAATACAACATATTTGTCGATATTTTTCGTCATAAGGTTAGGTCGTGTCGGAATTTCGTGACAATTGTCGTATTTTTCGAGACATATGTCAAAACTCTGTTTACAAAAGTAGTAGTTTAAATGATAATTAATGACTTTTTTTCTTTAAATATCATGCTGGTGGTAACAGGCATGTACCCGCTCAACGGTAAGCGGTTTCCGTAACCTGTGGACGCTTGTGACGTCAGTAATAACGATGTTGACATATGTCAACGTGGTCAAAATAGGAGCCGCACTTTGTAGCATTACTTATTGATTAATTCGCATTAGTAGATACGGTCAGCAGTGAGAGTAGCTATTTTAATTTTATAATTGAAAGAAAATGGAAAAATTCACCGCGTTGAGCAAGATTCGAACTTGCGACCTTTCGGAACACCGGTCCCATCGCTCTGACCAACTGGGCTATCGACGCTGCGTACTCAACCTCGATGATTTTTCAAATCAGTTCCCATATTGCTTACGTCACAGGGAGACGTGTAGCAACATCAACGGTAAGTGTATACAACGTGTTACTTGAGCCACTAAAAACCTCAGACACCCCAAACGATTTTTATTATTGCTAATTAATCTAGAGTATTTATTTTTCAATCAGTTAATTATTTCGAAAAATATTCGTATGTTAAGTTTTCCTTGCTAACTCTACACATATTCAATTGTTAACTCTACACTCGTTGTCGTCACATCTCTACATGTTTCATGCCATGTCAACCTATCAACCTACTTTGTCAATTTGTATGACATGACATAAGATGACATACTTTGACAGTGACGACCTACATGACACTATTTAAAGTGAAAAAACAATTTTTTCAAAGCTGCCAGCCATTATTAAATATTAAACCTCTATCTCCTAACCTCTCGAGAGAATGGTAAACTGTAGTATTCGAAACTTTTAGACTCGACACGTAAAAAATTGGAAAATTAAAGAAAAAGTATAACCATGTTAAGATATACTGCAATCGGTTCCACTCTCGATTCTGAACAAACACTTTTCAGATTTTAAGTCTTGGGTGTAACACGTTGTATACACGTTAACGACTTCAAAGTTCCAAGTCATATTGAAATCTTGCTCGACGCGGTGAATTTTACCATTTTTCTTTCATTTATAAAATCAAATTTTCGCTTGCACACGTTTCTGAAAAATTAATTGAGAGTAACAATGTTATGTGGGACACGCGTGTTAAAAAGGACCTTCTCACGGTCTTTTTATCTTGACTATTGAGCCGTGCCAAAATTATTTTGCACACTTGTCCCGCTTAGATATTTCTGCTGCTGACTGTACAAAATGTATTTCGGGAAAAGCAGCTGAGCTTTCACAACCTTTTTTATTTTCGTTATCTAAACGATCTAGCGTAGTTTTCTTAATGCCTTAGTGAATAAACCTCCCATTATCTCGAGTCAAATAATTCGGTCAAGTGTGTTTCGAACTATTTTGTAAACTTACCAAGCTATTTATTTGCAAATAAATATACCTAACAAATCATTTGAAGAAGAGGAACGATTTGTATGACGAGATCAATAAAATGGGGTGGTCTAAGAAGCTTTGAAAAAACTTAAGATTTCAGTTAGGTTTCACTTATTTTCTAAGAACTATCGTTTACTTAGAACGTTTAACCAACCAGAGTCGCTCTTGACAGGCGTTCCCGCTGCCGAAAAATTATGATCGGCGGTCATACATTACGTCATCTATTGTATGGACTGACGTTTATCTGACGTGGCTATGGGCTTTTTGTACGTTACGCACGAATAGCCTTTTTGACGTTCCCCCCCCTCCGCAAAAATCGGCAGACTTTTGTGTATAGAAAATGACAAACATTGTAGAGTAGCCACTCCGGGTTCAATGCTCTAAGATCGTTTACAAACGTATATCTATAGTATTCATTGACATACCTACTCATATCAATAAGTACAATACATCCACACAAAATGAAGTTTTTTGATGGAACTAATTAATTATTTTACGCCATAATGCTCGTAACCTTCATGCCTGGCTTTATTCTGTAGATTGTAGAATTGTACACGATGCATTGCGATTTAGTCTAAATACTGCCGGACGCCGGCGTGAAACCCCTCAGTCGTGGAACCCTAAAATTCCTAGGCAACCCAACTTTTACAGTCACAAATAAAAGACTCACAATGTCACTATCGTGGTAAAGGTTGACATCTCGCTTATTTTGAACCGGCCATGAATAATGTATGCAGTATGTCTCTGTCTGTCCTCACTCGTTGGGTACTTCCAGCTCGCTCGCTCTCGGGTAAACGCGTTATTTGTGCTCGAACGAATGCTTAGTTGTATTGTAAGTCATTTAGTTGAGGTAAAGTTTATGTAGGAGTTTATGGAGTAGTTACCCATGGGTGCTGTTAGTTGCATCGTTTGGAGAAAAGTTAAACGTTTAATGGTTGGCATTACCAGAGAGTACATATATATTTTATAGAGACACACAGTCCAAGAATTTTTTGAGGCTCCATGTCTGAAGCGCCATCTGAACGAGAGCAACCCAAAGTTACAGAAAATGTAGGAGGGAGCTGTAGTTCCGCTACTCGTTACTAGATGGCGCTGCAAGTTTCTTTACATTATTTGGTAACTTTGCTGCTTTGGGTTGCTCTCGTTCTGATGGTGCTACAGCCATGGAGCTTCAAAAAGTTCTAAGACTGTGAGACTCTATAAAATAGATACTCTCTGGCATTACTATTGACTAGTTTGACCTTGCTGCCTTAATGTTTGAGAGTTTTTTGCACATATTTCTAATAGAGTTTTAGTATATTCTAGGCGTCTGCATATTTAAAACGTTTTAAACGACGACAGCTGCACTAAAAACCCAATTTGAAAGTTATTTAAATCTATAAGAATAAGATAGTCTCATTATCTAGATAATAACAGAAAACGCACAGAATAACGCGTTGAAGGTTGAACCAATATGAAAGGACCCCGCAGCAAACGTAGGGAAAAAGTGGTTTCAGTCAAATCGCATGAAATTTTAGTATGATGTAGATTCAGGTCTCCTTATTATTTTTTTATAAGGGCGCAACTCCCTCAGAAGTACACTGTCAGAAATAATCAAGTTTATATTATTATTTTTCTATGACGTGTTTCTTAAAATCGATACTTTGAAATGACCCACACTGATACTTACTGGCGTTAAATATGATCTTCAAACGTTTCTGTCACTTTGAAATCGCATTTTGTTAGTTATTTATATTATGCAAAGTAAAGAGAAAGATTTTACGAAAAATTGGTATGTTACATATACAGGGTGCCATCTGAGACGTGATCAGTTATATGTTTTTCTAACTCCATAAACAACTAGCAGTTGAATGCCCCAACTTTTACTAAAATGAGACATTTTTTTTTCTTTTTTTTTTACATGTTTTTGTAATTTATTTTTCATTTTACGGGGTTTTCGGGATATTTAAACTACTTATTAGAATATTTAAATAAGTAAATTGAATTACCTCTTTGAAATGGAACTGTCGTTAATAACAATTTTGTCATTTATTCCGGATAAAATGTAATTTAATATTTTTTTTACCTTAAATATATCTCTTATAAAACTGTTTTACACTAATATTATCACTTTTGAAAGAAAAATAAATTACAAAAACATGTAAAAAAAAAGAAAAAAAAATGTCTCATTTTAGTAAAAGTTGGGGCATTAAACTGCTAGTTGTTTATGGAGTTAGAAAAACATATAACTGATCACGTCTCAGATGGCACCCTGTATATGTTTTGTATGAAACAATACTTATTGATTATTTCTGAAAGTATACTTCTGAGCGAGTTGTGCCCTTATAAAGAAATAATCAGGAGACGCGAATCTACATTGTACTAAAATTTCGTGAGATTTGACTGAAACCAACTTATTGATTATTTCTGAAAGTATACTTCTGAGCGAGTTGTGCCCTTATAAAGAAATAATCAGGAGACGCGAATCTACATTGTACTAAAATTTTGTGAGATTTGACTGAAACCACTTTTTCCCTATGTTTGCTGCGGGGTCCTTTGGAATATGTATTCTCCGTAAATTTAAGCTACACCTTACCAAGAGTAAATGCCCGAGCTACTGTAAAAAATACTCTAATCATAATCATGGATCAGTTGGTCCCAGTGTCATCAGGTCAGGATCGGATGATGGGATCCTGGAGAAACTGAGGGAACTCTTCAACTTTTATAGACACAAGTTATTTAAGTTAAAACAAAATGAAATAAATATAAAAAATTCACAGATTTCGTGCCTCGCACGACTATCGAGCACATTGGAAATGAATCTACGGAAGTCGAAAAAATATTGTCGCCGAGCGACGAGAAAGTCGGGATAAGGAGAATATTATAAAATAAAACTACGACGTTGAATGATAATGATTTTATTCTTAGATTAACATAAGTATCCTCGACATAACGCCTGTGAACCAGAGTTGGGCAAAAATGAACGTCATTGAAACTAAAGTTAAAAATGAGAACGTTACTCATAATCATATGAACATGATTACGAATTCAATCATGAGCTTTCTAATCTGATTGACCACCGACATGAGTAAATCATATCGATTTTTAGTTTCACTCCTGATTAGCTGAAGTGATTACTAGTAAGACAGTATGCTTAGTTAAACTAACGATTTAGTTGATTATATGATTAGATTTTGCGTAGCTACTAGCTCCTTCACTTTTTTCCCTGACGAAACAGAGGCGGTACCTAGGTGAGTATAATATACATTTAGGATAAATAGCTATTTGTGACAATATTTCTAAAGGTATCATTTGGCGGTTGGCGCTTACGTCTTAAGTTGTATAGTGCAGATTCAATATTGAGTAATAAAAGCGTAAATGCCAGTGGCAAATGTTACCTTTACCAAAATATCGACAATTTTTTTGTTAGTTTTTGGTATGAGTGTACAAATGAATGCTCCTATTTAACTTTGAAACGGCCTGTTCGGTTTTATTGCGGTTTTCGGCTACAGTTAAGGCAGCTATCACACAGCTGCGGTTTCCACATGCGCTTATCATTTTCATTCTCATTCTCATTCTCATTCTCATTCACATTCACATTCTCATTCTCATTCTCATTCTCTTTCTCATTCTCATTCTCTTTCTCATCCTCATCCTCATTCTCATTCTCATTCTCAATCTCATTCTCATTCTCATTCTCATTCTCATTCTCATTCTCATTCGTATTTTCATTTTCATTTTCATTTATGATAATGAAAATTTCTACTTATGTATCTGATTCAATATGTGAAATTCAGAACAAACGCCTTATTCGAGTAATAATATAAATCGGCTTAAGAACACTCTAATCATACATTCGTCAATCACATTGAACAAGTTAGTTGATCGTTAATTTAGTTTCAATCAGCGCCCGTCGTTAATGATTTACTCATGGCGAAATTACTTGATTGTTTTGTGTTATGATACTTATGATTTAATCAGCGATTATTCAATCAGCGATGATTAGTAATCGATCACCGATTTTAATCAAGTGTGCCCAACTCTGCTGTGATCAAACAAATTGAAAATTTTCCACACGCATATCGAAGTTTGAATAATTGTCGCCGTGGAGCCTAAGTATACATATTTCATTTTTAAATTAATTAGAAGGATATAATAATGTTCAAAGTACAAGAAAATTATTACATTACAAATCCGTAGTCAACTCGAGAAATGGTAGCCACTTAGCTAAATAATTTTTAAGCAAAAAAATAATCGAGTACTTCAATGGGGGAAGCCGCTGAAGGATTATTGTAGATGGTGCACTCTATACAATGAAATAACTTGCTTAACAAACACAGCGAAGAGGACAAATCGTCAAACGTGAACTATGCGTCGTTGAAGAATTCCTTTCTCATTTTACATTTCACATGTTTATGGCATCAGCCGCAGATCCACTTCATCAATATGTCACTGTTTTCAATGAAAATGCTTGATTTGTTGATTTAAATACAAAAATCACTTGATTTGAGAAGTTTCCTCGATTCCTCCTGGATCCCATCATCAGAACTTAGCTTGACGAAAATTTGTCCTGAGGATCTAACTTGCTTAACAAACATAGCGAAGAGGACAAATCGCCAAACGTGAACTATGCGTCATTGAAAAGTTCCGCTCTGATCACCATCAGCAGTTCCACTTCATCAAATGTCACTCTTTTGAATGAAAATGCTTGATTTGTTGATAAAAATACAAAAATCACTATGTGTATGCCTTTAAGATTTGAGGAGTTCCCTCGATTCCGCATGTATCCCATCATCAGAACTTGAGCTTGACGAAAATTTGTCCTGACAATCTAACTTGCTTAGGAAACACATCGTAGAGGAGAAATCGCCAAACGTGAATTATGCGCCGTTGAAGAGTTCCGTTCTGATCATCATCAGCAGTTCCACTTCATCAAATGTCACTCTTTTGAATGAAAATGCTTGATTTGTTGATAAAAATACAAAAATCACTATGTGTTTGCCTTTAAGATTTGAGGAGTTCCCTCGATTCCTCATGGATCCCATCATCAGAACTTGAGCTTGACGAAAATGTGTCCTGACAATCTAACTTGCTTAACAAACACATCGTAGAGGAGAAATCGCCAAACGTGAATTATGCGCCGTTGAAGAGTTCCGTTCTGATCATCATCAGCAGTTCCACTTCAACAAATGTCACTCTTTTGAATGAAAATGCTTAATTTGTTGATAAAAATACAAAAATCACTATGTGTTTGCCTTTAAGATTTGAGGAGTTCCCTCGATTCCTCATGGATCCCATCATCAGAACTTGAGCTTGACGAAAATTTGTCCTGACAATCTTACTTGCTTAACAAACACCGATGTGTGTTCGATAAGAGGAGTAATCGTCAAACGTGAACTATGCGTCGTTGAAGAGTTCCCTTCTGATCATCATCAGCAGTTCCGCTTAATCAAATGTCACTATTTTGAATGAAAATGATTGATTTGTTGATAAAAATCACTACATGTATGCCATTAACATTTGAGGAGTTCCCTCGATTCCCCATGACGGAGTTATGGAGTAACAAACATAAAGAAAAAACAAAAAAAAAACAAAATAAAAAAAAACATACACGCCCAATTGAAAACCTCCTCTTTTGAAATCTTGAAGTCAGTTAAAAAAAATTAATGTGAAAAATGTCGTTCTGACTTTTTTCAAAAAGGTTAGGTTACAGGGCAGACCCTTAACCCGATCGCCTTTTTTTTAGGCTTAAATTGTAGCTGACTAAATTGTCCAGAGGAGTTCTTCTCAAAATTTTGATATCATTCTTCGTTTCCAAAATATCGAACGCCAAAATCAAGAATTTGGAAAAAAATGATTTTTTTTTTCACTATTCCGGCCATAACTTTTTTCTTTTTTGATTTTCTCGAAAAATTCTTTTTGTATCTTACAGCTCTCGTAAATATGAGTCTTTCGAGCCATTTTTGAATATCTTGTCTTTACAACTTCCGAGTTATAAGGGGATCGCACTTTTTCGTTAAATCGGGGCCTATACTGGAACGAACGAAAATACATTTCCAATGTCAAAATAATCAACCCAACTGGGTCCGACTGGACATGAAACAACTTCGCCCGCCGGAGCTCGATCGCAAAATCCAATAATGTAATCTAGTATTTCGCCTATAATAATTTAATGTTTACAATGTTTGTAATTGAATTAATAAGAAATTAGTGTATGAGTGGAATAATACCACTCTAAAAACACGCCAAAATACTATAAAATATAACGGTTACACTCACATCACTTTAGTCACTTCTCGCGACATGTTTCGGAGAGCTTAGGTCTCCATCTTCAAGCACTAAGAGTGATATTTGAACCGGCCCGTAGCGCACTGTTACGAACGTCAAAAAAATTATTATAGGCATACCTATGACATAATATTTGAAGATAGCGATTTGAGAATTTTGACATTGTTAAACATCGTCTTTTCGTTCGTTCCAGTATAGGCCCCGATTTCACGAAAAAGTGCGATCCCCTTATAACTCGGAAAGTTGTACAGATATGATATTCAAAAATGGCTCAAAAGACTCATATTTACGAGAGCTGTAAGATGCAAAAATATTTTTTAGAGAAAATCAAAAAAGAAAAAGTTATGGCCGGAATAGTGAAAAAATAAATCAATTTTTTCCAAATTTTTTATTTTGGCGTTCGATATTTTGGAAACGAAGAATGATATCAAAAATTTGAGAAGAACTCCTCTGGACAATTTAGTCAGCTACAATTTAAGCTTAAAAAAAAGACGATCGGGTTAAGGGTGTGCCCTTTAGCCTAACCTTTTTGAAAAGTCAGGACGACATTTTTCACATTAATTTTTTTTTAACTGACTTCAAGATTTCAAAAGAGGAGGTTCTCAATTCGGCGTGTATGTTTTTAGGGTTCCGTAGTCAACTAGGAACCCTTATAGTTTCGCCATGTCTGCCCGTCCGTCCGTCCGTCCGTCCGTCCGCGGATAATCTCAGTGACCGTTAGCACTAGAAAGCTGAAATTTGGTACTAATATGTATATCAATCACGCCGACAAAGTGGTAAAATAAAAAGTGGAATTTTTTTTTTATTAGGGTACCTCCCCTATACGTAAAGTGGGGAGTGATTTTTTTTTTCATTTCAACCCTAATGTGTGATATATTGTTGGATAGGTATTTAAAAATGAATAGGGGTTTACTAAAATCATTTTTCGATAATGTAAATATTTTCGGAAATAATCGCTCCAGAAGTAAAAAAATATGCGTCCCCCCCCCCTCTAACTTTTGAACCATAAGTTTTAAAAATATGAAAAAAATCTCAAAAGTAGAACTTTATAAAAACTTTCTAGGAAAATTATTTTGAACTTGATAGGATGAATAGTTTTTGAAAAAAAATTACAAAATAATTTCTGAACTAAGTTTGTAATGTAACCGTATAAGCAGGTGTTTATTGTAGGTACCTGTAATTTCTACAAAATTACAATGAAATGACGTGCTTTCAAATAAAGTAAAATCGGTGAAAATCGGTTCACGCAATAAAGAATTATTCCATAAAAATCATATTCCATACTTTAAGCTCGCGCGCAATAGTTTACTTAATTTGCCGATAGATGTCGCTGTACGTGGAACTCTCATATCATATCCTACATGGCGGTGTTATTAACTCTTAAGTGGGGACACTTACTGTGACGGACGGAAAACTACGGAACCCTACACTGAGCGTGGCCCGACACGCTCTTGGCCGGTTTTTTTATTTTGTTTTTTTTTTATGTTTGTTACTCCATAACTCCGTCATGGGGAATCGAAGGAACTCCTCAAATGTTAATGGCACACATGTAGTGATTTTTATCAACAAATCAATCATTTTCATTCAAAACAGTGACATTTGATTAAGCGGAACAGCTGATGATGATCAGAAGGGAACTCTTCAACGACGCATAGTTCACTTTTGGCGATTCCTCCTCTTATCGAACACACATCGGTGTCTGTTAAGCAAGTTAGATTGTCAGGACAAATTTTCGCCAAGCTCAAGTTCTGATGATGGGATACATGAGAAATCGAGGGAACTCCTCAAATCTTAAAGGCATACACATAGTGATTTTTGTATTTTTATCACCAAATCAAGCATTTTCATTCAAAAGAGTGACATTTGATGAAGTGGAACTGCTGATGATGATCAGAACGGAACTTTTAAACGGCGCATAATTCACGTTTGGCGATTTCTCCTCTACGATGTGTTTGCTAAGCAAGTTAGATTGTCAGGACAAATTTTCGTCAAGCTCAAGTTCTGATGATGGGATACAAGAGGAACCGAGGGAACTCCTCAAATCTTAAAGGCATACACATAGTGATTTTTGTATTTTTATCAACAAATCAAGCATTTTCATTCAAAAGAGTGACATTTGATGAAGTGGAACTGCTGATGATGATCAGAGCGGAACTCTTCAATGACGCATAGTTCACGTTTGGCGATTTGTCCTCTTCGCTATGTTTGTTAAGCAAGTAAGATTCTCAGGACAAATTTTCGTCAAGCTAAGTTCTGATGATGGGATCCAGGAGGAATCGAGGAAACTTCTCAAATCTTAAAGGCATACATAAAGTGATTTTTGTATTTAAATCAACAAATCAAGCATTTTCATTGAAAACAGAGACATATTGATGAAGTGGAACTGTGGCTGATGCCATAAACATGTGAAATGTAAAATGAGAAAGGAATTCTTCAACGACGTATAGTTCACGTTTGACGATTTGTCCTCTTCGCTGTATAGAGTGCACCATCTACAATAATCCTTCACCGGCTTCCCCCATTGAAGAAGTCGGTTTTTTTTTGCTTAAAAATTATTTAGCTATGTGGCTACCATTTCTCGAGTTGACTACGGATTTGTAATGTAATAATTTTCTTGTACTTTGAACATTATTATATCCTGCTTATTAATCGAAAAATGAAATATGTATACATAGGCGCCACGGCGACAATTATTCAAACTTCGATATGCGTGTGAAAATTTTTCAATTTGTTTGTTCACAGTAGAGTTGGGCACACTTGATTAAAATCGGTGATCGATTACTAATCATCGCTGATTGAATAATCGCTGATTAAATCATAACACAAAACAATCAAGTAATTTCGCCATGAGTAAATCATTAACGACGGGCGCTGATTGAAACTAAATTAACCTTAATCAACTAACTTGTTCAATGTGATTGACAAATGTATGATTAGACTGTTCTTAAGCTGATTTAAATTATTACTTGAATAAGGCGTTTGTTCTGAATTTCACATATGAAAATGAGAATGATAATGAGAATGAGAATGAGAATGAGAACGAGAACGCGAATGAGAACTAGAACGCGAACGAGAACGCGAACGAGAACGCGAACGAGAATGCGAACGAGAACGAGAACGAGAATTAGAATGAGAATGAGAATGAGAATGAGAATGAAAATGAGAATGAATATGAACAGCGCATGTGGAAACCGCAGCTGTGTGATAGCTGCCTTAACTGTAGCCGAAAACCGCAATAAAACCGAACAGATCGTTTCAAAGTTAAATGGGAGTATTCATTTGTACACTCATACCAAAAACTAACAAACAAGTTGTCGATATTATGGTACAGGTAACATTTGCCACTGGCATTTACGCTTTTATTGCTCAATATTGAATCTACACTATACAACTTAAGACGTAAGCGCCAACCGCCAAATGATACCTTTAGAAATATTGTCACAGATAGCCATTTATCCTAAATGTATATTACACTCACCTAGGTACCGCCTCTGTTTCGTCAGGGAAAAAAGTGAAGGAGCTAGTAGCTACGCAAAATCTAATCAGAATCTAATCATCTAATCAACTAAATCGTTAGTTTAACTAAGCATACTGTCTTACTAATGTAATCACTTCAGCTAATCATGAGTGAAACTAAAAATCGACATGATTTACTCATGTCAATCAGATTAGAAAGCTCATGATTGAATTAGTAATCATGTTCATATGATTATGAGTAACGTTGTCATTTTTAGGGTTTCGTACCTCGAAAGGAAAAAACGAAACCCTTATAGGATCACTTTGTTGTCCGTCTGTCTGTCTGTCTGTCTGTCAAGACCATTTTTCTCAGGAACGCGTGAAGGTATCAAGCTGAAATTTATATCAAATAATTAGGTCTATTGTCCCTTGGAGCTGTGAAATAATCAAACTTAAAAGCCAACGCAATCAAAAGATACAGTCGTTTATGCTGCAAATATTAGAGTTTTTCGGCACTCGCAAAACCTACGGGGTACTTCCCGTGAACTCAGAAACTTGAAATTTGGCACGAAGCAACGTCATATAGCATAGACAACGGAAAAATTACAAAACGTAGAAATTTTTAGTAAAATCATACAAAAAAATATTTTTTTTAATTTTTAACTTAGTACCTTTTTCCTCGAAAACGCGTGGAGGTATTAAATTAAAATTCATGTCATATACTCAGGGCTATACGATCTTTCAGATGTAGCAAAAGCAAACTTTTATGTCAACGCAATCAAAAGAAATAGCAATTTAAGTTGCATATTTTGATACTGAGTACTTGCAAGAAACTCAAAACCTAAAGGGTACTTCCCGTAAACTCAGAAACTTGAAACTTGGCACGATCAAACTTCATATAGCACAGACAATGGAAAAATTATGAAAAGTAGACATTTTTAGTGAAATCATACAAAAAATATTTTTAAATTTTAAACTTACTCGTACTACCTTTTTCCTCGTAAACGCGTAGAGGTATTAAATTGAAATTCATATCAAATACTCAGGTCTATAATACCTTTCAGCTGTAACAAAATCAAATTTCTACGTCAACGCAATGGGTGAACTTTTACTTATATACCTACTGGTTTGTACGGAACCCTCGGTGCGCGAGTCCGACTCGCACTTGGCCGGTTTTTTTTAACTTTAGTTTCAATCACGTTAATTTTAGCCCAACTCTGGTTCACAGGCGTTATGTCGAGGATACTTATGTTAATCTAAGAATAAAATAATTATCATTCAACGTCGTAGTTTTATTTTATAACCTTTTCCTTATCCCGACTTTCTCGTCGCTCAGCGACCATATTTTTTCGACTTCCGTAGATTCATTTCCAATGTGCTCGATAGTCGTGTGAGGCACGAAATCTGTGATTTTTTTACAGTAGCTTGGACAATTGCTCTTGGAAAGGAGTAGTATAAGTGAAGACGGTTCGGACGATGTTATCACTGTTATTATTGTTTTCTTTTGTTGTACCATTAAAAACTGTCTTTATGATTACAAATATATTTCAAGCAACAAGCTAACAAGTAACAACAACAAACTGTTTATATTCCTAGCAAATTGGCTTTTTATTAAAAATATCCAATCTACATCTCCCTCTTGTAGGCTTTCCATTTTGAACTGCTCCGTCCAATTCTTCTCTGTTTCATTAAAATTATTGTTTGATACGATAATTGTACCTTTTTGGAAAATAAACAATAGTGATTGTTGCCTCGAATAATTTTAATACAAGCCAGATGCAATATTAAGTATTAAGTAGTTAAAGCAATCATGTTACGTTTTAATTAAAGTTGCCTTAAACGCTATAAAGCGAGGTTTTAAACCAATCCTAATATGCTTTACAAGTTTTTGATTTGGTAAGTTGCTGCTTACTACGCTAGCAATATAATAAATTCATTTGACCTCATAGACTATAATCAGAGGTTATTCCACTGTGTGTAACAACTTTCATATAGTAGATTTTAGTGGTCTAGCAAGTGTAAGGTGGTCTAGCAAATGCAACATTTTAACATGTACAGTCACGAACCCGGATTGTTGAGCCACTTGCCGTTGTTCGTAATTTAGCCGTGTAATAAATTACTGATGTAACTGTTGACAGCTAGTCGGGAACATCGGTCATTCATAACACGGCTAAATTACGAACCCAGATTGTTAGCCACTTGCCATTGTTCGTAATTTAGCCGTGTAATAAATGACTGATGTAACTGACAATATACAGCTAGTGAGTAACATCGGTCATTCATAACACGGCGAAATTACGAACCCGGCTTGTTAGCCAGGCAAGTGGCACGCACACACAGTAATGACGGACCTGTCCACCGTAGGGTAGTCCATGAATGTATGGAAAAAAAGTATAATAAATCTTATCTCCACCAGGCTCCTTTTGTTCCATTATGAAAATACAAAGTATACCCTAAATTTGAGCTCATTTGATGACAATTTACTGGTTGCTATGAATTTCATATTAAGAAATAATCTCATACAAATGAAAACATCAAACTGACCCTAACATGAAAATTTAAAGCGCTATATTAATTATGACTAGTTGAAATAATGTATAAAAACTATCAAAAACATATGTAGTTAAAAAATATTGATTAATTTTCCTTCATTTCATCGTACTATAAAATCGTACTACAAATTTATAGTGACCTCTAAATAATGTTTAATTATTAGTTGTAAACATCTTTTATGAGTATTTAAACTAAAAGGACCTGGTGGAGATAAAAAAAATCACAACTTTGGACCTCCCTAGTCCACCGCCAGACAGATCCAGCGGACAGATGCGTATATCCCTCGCTTTTCCCTTTAAAAGGGTAAAAACAGAAAGCGTTATTTAAAGCGCCACCATGTTTAAAAGGAAACATCTTCTGTTGGCAGGGCTAACAATTAATCATTGAAACTCGACAGTACCGCAGACCCTGTGCCTTTGTTCGGGTAAGCTCGCGTTTTGGCTGGGCTGATGAGAGCTAAACTTTATAGTAGCTATATAGATAAACAAGTATCTCCCAATTAAAATTTTCTTGTTATTCCATATACAAGTGACCCTAAAACCGCTTCTGAGACGAGCAAGTAATATTCAGTACAGGGCTACGGGCGCAGCTGCGTAATATTTCTACTGCCGTATTTCGAAGTCCTCGTTACTTTTATCACTACATTTTCCTGATGAATACTTTTCTATTCTCCATGGTCATACAACGAGGCAACGCTGCGAGTGTGATGGGAACTTTTGGACTGGACATGACGAGGAACGGGTGAATAAAGTAAAGTACTTACTAAAAGTAAAATCATCTTTATTGCACAAATCAGAAAAACACAATACATTAAACCTAAAACATTTGAACGAAGGCAAACAACAGAGGCTTTATAGCTAATAAGCGATCTCTTCCAGACAAACTTTAGATAGCGGAGATAAAGAAATTAAAAAAAATTACGAGAGGTGCAAAAACTGATTAATTAGTCTTTTGATAAACGTATTTTTTTTTAAGATTGTTTTTTTCTCGCTTTATAAATTCTTCTTTTCAAGTTGAAAGTGGAGAAGTAAATTGAAACTGATTAATAGTGTCCAATATTTTAAAATACCTTCTGAAGAAAAAAGATCTTAAACATACATTTTGAAAAACATTACTCTATTCTCTTCGACGGTCGGGTAAATGTGTGGTACTTTGTAATTTTAATTAAAATGTCAGCCATAAAACTTTAGTTATTATAAACTACTTAGATTTCCAAAGTTTGTCCTTTGTACTCGCTCTTATTTATTTAGGTATGCTAAAGTATATCCTTCAATAACCTATTGTTCACACAATATCCCGCCTCGTTAGCCATTTTGCTAGAGCAATTTTATTTGAACATAAAATGAACCTCGTAATCGAATAAACAACCCGAAAAAAACCTTATCCCTTCAAAAAAAGGTCCATATTTATTCTATGTATAAAAGCCAGATCCGCATTCAGGAGTATTAATTAATAATTCGTTTTGCGCCGTGTATTTTGGGGCGAAGAAAAAAATCGTTCTGCGCGAAACAAATGACGTCATTAGCATCGTTCACACGGCCAGGAATTTAATTATTTTCGGCCGAAATATGGTGCAATTTGTGCGGATGATTGTTTTTTTGAAAGCACGCAGATTTTTAATTAGGTTCTTTTGGGAATTAGCCCTGTTTGTATGTTTTTGTTTGCTTAATTGGTTAATTAGCCTATAGTCTGTTTTGTACTTATTTTTATTTATTTCAATCTACAAGCCCAACCGAATGGAACAAATCATATTTATATTAGGCTTTAGTAATTGTAAGAAAACAATACTTACATTTTTATTGTTTAATCACGTTTACCAAGACAAAACATTTGATTCCACGAAACTTTGTTGAAAATAATGGGACATACTGTGCAATTGCTTTCAGATTCTTAAAAGATAGGAGCTGGGAAACTTTTCGTTTGGATGCCTGCGTGTTTGAGTTAGGATATAATTGATAACTTTCAAGAAATTAAACTTGATACACAAGACTTTTTAATATAATATGTTTTTTCCCGATATAATACGCAGTTACAATTAATGAATGAATTATACTTTCGCTCTAATACTTTATTTTTTATTAGCAGTCAATTCAAGTCTCAGCCGTTTTCATGTATAAATCTTAACATTTTTTATTCGTATACTCGTCTTTCCACTCAAACCACATATTATATAATATATCGACAATTCATTAGAGTTCTACTTACGCCTCGGTCGGTCTGTCTTTCAACATTCGTCAAAATTCAGACTCAGCTTTTGCTGAGAATCATATTTCTTGCTCCTCTATCTTGTATTGACTGTCTATAACGTTGATTAATTTATGTGGCGTGTTACTAAAACCGGTGCAGTGTGCACAAAGTTTAAAGCGGACTAAGCCTGGCTCTGCGGCTCGATTAAATTCACTCGAGCTCTTCCGATAGTTCCTGATTGTTTCACGGAGGATGGTTACACTCCGATCAGTGTGGGCACTTGTTTGACAACATTTCTGTTGAATTCTGGAGTTTGTACAGTCGCCATCGAATATATCAGGGGGCTGAGCCAAGATGACCATCGTTTGCAGAAAATGAATCGAAACGCTGTCCGTTTCTCTATCGCAGTAACGAAGAGTGAGCGAGAGCGTTTCGTTTTGTTTTCTGCAAACGATTGTCATCTTGGCCACAAGGCCAGAGCGGCCAAGATACTAAAAAATTTCTAAACACGCACATTATAACCTTGACAATATAGAAATTGTTTGCACTTTATCACCTTGACAATATTAGAGGAACTGTTTCGATTTGTGTAGGTAACTATCTTGGCCGCTCCGATATATAGCGACTGTACCTACCCAATTCGGATTCTTATTCTTTATATGCTTCACGATAATACAAATACATCCGCGTATATCCAAAAAAAGAATGCCCCGGTCTTTTCTTAAATCTCGACAATTTTTACTTTCCACATTGCAATTTAATTTTAACTACCTCATTTTTTTTCGACAATATAAAATTCAATTGTAGTTTACTCAACAAATGAAGACAATATTTATTTACCAGTCTGGTTTTTAACGACAACAATTTATTTTATCTTATGTTTTGTTAATTTCTTTGTTATTTAGTTTGTATATCGTTTGTATGTTGTTTGTTAATCCCTATTAACGCATAAAAGGAAGGTGTTTTATAAGTTTGACCGATATGTGAAAGCGGGTTTGACATGTTTTACCAAAATCGGTTCAGCCGTTTCGGCGTTTTTTTAAAACTTATGTAGATGTCATATACAAAGTAAAAACTGACCTAGGCTTCCGGTGCCCAGGACTGGGATCAAACCAACGTCCAAGTTGGCCAAATGCGCCTTAGCATTTACAATTACAGATTGCATACACACGGGAAAACTCGACCGTTACCACTGTGACCCGGGTAGCCTAGTGGTTAGGGCGTCTGCCGCGAATGCAGAAGACCCTGGCTCGATCCCAGCCCTGGGCCCCGGAGGCCTGGATTACTTTTTCTTGTATATGACATCTATATAAGTTCATAATTTATACACCTAGAGGTGTGTCTACAGTTCTTCAGTTGGATTTCTTAAAATTTTAATTTATAATAATTGTATCCGTTCCTATTGTAAAAAATATAACGTTAAATCGTCAAAATCGTTAAATCGACGCAAAGAGCGTTGTTATAAGTTTGATGTGTGTGTTTGTAGCACCATAGGTCTTATGCGGGTGAACCGATTTAAATGCGAAAATTTTTTTTATTTCAAAGTTTTTATCTACCGATGTTTCATTCATAGCTATACATTTATAAAAAGTGGCTTAAAATTTTAATATAAGATACAAGTTATGTTAACACTCTTAACAGCCACTGCAAAAGTTCAAGAATTTAAAATATATCTGTTGTATTCATATTGTTATATATCAATAAACAAGGTTTATTTCACATAGATTAGGTGCCATATTCTAATTTTAAAATACATAAACAATACATTAAAAATATAATCTATTTCAAACATAACTCCAACACACAACAGATAATCAACTAATATTGAAGTTGTATTGGAGTTGCATCGGAATAATTTTCAAGCAAATTCTGATATTTCTGATTCACACGTTTAGGCGCTAGCTGTATTGCGTTGTTAATGCATTGGAGTTGTATTAAAGTTAGATCGTGTCTCAACGTGTTTTCAACCGACTTCAAGATTTCGAAGGAGGAGGTTATCAATTCGTCGGGATCTTTGTTTTTACTATTTTTTTTTTATTTTTATTTTTTTATGTATGTTCACCGATTATTCGAAGACGGCTGGACCGATTTGGAAAATTCTTTTTTTGTTTGAAAGCGTATACTTCACAGTTGGTCCCATTGTAACCATAACAGTATCTGATGATGGGATCCTGGAGAAATCGAGGGAACTCTTCAACTATTATAGGCACACCTATAGTGATTTGAGTATTTTTTACAGCAGCTTGAGCATTTCCTTTTGGAAAGGTGGATGCTAAGTGAAGTCGGTTCTTTTTTGTTTAAAATTATAATGTTAGAATACGGCCCTAGTTTTCCCGACAAGTACTAGTAGTGTTCCTGTGGCTCCAGTTTTCGTGTCGCCCACCGATGTTCATTTCCGCCGTCGTTGCATCAGTCTCGTCGTTAGCTGGAGGCAGCTTCCTTCTATAAATTACCTAGATACGGCCATGTACAAACAGCAACACGCCTAACTGTACATAGGTGGACCTTATTACAAAAGGCATAAGGTACACCGATAGCAGCTAACAGTGGGGGCGATGGTACGTATCTTCTCTGAGGCAACACGTAACATAACAGCTCAAATTGGGAACTAAACCGATTTGGTAAGTCGTTAGTAGCTTCCCTTATACTTGACACTGTTAATTCAGTACAAAGTTTAATTGACCGAGCGAAGCGTCGCTTTGTCAGCTTAGGCAAAAATGTTTTCGTATGTCCGGATGTATGGATGTTTGGCTGTGCTAACTAAGTATACCTACTCTGCAGGTCGCATTTCACGACTCTGACTCTAGTAAATAAATTTCAAAATTTAAAACCAGTATTGGCTCTTTCTACTTTTTCGTGACCATTAATCCATTGCCAGATAAAAGTATGATTGACAATGAATTTCGTGTATAAAATTGTATCCCCAAATTGTACCTGAACCAAATAAAAGGAATTCGTTAACCAACACTCATATATTAATATTGAATAATGTAAAAGGTAATGCAGTGGTAAATGCCTTATTTCATACAAATCGGGAGACAATCAAGGACCACTGAGTTACTATGATTAAGAATATTTACAGTTGTTATTATTAAACTAAGCTTTCGGGCTTGATAGCCTAATTAAGTCTCTTTCTCCGCCACTGCAAATGAAAGTAAAGGCTAAGTTTATTCTAAAATACATATGTATTTTACAAAAAATTGTCCAAAATGTATGTACAACGAAAAGTAGAATGGTGCAATTAACTTGAGAATGATGTCATTTAATACAATATATGTAACACAACGAAGGCAGTAAAAATGGCTCATATGGCTCTATAATTAAAATTGTGTATTATCGCAGGGAACTACAGGGTGACTGGTAATTCGTCGTATTCCTTCAAGGGGGTTATTCTACAGCTTATTTGGAGTGATTTAAGAGTAAAAATACAAAAACTTCTGACTTCAGATGCTTTTATTTGCAAAATTTTGATATGTTTTGTACTTTTTTTTATTATTTTACGTAATCAGTGATTCATTGGCTATTCGGAAAATCTTTTTTTTTTATTTGAAAAATACGTAGTTTAAAAAAAATACTAGTTTTAGGTCAAAAAGCGGGTATTTATTAAAAAAATCTAAAATCTTGAATAACTTGAAAACCAATGAGTTTTGTCCCTTCTTGACAGGACTTAAATCACTCCAAATAAGCTGTAGAATAACCCCCTTGAAGGAATACGACGAATTACCAGTCACCCTGTATACTTGCTTGCATCATCATCGTCCTAGCGTTTATCCCGTGCTGTGACGGGGTTCGCTGTCCTGCTTTTCTGCTTCCACTTCGCTTTACCCTGGACATCGTTTTCATCTAACCCACAGGCGTTCAGGTCTTTGGTGATGACATTCCGCCATCGCTGCCTTTTGGCTTACCTCTTCCATTGCTTGGTAAAAAGCTAAAAACACTAGTGTTCATTTTTATAGCGAAAAAAGTTCTTATACAGAATGGTTGCCAAATAAAATAGGTAGTTCCAGTTGCCAAACAATTTGTTGATCAAGTTATCGGATACCCATAAAAAGGTTTACGTAAAAGTCGCCGTCACAGAGTAGATAGTACAGATCGCAGCTTTTTGGCCTCTGAAGTTGGTGAATGTTTTATACAGGATGTAAAATCTAAAGGGGACAGTGATAGACTATTTATGATATGGCCATACAAGTGATCTTATATGAGGCCTTTTTACATTTTGAGGGACGGAACCCTACAAAAAATATTTTAATATTATTTTATAAAATGTATTTAATTTTTTACCGTCATTTACCAATTATGTATAAGTAAGTATATGTAGAAAAGGCAAAAAAACAGGATGTTAACTCTTTCTCTGAAAGCATGAAACACCCCATTAACAAATACAGTCGTTATAGCTACTCCTTATTGGCGTCGTTTATTTAATACTTCTTGCCACGTCGGTGGCAACCAACGACATGGCATAATATATATTATGCCATGTCGTTGGTTGCCATCTACCTGGTTATATAACCAGGATGTGATGAGTGATTCAAAACTTGATGTACTAACACTCTTTCCTTTGTTCGCACCACAACGTACAACGAACGGCTTTAGACGTCCTTGGCGTTAAAAGGGTTAATATACGTCTTCAGCTTCTCGATGTGATCACATGTGTGCCTCTACAAACTCGTCAAGCGTAGATCTCAGATAGACACCGCATTAGAGTGAGACCTAACTTATCGACGTTGAATTGACTTGAGCAGATGTCGTTTTACATTTCACATGTCTTGTTACTTTCGTATGAGCCGAAGCGAAACCAATGACTTTTGAAATTTTATCGCTCTTATCAAATGGACATAGAGATTTAATGCTGTATGCACAGTACCGCATGTATGCAATATACATGTACCGCGAGTCTTTTGCTTCATTGGAGGGTGCACTGTCAGGTGTCACCAAGGGGAGAGAGGGTAGGCGCTAGTCGTTTTCACCCGACGGCCGTAGGTTATGTTTTTCAACCAAAAACTTGTAAGTATTTATGTGTGTCAAATTGTAGTCTAACCATTTGATGGATTACATAGCTACGATACGAGCTGTCATTATTACACATTTAGTCGTGGGAATAATATATCATTGGGGTACCATAAGTAGAACCTTATGTGCTTTCTGTGGGACCAAGTAAGTAAATTTGCGTAAAATTATCCCATTTTCAACCGACTTCAAGATTTCGAAGGAGGAGGTTATCAATTCGTCGGGATCTTTGTTTGTTTTTTTTTTTGCACTTTTTTTAAATGTTTTTTCACCGATTATTCGAAGACGGCTATACCGATTTGGAAAATTCTTTTTTTATTTGAAAGAGTATACTTCACAGTTGGTCCCATTGTAACCAGGTCAGGATCTCATGATGGGAAATCGAGAAATCCTGGAGAAATCGAGGGAACTCTTATACTATTACAGGCACACATATAGTGATTTGAGTATTTCTTACAGCAGCTCGAGCATTTGCTTTTGGAAAGGTAGATGATAAGTGAAGTCGGTTCTTTTTTGTTTAAAATTATATTTATTAAATGCTGGTGATCCGTTTTAAGGCGTAATTGGTATCGTATTCTAATTATGGAAAAAAAATCGGGGGAAAAAACGGAGAGTTTGCGGCCGCTGGGAATACACGATCCCCATAATTAAAAAAAAATTGCTGACATATAAAAAAATCTCGCCTTCCATTTCTTAGTTGCAACACGATACCAATTATGCCTTTAAAGCGATCGCCAGTATTTTCGTTAAACTCTTAAAGCCTAACCCTAACGCAGTCCGCCGAACGGGTCACGGAACGTCAAACGGGTAAGTGATCCGTGTCGTCACACGGCTCGAGTCGCAGCACGGCAAACAATTTGCACACGGCAATACGGCAATTATGGAGTTTGTCGCGGATGTGTAATTACGGCTGTACTGACGGGAGCTGTGTCATGTGGGGTAAATGTGTTGTTGCTTATTAATAAGCACAGATGGCGCGGTTTGTCTCTGTTATAATAATGCCATCAAAAACAAAACTTGTAAAATAATTTTAAACAAAAAAGAACCGACTTCACTAAGCATCCACCTTTCCAACACCAAATGCTCGATCTGCTGTAAAAAATACTCAAATCACCATAGGTGTGCCTATAATAGTTGAAGAGTTCCCTCGATTTCTCCAGGATCCCATCATCAGATCCTGACATGGTTACAATGGGACCAACTGTGAAGTATACGCTTTCAAACAAAAAAGAATTTTCCAAATCGGTCCAGCCGTCTTCGAATAATCGGTGAACATACTCACATAAAAAACAAAGATCCCGACGAATTGATAACCTCCTTCGAAATTTTGAAGTCGGTTGAAAAAACCAAGTCCCGCAACTCAGTTCTTCTACCGTAAAAAGTTGTGAGATCCATGTAATACCAAGTCGGTTGATTTATTCAGTCCCTATTTAAGGGACCTTCTGTCTTAAATTATTACGTAATTAGCTAATCTAACAACATCTTATAGTGACCATATTAAAATTCAAAATCTTTTAGGTTTAAATAAAATAGATTGACTTGGCCATCGCATGAAAACACAATGTAACTCACAAGCAATACTTATTATAGTAAATAAGATTGTTTAGTAAGATCGCGAAATCGCGCTGACTGAGTTGCGAGACTTGGTTTTTTTACAAGTTTTGTTTTTGATGGCATTGTGTTTCGCAGTCTCTTACTAGAAACACAGGCTTCTAGTTTAATCCACAACGAAGTTATAGGGGGTTGAAAATGACATGAACTGCTTCGAGAAAAGGATGTTACGGCCGTGCCACTTTTTTTTGCTCGACTTGGCGATTACTAAAAGTGTTGAAT
Organism: Pammene aurita; assembly: GCA_947086415.1. Taxonomy (NCBI): domain Eukaryota; kingdom Metazoa; phylum Arthropoda; class Insecta; order Lepidoptera; family Tortricidae; genus Pammene; species Pammene aurita. The sequence continues at coordinate 2,510,899 of OX352310.1, forward strand.
TAATGTAAGAAAAATTACGGCATCGTTATGGCAGTTTTAGTGACTACGCGCAACATGTTTTGGTGGGCCTGGTAATTAATTACATGTAGGTGGGTGGTATTATAACAGGCACTTTAATATTAATATGGTTGGTTTTACAACAGGCAATTTAATACTAATCTAACGATAGTTTAAATGTGAAAAATACTGATTTGAAATGTATACTCGGTGAGTATTTAATGAGCTTTAAGCTATTTGGAATTTTTGTAACTTTTCAAATCTTAAAATCGCTGTATTGAGCTAGAACAAATAAATATCCATTTCATCGATCGTAAAAAAATGTATGAATCGAAGAATACCTTACAGCATCAAGTCCGCCTTTTGTACTCAAGTTTTTCTTTTGTGCAATAAAGGTTGAGTAAATAAATAAATAAATCCATACTAATATTATAAATGGGAAAGTGCATGTGTGTGTTTGTTTGTTTGTCCGTCTTTCACGGCAAAACGGGGCGACGAATTGACGTGATTTTTTAAGTAGAGATAGTTGAAGGGATGGAGAGTGACATAGGCTACTTTTTGTCTCTTTCTAACCCCCCACTTCCCTAAAATGGGGGGTGGAAGTTTGTATGGAGAATTTAACGCGAGCGAAGCCGCGGGCAAAAACTAGTTTAATATGATTTTACAAGTTGTATTACTGCATCAAAATAGACGACTTCTCATTAAAACTATTAAATTTTTTTAATTTATAACTGTATAAAATGTTACTATACTTAATGCACATGCCAGAGGGGCCTTTATAAAAAAAACAAATTATAATTACAATACTAAAAGTAAATAATTTAAACCTAAATAAATCTAAAATTGAACACGGAACTAAAACTGAAGGTATAAAAACTAAAAACCTAATCGAAAAGCCCACCCCGTGTCGCCCCAGGCGCAAAGGTACCCATCACGCTCGCTGCGTTGCCGCGTTGAACCGCGATGGATAGCCGCTGCACAAGGAACGAACCAGAGCGGGCGTCAAGGCCCCTAACTCTCAGGCGGCGTCCCACTTCCCTGAGAAACAATTTTGCCTCCTCGCACCAGACACCCGATGTTTCGACGGCAAGTGCAACAAAGATGTAATTATTGAGCGCCGAATACTTGTGCCTTTTGTGCATGGCAGCCAGCTCAGCGGCTGCGCCAGCCATCCGCATTGTGTGGGCTAGGTGCGAGGCGGCAAAGGTGCTTACGCATGTTGCGTCCCACAGCAGGCACTTCCCTTTTTCCCACGGCACCAGTGTCAAACCGTCTGGTCTTTTGCCATCTGTCCGGCTGAGGCCAGGCGGTTCTAGCGTGGAGGGGATGTTCGCTGACACTAGCGCCCTACGGATGATATCATTTAGGGCGTGGTGCCGTGGGAACCTCCCCGCGCATCGGCAACAGCTCAGTGCATGATGGCCGTTGCTCTCCACCATGGAACCGCAGATGCATAAGTGGGGTTGACACACATCGCAGCCCAGACGGAGAGCAACAGCCACCCGCAGTGAGTCATTGTCTAGTAAAGTGCCTATACTGGGACACGGGAGAGCGTATAACCAGGCACCGCTGTCAGGTCTTGCAGCTGCGTTTAGTCGCGCCCTGTTCACATCGACAGCATTTGCCAGCAGGTAATTAAAACATCGCTTTATGCCTACGTTGTCCCAAGAGCTTTGATAAAACGGTTTTTCGGGTAAGGGCGCAGTCGGGTTGAAAGCTTTCCAGGCCAACTGGGCGTCAGAGGCGTAGGGTATAGAAAGCTTGTCTCCATCAAATGATAAAATTTTAGAGACAAGTTCCGAAACCCCAGCCGCCGACGACAAGAAGGCTGGTAGACTAACATCCCTGGCGCGACGCAGACCCAGGCCACCGCTCCGAATGGGTAGAGATGCCTGGTCCCATTGTTCTGAGTTCAGGGAAACGTTTAGAATGCATTCAGCTGTCTCCTTCAGTGTACGGTCGAAGGAGTTAATGTGTTCGGGGTGTAACCAGGCCGGTACGGTTCGGAGAAAATATGTAACTTTAGGAACAGCAAAGCAGGATCGTAGTAGAGTAAGCGCAATGTGTGCTGAGAGGTTTTGAAGCCTTTCCTTGGCGAGAAGAAGAAGCTCTACTCTTACCTTAAAGGCTTCGGGGATTGCTTCGGGAAAGATAGGAGAACCAAGGAGGTTTAAATTTTGAGGGGATAGCTCTTTGAGTCCAGGGAGAAAGGCACTGAGTGAGGAAAATGATGTTCGGGAGTTTTCGCTGCAAGGAAAGAACTCGCATTTATTGGAATTAATTTCGAGTCCAAGTTGCTTTAGGAGTGGAAGAAGCGTGAGTAGGTCTTGTTTGACTTCTTCTGGCTTGCCCCCGAGAGTGCCATCGTCGAGGTACCATACGTTCAATGGAGATTCAGGAACTGTAATGGCTTTGTGGATGGCAAGGCTAAAGATTAGGGGGCCAAGCGGATCTCCCTGCTGCGCGCCGACCTGAGATAGTATGAGGGATTCGTTGTAAAAAAGCTTTGTAGGGGTTGAATAAGCCTGGTACAAAAAAGGGTAGAGTTTAGGCACTTTTTCCACGACTTCAGTTAATAGGGCATCGCGTTCCAGTGAGTTGAATGCATTTTTAATATCGAGCTTAACTACCACGCAGTCTGCGTTACTCGGATCGATCGCAAAAGCTCTGGTAGCATGGATGGCAGTTATACCAAAACTATTTGGTATAACTTCATAAATACTTCACCTTAAACCCTCTTCAGGTTGTACACGTTGTTCCGAGTGTTACAAGTGTTACAACATACCTAAAACAATAATACAAATCCCTCTAGAATATTTCAGTGCACGAAGCCTCTGAGAATACCTTCACAAAGGTGCATACTATTAAATTTTCTCATTCCAAATAGGACTTTGCTTCTCGTTGCTAAGACTCAACTTTGAAAAGCAAACTAAACGATGATACGGAACTGCGTACGTTATTGTTTAGTAAAGAGACTAAGTTATGCTCTCTGTAGTCATGGAAGCCTGGTAATCCTTAATTATTACAAAACATGATACAGTGCTTTTGTGTATTTTCACGAAATAGGGAGGGGACAGTAGGATTTATCACATGTTTATCTACACTCACACTGTAAGTCCTCTAAAACTTGTTAAAAAACGGTAGGCAATGGCTAGCATTACCACAACCGATTTTACTATGATAAGCTTTTTATCTGTGGCAGTAACGTAATTTTAACTTTACATGCTCAAATATTGATGTGCTATGAGTTTTGATAACATAATGTAAATCCTGTGCTCCTTCCTGACCAACGGCACGCGCCCGCGCGGCCGCCGACACGCGCCTCCCCGACCGCCGGCACAATCGAGGTGCCCATGGCTGTGCAATGGCGGTCATTCTATGGTTTCCGAGCACTTAATTTAATATATATAATATGAGTGTAGATAAAGCAGTGTATGCAACTGTACGTAATTAGGCCTTATTACGTAACAGTTACATAAACTACTATTGTAAAGCTCCATTACATTTTGTTTAATCGCGAGGCGAGGTCCCAAACCTCTAAGGGTATTTTAACAAATAAACCTACCTTTTGTCAGAGTTACATTCATGCTACAGGGGAAGTGAATTAAAAAGTATTCTTATAGAAAAACAGCTTCATACATTAGATGCTGGTAGTTGCCGGCTTTGTAACAAGCCTGTATTGCAATATATCCGTTCAAAAGGTATGTATGTATGTATCACTTTATTGCACATGAACAAGTAGGTATAACATAAAAACGACAGTAACATATATAAATAAAAGATATGCACAAAGGCGAGCTTATCCCTGATAGGGATCTCTTCCAGCCAACCCATGAGAAAATGAGAAAGGATTAAATACAAATGGTGAAAGACAAACTATGCACAAAAGATACAAATATAAAGTTCTAAAACACATAAAGCTGCAGGTAAACACTAATATATATATAGGTACATTCATGTACCATACAAATACGTTAACTAGGCTTAAACTACATACATAATAATATAATATACATTACTATATAATACACATATAATATCAGACCACGTTCATAAATAAATAACTAAATAAATATATACCTATATACATATAAGTATATATAAAATATTCAATTCGCAAAAAACATTAAGAGTCCACTAGCCACAACTTTTTCAATTTCTCCTTGAGTGAGGACGGAAAGGTCGTTTATTAAGAAATATTTTGCGATACTTACGTCATTTTTCTATGCGGCACACGTCCTTTTACTATGCGTTTTTGAGTTATAACTCAAAAATGGGTCAACCGATTTTCAAACGCCTAGCGCCTTCAAGATTTCGAAGGAGATGGGTCTCAAGTGATCGGGATCCTTGTTTTTGCTTGATTTTTTTATGTATGTTCACCCGGTTCACCGATTATTCGAAGACGGCTGGACCGATTTGGAAAATTATTTTTTTGTTTGAAAGGGTATATATACTTGACAGTAGGTCCCATTGTCATCAAGTCAAGATCTGATGATGGGATCCTGGAGAAATCGAGGGAACTCTATAACTATTATAGGCACACCTATCTATAGTGTATTGAGTATTTTTTATAGAAACTCGGGCATTTGCTCTTGGAAAAAGTAAAGCCGGTTATTTCTTTGTTATTCTTAATGAAAGTATTTGTTTTATCCTAAAATAATTTTAAAATACCCTTATTCTTTTTAAACGATATGGTTCCAATTAAGTAAGGTTTTTACACTTTTCATGGAACCCCAGACCTCACGTCTCACGGTCTTCACGGAGGGTTCAAAAGGTCACATTAATGAGTCCTATTAAGATTAATATGTCTCGCCGTTTATAACAATTAGGACTGGCCCACATTTGAGAATAAGAGGAAAATTAATAACCCAAAAACGTTTAGAAAAAAGTGAAACGGTTGCCTTCATTCTTCGTCTATGAATATTAAACGAAAAATATTTTAGTAACTTTTGCAATGCTGATTTGTTAAAAAGTTATGAATAAATATTTGGGGACAATCTTACACAAATCAACCTAGTCCCAAACTAAGCATAGCTTGTACTATGGGGACTAGGCGACGATATACATACTTAGATACATAGAAAACACCTATATTTCAGGAGCACATATTCGCGATAAACACACAAATAAATGCCTTGACCAGGATTTTAACCCGGGACCTCCTTCAGTCCAGGCAGGGTCACTACCGACTGGACTAGGACTTAAAATAAAAGTTTATAAGTACTTTTATTTTAACATTGGATGGAGAGACCATTTATAATCATGCAAAAATGTCTGCTAAGTTTTATTCTTAATATTTTTACCCCGTGAAATTAAGAACCTTTACAAGTTACATAAAAAAACCGGCCAAGTGCGAGTCGGACTCGCGCACCGAGGGTTCCGAACAAACCTGTAGGTATATAAGTAAAAGTTCACCCATTGCGTTGTCATAGAAGTTTGATTTTGTTACAGGTTAAAGGTATTATATACATATAGCTCTGAGTATTTGATATGAATTTCAATTTAATACCTCTACGTGTTCATGAGGAAAGGTGAACGTTAAAATTATTAAAAATATGCTCCAAGCTCCAAGGGACAGTAGACTTGAGTATTTGATATCAATTTCAGCTTGATACCTCCACGCGTTCCTTTTTTCTTTCGAGGTACGGATCCCTAAAAACAAGTTACATAACTTTCACTTTCACACATTCATTAATAATACTTATTATCGACATGATAGAGATTAGAAAAGTCAGAATATTGTGGTGGAGTTCATTATATAAACGAGGCATAGTCCGGCACTTTAGGCACAACCCACCCGCAAAACTTTGTGGTTTTGCCTTTGTGAATTTGGCTAACGGAATTATTATAGACCCGAGACTAGACGCTTTTTATAAAGTTTGGACGCTTTAGTCTGACAAACCCGATTTGTAAGTGAAGTAGAATAAAAACTATACCCTAGTCTAGTAAATAATGAAATGAATGAATGAAATAATTTATTTGCAAGAATACGGTGACATAAGATCTCACATTTCATGCGTATTCAACCCGAGTACAGGTCCTTGTGTCGTATTCCTCAGTAGAGGGTCGTGACCTCCCTTCTGCATTTTCACGTGCGATCTTTCTCCACCTGTTTCTGTCTCTGGCGGTGTCGATGGCGTGGTGAAAATATTTCTTACAATGTCATTAATTCATAATCTAATGTCAAAATATGGAGGATGTAATAATATAGAGCGTACTTACCTATGATTCTCTCCTATGCTCCACTGCAAATGCAGTGGACAAATGTCCAAACTGCCGTAATTCTTCAAAATACTAGCGTTTGACTGCGACTTCGTCTGCGTGGGATTAACATTCGCCATAAGGAATTATTGAAATGCCTCTGTAAAATCTCGTAGCAAATATTAATTTAACGCACATGCAATTGACGTCTACAGTGAGCAACAATTCTATACCAACTTCCACCCTCTTAAGTGATGATTTCTGGGTTAAAAACTGTCCTGTCCTTCCCAGGGACTCAAATAGTGTCATACCACATTTCATCGATATGCAATAAAGGATCGGGATACACAATCAGCCCAAAAAATGGCCTCACAATAGTGCTGTAAGCACTGCTGGTACAGCAGTTTCTCGGTCAGTTTTATTAGACTTTAGTCAGTGATAATTGTGATAAGGCTGGCCGGTAACAAATTTTCAAGTGCCATATTTTCGGTAAATCTTGTTTGAGACTGTACCTGTACTAATATTCCAACTCAATGCCATACTTCATATAAATCGGTTTAACGGTTTAAGCGTGAAGAGGTTGTTACCTCTTCACGCTTAAACCGCCTGCCTACCTACCCGCCTGTTGGCAGACAGATAGATAGACAGACAACTTTCGCATTTAGCATATTATAGTATGGATTACCTAATATTCGTAGTGTGCCATACCGCTAGTTACTTCGTAGATGATCTACAAGGAGCTACAGCGTAGGCGATCGCGTAGCGGCTAATACCTATACAAATACCTGTGTAAAGGTACAGTTCCTAATCATTATATATAATAAAACTAAGTTGAGAAAATGTGCGTGCCGATAAAACTTAAAAAGGAGTCCCAGCACGATAAAGGGACTTATATAGTGTGATAGCCCTTTATTCCCCCTCGAACAAGAAAGTTCCCGTTTTAACCTAAAGGGTGTGTCTTTAAAGATATAAGGGCTTTTCCAACCCTTCAACTCGGAAAGTAAGTGTAGTGGCGCCATCTGTTGTCGAGTAGTTGAACTTCATTCATTGTCCAAAGTGGCGCCATCTGTTGTCGAATAGTTGAATTTCATTCATTGTACACAATATGGACTTAAACGAACGATTATTCCCAAACTTTCTCGAATATCCTAGCGCCAACTTTCTCGAATATCCTAGAGCCTAGCTTTCTGAATATATAAGAGCCCGGTGTCACCCGCCAGAGTTAGTTTGATTTGAACAGCGAAACAAGCGATTTCGAAACGAAAAAGAAAGAAATTATCTGTGTGTGAGCCTTTATTTCGAAGTATCACGTGTGAGTATTTTTAATAATGTGTTTAATTAATTCTCGATTTCGAAGCGAAGAAGAAAAAAGTTATCTGTGAGCCTTTATTGTGAAATATCAAATGTGAGTATTTTTAATAGTGTATTTAATTAATTCTAATGGTTTAACTTTCAAGTAGTCGCGCGGCGTTGAATCGATGCCTTCTATATTCTTTGGCCGTAAACAAAATATGGCGCGACCGCTTGAAGATTAAATACATTTTTTTTCTTTGTCTCAACGTGCTCCACGTTTACGTAACAATATATTTGTCTATAAAATGTTCATTTAATTTATATTTTACAGAATACAATGCCTAGACGTAAAAAAGGTTGAGATCTTGCCAGTTCTGCAGCGAAACGGCGGAAACAAAAAGAAAATCGAAGAAATGAAACGGAAGAAGAGCGCGAAGCACGTTTACAAAATCAACGAACCAGAATGAGCACCCTGAGAAGCGGAAAAAGCGAAGAAAGAAAAGAAAATAAAAGTATTGAAGAATCGAGCATTTTAAAAGATAATCTAACAAAGGAAGCATTCCACTACGAACCGACGAAGAAATATTACGATCATAAATATGTTGTGATCGGAAAAATGAATAACATTTGCCAATTTTGCCACGCGAAAAAATTCAGTAAAGAAACACCAGGTCTCTGTTGCATGAATGGAAAAATTCGATTACCACCACTGGAAGCACCTCCACAGGAATTTCTACATTACATGACCGGGGAAACACCAGAATCAAAACACTTTCTTCAAAATATAAGATCATACAACTCCTGCTTTCAAATGACTTCTTTCGGTGTTACTTCGACTGACACTAATAGAGACAAATTTGAATATGTATTTTCAATTCAAGGGCAAATTTATCACAAAATTGGATCGTTACTACCAATGCCTAACGATGACTATAAATTTCTGCAAGTATATTTCATCGGAAATGAAGAAAACTAAATTGATCAACGATGTACAAATTTTATTGGATTGAAACGCGAAATAATCCAAGATGTACAGAGGATCTTACACAAATACAATCAACTGATTTACATATTCAAAACAACACTAGACCGAATGATTTCTGATGACCATAAAATTGTAATTCGAGCCGATAAAAGACCACGTGGAGAACACGAACGTAGATTTAATGCACCTCAGATAGATGAAGTCGCCATCGTAATTGTGGACAATGAAAATACAAGCCGTGACATAATTGTACAACGAAGAAGAAAAGGACTACAACGCATTGCAGAGACACACCGTTCATATGATGCTCTTCAATATCCGTTAATATTTCTGCACGGAGAGGATGGTTATCATTTCAAATAAAACAAATTCATCCTAAAACAGGCATAGAAACAAACAAAAAAGTCACTTCCAAGGAGTTCTATGCTTACCGCTTAATGATCAGAGACAATGAAATATACAATCACATTCTCAACACTCGCCGTTTATTTCAACAATTTCTGATAGATATGTACGCAAAAATAGAAGCAGAACGGATGCTTTACATAAGACTGAATCAGAAGAAACTACGCACAGAAGAATACATCCACCTTCGAGATGCGATCATAAATGACGGCAATATTGACGATATTGGAACAATGGTAATCTTACCCTCATCATACATAGGAAGTCCAAGACATATGCACGAATATACTCAAGATGCCATGACCTACGCAAGAAAATATGGACGACCTGATCTCTTCATAACATTTACATGCAACTCATCATGGCCAGAAATCAAAGAACAACTAAAATACGGACAAACCTCCATGGATCGACACGACATGATAGCCCGAGTTTTTCGACAAAAACAAATAAGATTTATTGAAGTCATCACAAAATACCACATCTTTGGAACCGTTAGATGCTGGATGTATACAATCGAGTGGCAAACTCAAACTCAAACTCAAACATTTATTCAGTAAGTAGGCCACAAGGGCACTTTTACACGTCAAAGTAAAAGAGAGAGAAAAAAAATCAAACTACACCGGTTCTAACCCTACACCTCTGACCCGAGAAGAATTATGTCCGGCAAGAAACTCGGCGGGACTTATTTTTTCAAAACAACAGTACATCAAAACTAAACAATACATATAAGTGCGTTGTTCTATAAGAAAACATATCAAACCAAGGTTAGATTAACCAACAATAGGTTATAGTTTAAGAAAAATACCAAAGAAAAAAGATGAGTCCAAATCTGACTATTGAAAATAAATTACATACAAGTTTGATATACTTTCTTACCTGAACTGTGTCTTCTACATAAATTTCCAAATTATAATAATCCATCATCAACAGTTAGAAATAAACTTTGAATTTAAATAATATAAAAAAAAGTACTTAAGTGATTCTAGTATACACGAGGATTACCTCACTCACACAATCTCATATGGCTACACGATAAAATTTATCCCACGGATATCGACAAAATCATCCAAGCTGAATTTCCCAATCCACAAAATGATCCGGAACTATACAACATAGTAGTGAAAAACATGATTCACGGACCATGTGGACCATTAAACTTCAATGCGCCATGCATGAGTGATGGAAAATGTACAAAAAAATATCCAAAACCATACTTGGACGATACAAAAACTGAAGATGACGGCTATCCCAAATATAGAAGACGATCACCGAAAAACGGTGGCTTCACAGCAAAAATACGAATACAAGGCAGAGACTAACTGGAAATAGATAATCAATGGGTAGTACCATATAACCCACTACTTTCCAAAATGTTCCAAGCACACATAAACGTTGAATATTCAGTAAAATCTATTAAATATATATGTAAGTACGTAAACAAAGGTAGTGATATGGCAGTATTTCAAATAGTCCAAAATAGCGAACAAAATAATAGAAATGATGAAATCCTCATGTACCAAATGGGAAGATACATCAACAGTAACGAAGCAGCGTGGAGGATTTTTAGTTTTCCCATACACGAACGCGAACCAGCTGTGCAACATCTAGCAGTACATTTGGAGAATGGACAGAGAGTTTACTTCACAAAAGACTCGGCTAGAAAAATTGCAAGCGAACCACCTCAGAACACAACATTAACAGCTTTTTTCCAACTTTGCCAAACGGATCCATTCGCAAAGACGTTACTGTATGTCGACGTCCCTATTTATTATACGTGGGACAAAACAAGGAAAATTATTCAACGACGAATACAAGGAATGCCAGAAGAGGGTCATCCAGAAATAATGAAAACTAACGCAATAGGTCGAGTATACACTGTACATCCAAACAATGCCGAATGTTTCTATCTCCGAATGTTGTTACACGAAATACGGGGAACAACAAGTTTCACAGATCTCAGGACTATTGACGGCTACATATGCCAGACTTACAGAGAAGCATGTCAACGTTTAGGATTATTGGAAAACGATAACCACTGGGAATTAACACTACAAGAAGCCACACTCACAGCTTCAGCTGAACAAATTCGAGAGTTATTCGCCATAATTCTAACAACATGTAACCCATCAAACCCAAACCAGCTATGGGACTCTTTCAAAAGGAATATGAGTGATGATATATTGTACCAAATCCGACAAGCTAATCCAGAACTGACTATAGAATTCAATGACGACATCTTCAATGAAACACTCATTCGCTTAGAAGATAAATGTTTAGCAATAAATAACCAGACCTTAGTGGAAATTGGAATGCCAGCACCACAAAGAAATACTTTCAGTGTGCTAAACTACGAAATTACAAAGGAAAAAAGCTACAACGTCAATGAACTACTTGAATACATTGCTCACAACAAACCACTCCTCAATGACAATCAAAAAAAAATTTACAACGTTATAATGAACCGAATAAATAACAACACTGGTGGAATTATTTACTTGGACGCACCAGGAGGCACCGGTAAAACGTTTCTAATAAATCTAATACTGGCGGAAATACGTGCTGAAAAACACATCGCACTGGCACTAGCATCATCTGGCATTGCAGCCACACTTATGGAAGGAGGACGAACTGCCCATTCTGCCTTACAACTACCGTTGAATATAGCCGAACAACAATTCCCGGTATGTAAAATCTCAGGAACATCTGGACGGGGTCAACTTCTAAAACATGCTAAAATTATCTTCTGGGATGAATGCACCATGGCCCATAAAAAAATCACTAGAAGCCATGGACAGAACATTACAAGAATTGCGAAAACACTCTGAAATGATGGGAGGAGCTCTACTCATACTCTCAGGAGATTTTCGACAAACACTTCCAGTTATTTCCAAATCAACACCAGCAGACGAGATCAATGCATGCTTAAAAAAGTCACATTTCTGGCCGCAAGTACAAATACTGCAATTAACAAAAAACATGAGGGTTGAATTATCAAAAGATGAAACAACAGCACATTTTGCTAGAATACTTTTACAAATAGGCGAAGGTACATATCCTACTGACCAAACGACCGGCCTCATTGAACTCAATAGTGATTTCTGTAACATAGCCACTACTGAAAACGAACTAATCGACAAAATTTATCCAAATATTATTCAGAACTATACCAACGTAGAGTGGTTATTTCAAAGAGCAATTTTGGCCACTAAAAATAATATTGTTGACGATATCAATTTTAATATTCTAAAGAAAATACCTGGTGAAGAGAAAGTATATAAATCGATCGACACGATGGTATCCATTGAAGAAAGTGTCAACTTTCCTACTGAATTTCTAAACTCTTTACAAGTACCAGGAATGCCATTACACTGCCTTCGTCTGAAAATTGGATCTCCAATCATACTACTCAGAAATCTCAACTCCCCAAAACTATGTAATGGAACGAGGATGATCGTAAAACAGCTATCGAATAATGTCATTGAAGCTGAACTTATTTCTGGAAAGAACAAAGGACACACAGTATTTATACCTAGAATACCACTGATCTCTTCTGAATTGCCATTTCAATTTAAAAGATTGCAGTTTCCAATTAAATTAGCCTTTAGTTTTACAATTAACAAAGCGCAAGGGCAAACTTTGAAATATTGTGGCATCAACCTCAAAGAATCCTGCTTCTCTCACGGTCAGCTATATGTAGCTTGCTCAAGGGTAGGAAGTTCGAAAAATTTATATATATATACCCCGGACAATAAAATGAAAAATGTTGTTTATAAACAAGTAGTGTAAATAATGAGAAAATGTAAATACATGTAAATATAGAAAATGTTTTCAAAATACATTTTTTACTTTTTACGTCATAGTACGTTTTTTTATTTCATCTACCACGTAATCTCATATCAACTCCCGAGCGAAGCCGGGTATCATAGCTAGTAGTCTTAAATAAATATGGATTGTGTCAAAAATAGTCAGTAACAGAAGTAGCTAAATAAGCAGATGAGATGTTAAAAATAATTCTGGCCCGACCTTATTTCCAAGAGACTAAGAGACTATATATGAAAGATATTTTGATAAGCTCTCCTGCAAATCAACTGCAATTTAACAGATTTAACTCATACACCGCTGAGTAACATAACATAACTGCATATTTGACTTAATTGTGCCAATAATTTTAAATTAAATCTCTGCAAAAAATCCAACGTTATTCTGGTTTTATCTTTTAAAACGTGTACCGTCGTATAATACCCGTACATTTTATAAATCGTACGGCCAGTAGCTTTTTGAGGAATCCCGGGAACTTTTCTAATTTTGCATAAACGTTCCCTGAAGTAGGAAGTTTTGGGGATAAAGAACAAACAAGTGTGTGGAGTCCGCCGAACCGAGACAGTCCATGCGGGTTGTTTATTGCGTTGTTTAGGAGCCCCTGTGTCTAGCCTGGCTTTTATGTGACACAACAATCCTATAAAAATATTCCATGTATAAAACATGCATAGCCGTACAGGCGTAGGCGTTTATTTATTCAATGGTTTTATAGGCAGTGATTTCTCTCGCCTTTATATAAAATAAAAGGTTAAAAGAATACGGTTATTTTCCTTAAAAACTATAAATAATCTAGAAAAATTGTTATATAGAATTCCATATGAGGTGACCCGTATTCATTGCCGTTGAGTTTAGTATTATGCCTAGAAAGCTTCCAACTGGTTAATTCAATGTCACAGTTGAGCAGCGACAGAAAATCTATAGACGGCGCCCTTAGTAGAAAAATACTGGTCCTGATAATCCTCTGACCTCTCCCCGGCTTTGAACATCACGTGTTTAGAATAAGTACAGCACAATACATTACAACGGACAACAAATCAATTTAGCTAGGACCCTAAATTGATCGACAATCAGCGTGATGGTACATGAAATTAACTTGAGTTCATGTTGTTTCAGATCAATTCCATACCATGTCCGTGCGCGGTACAGTGAGAGTGAAGTGCGTGTGATGCGAGCCGGCTGACAGTTCACTCCAGAGACCGCTGCTGCGGCGCGCTGGCGAAGAAAACCGTCAGGATGGCCGACCCTGATGCCTTTGACGACGAGGTGAGCTAACAATCATTTACAAGACATCGTTAGCAGGCGTTATGCTTAATACAATATTAATTGTAATATGGGGTAGCGCATTGTTATCGGTGAATTCTCAATACAACTTGGGATTCCGATGGCCAGTTGAGAAGTGTAGGACTTCTTCGGCAGATGTCGCTAGGCGTCCCCCTACGACACATCAAGGATATCGTGGAGAAATTCGCAGCCATCAGGTAACTCTCAGCAGCTCAGTTGGTCAGAGTTCGAGTCTCGCCTCAGGCAGTGGATTTTTCTACTTTTCCTTTATTTCTAAACATCATTTACAAGCTTTTATTTTGGTTTACCTGTCGCGTTGTCTGTAATCAAATCTTGCAAGTTAAAGTTGATCAAGTTCCCGGTTTCCAATTGAGCTGAGAATTTGCACGCATACGTCTATATACTTATGCGTGCAATGCAATATACATGGAGCTGATCTGGTAATGGAGCTGGAAGTTGGCTATAGGAACTACTCAACATTATCCCAACATGTTTTGTCTTGTTGTATTCGTCTTAGCGAGCAGTTAACTGGAATTGGAGTTCATGTTATTAGGTACTTTTTTAAACATCGCCGCTGCAATTCTTCAAATGCGTGTTTAAAATGCGAGTTGGACTGGAGTTAGGATATATAGTAGAGGTACAGTCTCAAACGAGATTTATCGACAATATGGTTTGTGAAAATTTGTAACCAGCCAGTGTTATTCCGTAATAAGACTGCCAGAGAAGCTGATGTACGATTCGTTCTTACAGCACTATTGTGGGGCAATTTCTGGGGCTGATTGTGTATCTCGCTCTTTATTACATGGTGTTTGAAGTGAAGGGTACACGGAAAGAACATGTCTAGCCACATTGACAACATTTTGAGTTATAGGGCTTTTAAAATTTGGAACGATTCAATTAACCATACTATTTTCGTAACTAGGTGGTTTTATGAGTTAAAAAGTGGATATACGTTAAAATTTACATCTGTAACAGAAGTTGTTACTAATAGTTCATTGCAAGCTCTACATTTTGATATAAAAATCTCATTCAATCAAATACAAACATTGAAAACATTGAAAAAATAATCAACCCAGTTGTAAAATAATTATAAAAATCTCATTTTACAAAAAAAGTGACTAGACATGTTCTTTCCGTGTACCCTTCAACTGCGATATTTTATATGAATGTAAATAGGATTCACGATTATTTTAAATAAAGATACCTACATAATGCATATGTAAGAATTATTACGATATTTTCTTCAACCAGAATAAGTATAGGAACTTTAAACCACAAAGCTCATCTCAAAAGCAAACTTTTCTCAAGATCCCCCAACCTGAGCAAGAACAGTTTAGGCCACTCCAGACAGGACAATGTGTGCTTTTTTTTTCTTTTTATTGTACCTATGTAGTATTTCCTCGCTTTAGTGAGGTGAAAAGATTTGTGTTACACACGGCAGCAAAGTTATTTTCACATCTCCTGTGTTGCGACACTCGCTACACTCAGGATTCTATTATTGAACTACTCGTTTCGTTTAGGATTCTATCTTCGAACCTCGTTAATTCGCTAGCTCGTAGTTCAACCCTAGAATCCATTCGCTAGCTCGTGTTTCAATTCCGCACTCGCGGTTAAAATACAAGTTTGCCCCCCCCCCCCCAACTCCCCTGTATAACAAATAACTATTATTGTATCGACTCTATGCTATGTCTGTGCGCCGAATGTGCGTGACATGGATTTTCTAGGAAATATTAAAGTGATGAACTCAGTCAGAATTAAATACATAGGTATTATGTGCAGCAATAAAGCATTAGTCGAGCAAAACCAATAATAAGGCACGGCCGTTCTATCCTTTTCCCAAAGCTATTCAGGCCATTTTCTACCTAAATATTTTACAAAACACAACGAAACGATATAGTTAACTACTTCATCTAGCAGTGTACTGTTTTAACAGTAAATCTTTTACCGAAAACTAATATTCATATCCCACGAGCCTCGGCAAAAGCCTTTATTCAGCGCGGCAAGTTAGTTTCCATTTAACTTTTTGACCGTTTGTTTATCCAAGTTACTGCACGTTAATTGTTCAGCGGACTGAGAACGGACTAGTTAGCTGAACGGATACTGCATTCCAATTGATATCCGATTTTAGTTCAAATACGATTTTTACTGGGTAGTCAGCTAGTTTATTTAATTAAATTCATGAGTAAAGTTCGTACGTAGTTACTTAACATTACTCGTATGCTTTGAAGAGCCGGAAATGTGAATTTCTGAAATTAAAAATGAATGTTGGCGAAAACTTCTCAGCAGCCAATCGTATTTTAACACCGGTGTTATCGCAGTCGGATTGTATAATCCGTCGTATTACATTTAGGGAATGCAACCGGTTAATATTTTGTATGAGAATTACCGGTAATTTACCGGTTAACCGGTAATTTCTATGCAATTATTTACCGGTTTGCATTCCCTAATTACATTACGGCTAGCCGTTATCAAAAACAGGGCCGTTTTGAAATGCGGCGGTTCTCGGTATTTGAATCTCCGGATAGATTTATACTTTTTTTGTAGACCAAATGGGAAATACGTTACCCCTGGCATGTCATATCGGGGATATGTGGGACTCCCTTCTGTCACCACCAGTCTTCATACGAGAGGGAGGGAGAAGTATACTCACCAAAACACTCCAGTGCTCAACTTGGTTCCCGTTTATGCCTAGGATTCAACCGTGATAGCTTCTGGCGGCATTATGATCGGTGATATAAGTAATAATTTTTCTTTGTCACCCCAAGCAGATAAATAAACAATAGCAGACGAAGCACACACACAAACTTTTGTCCCTATAGTACTTACTATATCTGCCAGGAAGAAACACGTTGCTCGTTCGAGGCGTTTCAAGTACATAAAATATTTGTGATGATACCTTTTGGAGTCACGTGCACACATCGCACAAAGCGACCACCAGCACAACCGTCACTTTTACACAATCCATATTATGTAATATTCACATGCAAATGTTCAGAATTGCTCTAGTAGGGAATGTTTGCATTTTGAGATTTTACATGTAGAATACGACTTCATATTCTTGTGGGAACACGCAATCGAGTGGACGAATGCTTACATTTGGGAGGATCATGCATATCAAATATACGTCCCGGTGGCTCGATGGCAGACAGTAAATGGCATTGAACTCGTTTAGTCTGAGAAATATGAACAGATTTCAAGACAAGATAATACATATTTATGAGACTACGTTGTATCCTGTGCTTTTTTGATACACTATATACAATGTATAATACTGATTTTCATGTTTTGTAAGGCTGTGTGAATAAAATTGGGACGTTTCAGTCCTCTAGAACCTATGAATATGATGTATTTAACCGCTAGTCTATGACGGGTACCTAATAGGTAAGTAAATTTATACGGAAAAAAAACAACAAATAGATAATCATAAATGTAATTTATATAAAATACAAGTAGAACAGGTATGCTTATGTAGACTAAGTATAACCACATGGCCGCAGCTTATAAAATAATTAAAAAAGTATTTAAATCGATGTATTATTTAGGTAGCTTATGGTACTCATTTAATTAATTTATTAGGCTAATAATTAATATTAGGAGGAAATGTATATTAAGATTGTAATATTTGGCGTACGCTGTATGTAATTACAGTTTTTTGTGAAATAAACTAATAAACAAATAAGATTTACTAGGTACTAGATATAGTTTACTGAAGTAGCAATATCTGCAAAAAAACCGGCCAAGTGCGAGTCTGACTCGCGTACCGAGGGTTTCGTACAAACCTGTAGGTATATAGGGGTAGTAACTTTAAAATTATTAAAAATATTTTTATTATATGATGTAACTAAAAATTTACGGTTTTCGCAATTTTTCCTTTATCTGTGCTATAAGAGGTTGCTTCGTACCAAATTTCAATACCCTTGCGTTTTGATTCCCTTGCGAGTTTCGAAAATTTGCAGAAATTTGCGGCATAAACGCCTGTATCTTTCGATTTCGTTTGCTTAGAAGTTTGTTTTTTTCACAGCTCCAAGGGACAGTAGACCTGATTATTTGATATAAAGGAGATCGTCAATTCTGGACCACCTGATACAAACCGTATACAGTTTGTACTTCAATGTAAAATAAATACTCATTTTATTACTAAAGTAGACAAAATATTACAAAAAAATTAAACGGGAATTAGAAATACTAAATAAATAAACATTATGTTGATCTTTCCGCGATTTAAATAGAGCAAGACAAGTTGTTAACGTCCTTATGGCATTGACATAAAGTTTAACTTCATCTGGACTGAAACGGGTTTGATTTTTGGTTTGACACTGTCAATGTCTACCGTTACATAATCTGCGTTTTGATACTGTTCGGTAAGTTAGAACATTGTAGTATTAAAATAATATTTACGAATACGTAAGTTTAAATTAGAATTCGACTGTATTAAAACGACTAAAGATTGAAAATGCGTATTTTTGTATTTTTGATCGGAGTTTGAATATTAAAAGTGGATTTCAAAATGGCATAATACGAAACGCATCTTTTTTTTAATTTTGCAATGTCAGATACTAGTGGTATCGCACTTAACGGTGGTAAACCTTATCCCTTCGCAATAGGTGTTAGGAATGTTCAGTTAATAGTATCAACGATGGTTTGACAGCCGTCTTTGTTTACCGAAATACAGGAACTATAAATACGATCAAAATATGACTTTTTATTATTTCATCATGATTCCCGTTTTGTTTTTAAGTCCGATTTTGTACATTTTCTTTAAAAAACCGGTACTCTTTTTACATTAATATATAAATCATAGGCATGCACGCTTTCAAATATTGTCCTCGTCAGATTCAAGTTTTAAATGCATGATTTTTCAATTTTCCCATTAGATTTCGCAATTTTTTTACCACCGTCCTGATCTAGAAATTATGACGATTTTTTAAAGGTAAGAATCATTCCTAAACGGTTCTAAATAATCTGGGCCAGATCACCTAACAAAAATTGACGACCTCCTTTCAGCTTGATACCTCCACGCGTTCCAGAGAAAAAGGGTCTTGACAGACAGACGGACGGACGGACAAAAAAGTGATCCTATAAGGGTTCTGTTTTTTCCTTTCGAGGTACGGAACCCTAAAAATTACGGTTTGTGGTATATGAAGGTGAAGATGTAGGGTGAATAATCTAAAACATTTGTTGATTAATCACTTGCTACAATTAAGATTATCAGTTAAACCAAGTCATTAATAGCATGGCACTATGTCACATGAATTACCCATTACAACAATAACCAATGGCCAGTATCCGGCACATGGCAATATCGTTTGTGATAAAAATGAACGGTAGGTTATTTTGCTGGCCCACTGTGCCCATTAGAGGCCAAGAAAGCCGTGTTTTGCGGAAAACGTCCCTGGTTCTGATAGCGAAGTACGTTATAATATTACTTCTATTATTTTTCTTTCAATTATAAAATAAATCTACATATTTTAACGGCCTCCTAATAGCCCAGGCGGGAGTGACACTGCCTATTTAATACGAAGCAGGAGGTCACGGGTCTCGGGTTCGAATCCTGGTATGGGTTTTCATTTGTGTGTTTATCACAGATATTTGTTGTACCTGAGTTATGAATGTTTTCTATGTATTTAAGTATTTACCTATATCTACCTATTATATAGATATACTCGTATCGTCGTCTAGTACGTACAACACAAGCCTTATTGAGCGTACTGTGGGACTAGGTCGGTTTGTGTAAGATTGTCCCATAATATTTATTTATTTTATTTTATCCGTGAAATTTTGGTTACAACAGGCGGTCTTATCGCTATTAAGCGATCTCTACCAGACAACCTTAGGGTAGCAGGAGAAGGAGAACAGAGTTTCAGAAACAGGTAGTGCTTTACACAATTAGCGAGTTAAGAGAAGTTACACAATCATTGAAGTGGTCAAATACAAATTCCAATTACTTGAGATAAATATACTCTAATAACAACAAACAACAACAAAAAGAAAAGATTAAAATAAAATAAATAAATTTCTATATACATAGGCAATATATATAAATAAATATATACATAAATATTAATTTTATAATTGAAAGAAAAATGGAAAAATTCACCGCGTCGAGCAAGATTCGAACTTGCGACCTTTCGGAACACCGGTCCGACCGCTCTGACCAACTGAGCCATCGACGCTTACTCAACCGCGGCGAATCTTTCCATCAGTTCCTTCATTACTTACGTCAGAGGGTGAGAGGAAGGGTTTCTGCTTAATACAAAATTAATTCAGTATGGGTTAGCGCATTGTTATCGATGTTATTCCAATATGACTTGGAACTTCGATGCCGTTAACGTGTACATACACTTACGGTAGATGTCGCTACACGTCACCCTCTGACGTAAGCAATGAAGGAACTGATGGAAAGATTCGCCGCGGTTGAGTAACCGTCGATGGCTCAGTTGGTCAGAGCGGTCGGACCGGTGTTCCGAAAGGTCGCAAGTTCGAATCTTGCTCGACGCGGTGAATTTTTCCATTTTTCTTTCAATTATAAAATTGAAATTTCGCTTGCAGACGTTTCTGCTTAATACAAAATTAATACATAAATATTATATACATATATACACATACACATGGCAGACTAAGGGATAGATAGGTAGTGATTCTTTAACAGTTTCTTGAAATTATAAAGAGATTTTGCACATCTAATGTCTAATGGCAGAGCGTTCCACAGCCTCAATGTTTACACGAAATAAAGTAAACGATGTTCTGATCATAAGTACCTTCCTCAACCTTGCTCTTAGCATTTGTCCTAGCTTTTAACTTTATTGAGCCTGGGGTCCGCTTGGGAATCTAATCCCAGGAATTGGCTTCGGCACAAGTTATTACGAAAGCGACTGATATCTGACCTTCCAACCCAGAGGGTAAACTGCTTGTTGGGATTAAGATCCGGTTTCCTCACGATGTTTTCACCGAAAAGTGACAGGTAAATATCAAATGATATTTCAGACAGTTCCGAAAAACTCAGAGGTACGAGCCGGAGTTTGAACCCGAGACCTTCTGGTTGAAAGTCTGACGTCCAGCATTCACAACCGTCATTCACAAAAGGTCTTTCAAGTTTGACAACAACTGTAGCAAGGAACGTTCTAAATAAAACCCTCAAGGGGCTGAAAGCCCTTAGACGCCATATTTGCATGTGTCAACATGCGCGGGAATCGTGATTTGGCGCCAAATCGCGCCGTCAATTCGATTTGAGACCAAACAACTGCTCGGGTTATTGCTTCTATGCAAATTGGTGGTTCTCGGGGTGAAGGAGACACGATGCTTGGCAAGATACTGATTACAATTATAAACAGAATAGGCATGGTGACACATGTTGAATTTTGTAATAAAATTAAGTTAAATGGATGCAAAATGATAAATATATCCTAATAAAGTGAAATTTAAAAAAATATATTCAAACGGTTCATGATGAGAGATGAGAGACGGTTAGATGAGACTTCAAAATTTCAAAATTTTACGATTTTTTAAAGTACGATATGAAAAAAAACCATTAATACCATTCGGTTTTAGGGTTCCGTAGTCAACTTCGAACCCTTATAGTTTCGCCATGTCTGTCCGTCCGTCCGCGGATAATCTCAGTGACCGTTAGCACTAGAAAGCTGAAATTTGGTACTAATATGTATATCAATCACGCCGCCAAAGTGGTAAAATAAAAAGTGGATTTTTTTTATTAGGGTCCCCTAAACGTAAAGTGGGGAGTGATTTCTTTTTCATTTCAACCCTAACGTGTGATATATTGTTGGATAGGTATTTAAAAATGAATAGGGTTTTACTAAAATCATTTTTTGATAGTGTAAATATTTTCGGAAATAATCTCTCCAGAATTAAAAAAATGTGTGGCCCCCCCTTTAACTTTTGAACCATATGTTTTAAAAATATGAAAAAATCTCAACAGTAGAACTTTATAAAAACTTTCTAGGAAAATTATTTTGAACTTGATAGGTTGAATAGTTTTTGAAAAAAAATTACAAAATAATTTCTGAACTATTTTAACTCTTAAGTAACTCACACAGTAAGTAACTCACTCTTAACTGTCACAGTAAGTGTCCCCAACTTACTGTGACAGACGGGAAACTACGGAACCCTACACTGAGCGTGGCCCGACACGCTCTTGTTTATTTAAGAGGCTGGCAACACCCGATGACCTTCAAATTGACTTTACTCAAACAGTGTTTCAGCTATAACTACTTGTTTTGAGAAAGTAAAAAAAAATGTATGTTAATATTCGTTATATTTGGAAGAACTTCGTTGCGTCCGATACACGATTGGATGAAATCGGCTCGATAGAAAATAATTCCAAAGTTACATCTTAAAATTAGCTTTAAACAGTTGCATGTCTTTAGTTTCTTGACTTATACGTCTGTAACTAAGGACAAAATTCCACCACACTAATACTAAAAACTTCGTTGCCTTATATTTCTCAATTATGGCGTCTTTTTTTTTAATTCATTATTTTGTAAAATTTGCAATGAGCTCCCATACTAATCGTAACACAGTGTTTCTCTTTCACTCGCGCTGAATAAGATAGGGAGGGAATTTAGCTGTTGTCAGCCCCTTAACAGTTTACTGTAAAATAAATTGTATGGCAACCATATACATAAACGCAATATTTCAGTGTCAAAATAACAATTTCATAATTTTTTCATACTTTAAACAGGGCGACTATGTAACCATGACATCACTGTTGCAAAGCATTTTGTTAGGAGCGTTTTGAGAAACAAAAGCGAGTGCCTTTTGAATCTCATGTCTGATTTTGGTGTTGCTTTAACGCAATTGGCCCTATACAGACATTTGATCCTTACAACAAAACGAATCGATTGATACCATACATGAAAAAAAATCATCATGCCTATTGCCCGGCTGGCACGAGGAGTCTTCTCCTGCATCCCGTCGGGGACGGTCGCTTGCCTGCGAAAGCTATTGAGCTCCTCAATGCCCGCCTAAAAACAATAGCGACCCGTCGCCGCACCAGATGTGTTAACTTTCGAGACACAGCGACAGTACCGCGCTACTTTACTACCATAACAGCCAGTTACTTTTAGCTGAAGTGCGAATATTTACGTGAATAGTTTACATCCGCATATGTACGCGCGTTCATATAAATTTAACCAGTACCAGTGAGTGCAACCTAGTGTGGTCGGTCGGCGCGCACACCAACATAACTCCACGGCTGTGAGGCCCCAGCATCACAAGCAGCGCCATAGACCTAACGCAGAGGCAGTGTACCGCCTACGGATATCGCCCTCCTCCACGCTACGGCAGTCTTGGGTGAGCCCTTTCCATACTATAGGTACCAGCCGAACCAGAACTGTAACGATCGAGAACTTCCGTCAACCCCAACCTTACCTTAGGCCACGGTTAACCTCGGTAACGTCATCGGCTGCCCCAACACAAGCCTTGACTTTCCTGGAGGTAAATAAATATTCTTTTGTAAATAAGCTACACCCCTGGCTGGTTAATATTTATATGTAAGCGCTTAATTCAACGCCGCGTTTTATGACCTATATGTATTTTTGCAATAGGGCAGGTTCGTCCATACCATATACTAGTTATGTGCACGCCGTGCACCAGTGAGCGATATTAAGTGCCTGAGGTCCGTGTCCACTTCAACCGGGCTGAATTGCGTGCTGCTGCACCGCAGCCTACCAGCGTCCAATTGCTGTGACGCGGAGACAATTAAATATCTCCACCTACTTTAGTGGAAAACTCGGTGAACCCGCTCCTTTTCTGGCATTAATACTTCTTATGCATCGCGCTAAAAGGCCAAGCAAAGCAAGGGGGACCCTCTGGCGTATCTATTACATATTTCTGTCTCCGTACCCCGCGCGTCCCTTATACTCGGGTCTGGACATCGTCAACTTGATCAATTTACAATCACACTAACCCCCATACATTATAACATATACTGCTCACGCGAAATAACCGATTCTTGGAACGTAAACCTTATACGCGGGCTCAGGCTAGTCCTTTCCTTTCCCTTTTGCACATTAAAAACAACACAAACTCGCCATCACCATCTCCAAAAGACCGGCTCCATACAAATTACAGCAAATAAAAGTAAATAATTAAATTAACAATTATATACCTTGGGGTGTGCTTGGGCACATTAGGTATAAAACATATAGCAGTTACTGAGATCCGTAGCTATTTATTTAAGTACCTACTTTAATAAAGGGCCTACAAGTAGCCTCTTCAATATCAGATAAGCATACCGAGCCTCCATGTTTCTATAGTCAATCAAAAATAAACAATAGTTAGCTATCAGACATAGTATTTAAAAAAAAAAAGGTGAGTGGTGACCATACTCGATTCCTGGTTCCCATTCTATAGACACTTCACAAAAACCCCAAGCGGTGAATAATTTTCATTCATTAATCAAACCCCAAAAACACTAGAATACCCAATTACGTCAAATATTAATAAAGTAGCTTTACTAGGCCTAAATACTATAACTACTTACTAATTAAAAAAAAAGAACAAGACCGGTAAATGGAGTGACTCGATTGGTAATAATTAATTAACCGACAATTTTAGGACTAATCAGTTTACGGCCATAAAAGGGGCTGATCAACGAAAACCGCGCCTACGGCTACATCAAAGTCATCATTAGTAAACTATTTAACGTAATACAGTATATGTTCCTCATATTTAGCGGTTGGGGGCGAGTAGAATAATCACGGGGACTCTTACGCCCTTTTGCTAGTCAAAATCCTTGATATAATCAAAGTAAAATAACCACGCGAAAGTAAGCCAGCCGCCAACATCTGGCGGTCAGCTCGCCTGGGAATCCGGATAGCAGAAACAGCACAATAAATAATCATTGTACAATTTTTATCAAGAGAATAACACTATAAACATTTATTTACCATCTGTGAGCTTAAAAAAACAAAGGGACAAAGATTGACGAACGGGACCATTGAAGCAAAAGAGGCCGCTTTCTCACGAAATAACACAGCCCAGGCCGTTAGGCATAACTGCCTACTGTCGTTGCGTTTGTAGATAGTAACATCAAATATTTTCCGACACAACCCTTATTCACCGTTCCAAGACAAAGACTCTAAGACCATAAAGCTGTAGTAAATAATTTTAAACAAAAAAGAACCGACTTCATTTAGCATCCACCTCTCCAAAAGCAAATGCTCGAGCTGCTGTAAAAAATGCTCAAGTCACTATGGGTGTGCCTATAATAGTTGTAAAATGGGGCACTTAAAACCACTTTACCGATAAATATGTACTTGGTATATAATAGATGTATGATTATCAGAAGGTCGGTAAATGAATAAAGCGTGTTCGTTAGTTGGCGTTTAATCCACGACTGTCTTATTCGCTGGACGCAGCCAGCGATAACACTATAACTAGGTATACATGTTTAGATATACAGAAGTATGTGACACGGCGGTGTGGTACATATATGTATAGGTATGTAGGCTTGCCAGAAAACCAAAAGTTATTTTTCATGATATTTAATTAAGATGACTTCATCATCAAGGTTAAATAACAACAATAGTGATTAAGTTTGATATATGTATTACTATACAGCAGCAAAGATCAAACCAATAGTTAATTTGTAAGCGCAATTATTGTTTACGTTATTGAATAAAATATTATCAGACTGTTTAATGCATTTGAAAATTCAAATTAGAAGGAAACTTTATAACATAAAATACATACATATAACATAATACTTATCACTTTCACATGAATATCGCACAACACCACATGTATAACCACATGATTGATTCAGACCAATTTTATTAACACTCACAACGTAGTTGAATACATAACGACAGCGGAGAGTCGTGCAGAGTGGAGTAGCGTTCTGAACCACACCACTACACATGACGTGACGACCATGATCATTCTTTCGAGAGCGTAGCGTCAGAGAAGATGTAGGTGAAGATGATGCCTTTCTTGAGGAAGAAGAATATCATATCATAACCCTAGCCATCTCACTTTGGCGCTCCTGGGTCGGAAGTGTTCTACACCCTGACCCTCTCACCTGGGCACTCCTGGGTGGTAAAGAAATACCAAACCCTGGCCCTTTCACCTGGACGCTCCTGAGTCATCAGTCTGAAACTTGTAACACTTTCTTTAGAAACGTTAATAATTTAGTCTTGTTATTTTTAACATATACACATTTCAACATGTGTGATTACCTAAATATTATAATGACAATTATGTAATTGTTTATGTACGTTTTAAAAGTATAAGTTTAAGAATTAAATATTATTACCTATTAAGTATTGCAAAAAATAAATGATTATGATTATTAAGTAAGTAACTTTTGTTTGATTAACGTTTGCTTTTATACAACTTGACGCGTGTGATTAAATGATGAGATACATGTAATTGCTCGTACTAGTTTAAGAAAAGAGTAACATTTTCGATTAAAATATATGATTTCCAAGCGCGGAGTTGTTTTAATTTATTTTAATACTAGCCTGTGCCCGCAAATTTTGAAATTTTTAAAATTTTTGAAATTTATGAATTTTTTGAAATTTTTGAAATTTTTGAAATTTTTGAAATTTTTGAAATTTTTGAAATTTTTGAAATTTTTGAAATTTTTGAAATTTTTGAAATTTTTGAAATTTTTAAAATTTTTGAAATTTTTGAAATTTTTGAAATTTTTGATATTTTTGAAATTGTTGAAATTTTTGAAAAATATAGAAATTTTGCCATTTTTGCCATTTTTGACATTTTTTACTTTTAGGTTCTCGACTTTTTTCACTTTTATCACTTTGTCACTTCTCACTTTCACTACACTTCACTTCACTTCACTTTATTCTATTTTATATATTTTTTATTTCATTCCATTTTACATGTTTCTCAATCGTATGGGTGTCGCGTTTTCGTGACGTGACGCTTTTTCGTGACGGTCACGTGACTTTTTTTCACCTAGCCCCCCATCCGCGAACCGTCCAATAAGGATTTTTCATCTAAATACGGACAGCGGTTATTGGTTGTTTCTTCCCCATGTAAACTTACACCCCTTTTGTATCCGTTTAAAGGATAATTTCCGAGATAAAACTATTTTATATCCTTTTTTAATTAATTATCTCCATACCAAATTTTATCTAAATCGATTCTGCGGTTAATAATTCCCTATACAAATTTCCAACTCTCTTTTCACCCCTTTAGGGGTTGATTTTCGGAGTGAAAACTATCAGTAGCGTGCCCAGAGGTTTGGAGTTGGGCAAGCCTAAAGACATGATTTCGTACTAACTATTCAATCTTTATATACTCAAAATGTCATCATCTTTCGAAAAAAATATGCTACAACAGCAATATAAGTTACTAGCTTTTGCCCGCGGCTTCGCTCGCGTTAAATTCGGGGTAACACGGTTCCCCTTTGCCCTCCGTAATGCTCCATACAAACTTCCACCCCCCATTTTAGGGAAGTGGGGGGTTAGAAAGAGACAAAAAGTAGCCTATGTCACTCTCCATCCCTTCAACTATCTCCACTTAAAAAATCACGTCAATTCGTCGCCCCGTTTTGCCGTGAAAGACGGACAAACATACAAACACATACACTTTCCCATTTATAATATTAGTATAGATTTAGAATGAAAACAACTAACAATCTAGCCTAACATTTTGTAAGCAGCCCTACTAAATTTTCGCTTATGCAACTGGTTTATCGGAGACATGCCTACAAATAACACAAGCCGGGTATTAGGTTTAACGACACATTGATTTTGAACAAACTTCAGAGATTTTACCTTGCCTTTGTTGATTTGCCATGATCAACACTTGGACGTACCTCAAACAGTCACAAGGAACGGCTTGATCCATTATTAATAAGTAATTTTAACACTTTTACAAGTTTTACAAAAGAATTAAGCACTTTTACTAAGTCGTAACCTCACCTCACCACAATACCATTCAATTCACATTGACTTGCTCAAACAATAATTTGCATATCAATTTCGACTTTTGTAATATAATACACTTGAAGTTGTCCGTTAACGCTCACTTGCGTCGCGCGATCTTACGGCATGCGGGCCATGCGGCCAACTTCACACCAAAAAGCTGGTTTTAAATCGCCGTATTTTGCTATAGGTACACCGGGCAAAAATTGTTGCTCGTTGTACAGACACCAATAGGGCGATTTGTATAGATGAAAGGAATGCCCGCTTGTATGCCGCTTGCAAGGCGGCGGCGGTGGTGAGTGCGAGCGGGACAGCAGCATGTGCTACGTTTAGTTTCGTTTGCCTCAGTCGTTTGCGCGGCAGTGGCGACACTTTGTTGCGTGTGGCAAATTTATAAACAGCTCACTCGAAATAATTAATACGGGTTATTTAGTGCGACGATTAAAATACGTAATTTCGGTGAGGCAACTAGGGCAAGCCCGGCTTTTGGGCTTGTATGGAAGTACCGCCACTGAAAACTATCATTTGTCCTGTCTTGAGACCTATACTATACCAAATTTCATCTTTATCAGTTCAGCGGTTAAAAAATCGTCATACCAACTTATAACCCCCTTTTCGAGGTGAAAGGGTTTATTTTCGGGATGAAAACTATTCTGTCGTTTCTCGGGACTCAAATTATCTGCATACTAATTTCTATTAAAAAATCTCCATACAAACTTTCAACCCCCTTTTCACCCCCTCCAGGGTTGATTTTCGGGATGAAAAGTATTCTTTGTCCTTTCCCGGGACTCAAACTTTCATCAAATCTACACAAAATTTCATCAGAATCCGTTCAGCCGTTTTCACGTGATAGATGTATAGATAGATAGTTTTTATTGAAAGTACCTTTCAGGCTTCACTTCCATTATTTTTTTCAAATTTTTTTGAATTTTTTTTCAAGATGAAACTATCCTTTGTCCTTTCTCGAGACCCATACTATCTCTATACCAATTTTCATCTAAATCTGTTCAGCGGTAATAAAATCCTCATACCAACTTCCAACCCCCTTTTCACCCCCAAAAGGGTTTGAAAACTATCCTATGACGTTTCTCGAGACTCAAATTATCTCCATACTCATTTCTATCTAAATCGTTTCAGCGGTTAAAAATTCTCCATACAAACTTTCAACCCCATTTTCACCCCCACCAGGGTTGATTTTCGGGATTAAAACTATATATTATCCTTTCCCGGGACTCAAACTATCTCTATACAAAATTTCATCGAAATCTGTTCAGCCGTTTTCACGTGATGCGCGGTCAAATAAACAGACAAACCGATAAACAGACAAACAGATAAACAGACAAAAATTCTAAAAATTGTTGGAACGTGTTCTGTTATCGATTCTAAGTATCCCCAGCCAACTTTTTTTCGATTATCTTCCATGTACAGAATTTCGACCCTCTTCAGCTTTATTATATGTATAGATAGATAGTTTAATTTATTTTAAGTTGAACTTCGAAGTGTTCTACTATTGTGGTTAGTTACCTAATAAGTATAGTGATATATGTTTTAATGTTATCTACCGACAATTGTTTAACAGTACAATAAGGCAATGCTAATGTACGAGTAACGTAAACTTATTTTTTGGAAGTATATTATTGATCTTGATTTTTAAAACAATTTATTTTGCGTTAATAATAATAATAATAAAAAAAAAATGACGCAGTCAAAGTCAGTCGTGTTTTTTCTGATTTCCGACAATTTTTGATAAATTATGTTTTTACGGGCATTTTTACATCAATTTTGATACGATTATTTGCGGAAAAGTTGCCCGCAACCTCAAGAACTGATACAGGAGGGCGTATATAACCGCAAATATGGCTAAAATGTAAATGGAATCCCGGACATTAAATGTCAAGTGAAGCAAAAAGGAAATGATTACTAGGAGTAAAACACGACAGCAGCAAGCGTCCCCACCAAACGCACACCCACCATCCTCGCCCGCCTCGTCAGTCTCCTCGCCATCGTCGTCGGGCGATAAGTTCGCTACTGCGCCCGACACCAGCGAGTCGAGCGACGAGTGCGGCCCGCCGCCGCCGCCGCCACGACCACCTGCGCGACGGGGACGGCCACCGCTGCCGGCACGCTTGGGGCTTGCGGGACATCCTGCCCCGCCCAGGGCCCCCGCTGCCGGTGGTATAGTGCGTCGCATGCAATGGACTTCATCCATTAATGAGAACGTCGTGCGCGCCTATTATGGGGCTACAGAGGGGGGAACTAATCTGTGCGCGTATCGTGACCGGATACTTCCTCTGTTTCAGCTCCTTGAACCAACCATCAAAGTGACTGCGCAACGACTATCGGATCAGGTCCGAGTCATCCAGCGGGATAAACGGTTGGATGACTCGACACTTGATCGGCTCCGCCTGGAGGCTCTCTCTGCTCGCGCGGCCTCCATATCGACGCGGGATCCGCCCGCCACGTCGCCGGATCCGATGCCTGCACCCGGCCTGGCATCGGGGGCGCCGCGGGTTGATCCCAGTGTCGATGAGGAGGAGATCGCGAATCAGAGTGTGAGTAGTACAGCCAATGAGCAACTGAGGAGGACTTTGGAAGAGGTAGTTACGCAGTATCGCTCCACAAACATCCCTAGGCCACGATTACCACGCTTGCCTATGAATAGACGCAATCTAGCGCTAATGGGAGCCCTAAATGATTTGTTAGATCCATTCCTGCGGACTAGTAAAGACTTAGATGATACGCACTCGATCATGTACTGCGGGGCCATCGCGGCGTGCCGTGTTGCTCGAGTCAAGTTTCCGGACGCTGAACGTGCACCTAGGACCGCCGGGGGTGTCCCCGCATGGCAAGTGCGGATCGAGCGTCGTATCAACTCATTTAGGACTCTCATTGCAAAGCTGATCTGCTTCAGGGGGGGCAATAACCGCCCCCGAGTAATGCGTTTTGTGCACCAGGCGTTCGCGGGGACGGATATCGAGCCCCGCGACTACATGGCCAATATCATAGAGCGCATCGACTTTCTGAAGCAGAAAGTTTATGCATGGGCAAGCCGTATTCGCCGTTACAGAGAGCGTGTGGACCGATTCAAGCAGAATCGTCTTTTCCAAAGTGACCAAAGGAAGGTATACCGAGGGTGGGAGGAAACCGACCCCCGTGTGTCCGACATGCGACTGCCGGATGCTACTGCCATGACTGATTTCTGGCGTAGCATCTGGTCGGCGCCCGTTGAACACACGGAGGGCGAGTGGATGAGTGTTGTTGAACGTGGGTGCGAGTCCATCGAACCAATGGGGACTATCACCATCAGCCCCGACGACGTAAGTTGTGCAATCCGTACGGCCCAGAACTGGAAAAGTCCTGGCCCGGATGGGTTGCACAACTTCTGGCTAAAATGGTTTCGGTGCTCGCACTCGCGGCTGGCAACGCAATTTCAACAAGCCCTTGAACTTGGCTCCCTCCCGCCTTCCTTAACAACTGGTGTAACCTTCCTGCTCTATAAGTCCGGTAGTACCACGGAAGCGAAGAACTACCGACCCATCACGTGCTTGCCTACGCTCTACAAGCTTCTTACATCCATTTTGAGAGCAAAAATAAACGCGCACATGGTCGCAAACAACATTTTGGTCTCCGCTCAAAATGGATGTAGGGTTGGGTCCCGTGGTACTAAAGAGCTCCTCCTCATAGACATGACCATTTGCCAACGAGTCCGGCGGAACAGGGGGGCCCTCTCGGCCGCTTGGATTGACTACAAGAAGGCCTATGATTCGGTGCCTCATTCATGGCTGAGGAGGATCTTGGAGCTGTATAAAATTGATGCAGCTTTAAGATCCTTCCTTGGCGCTTGTATGAGGCAGTGGACCACAGTCCTTCGTCAACCAGGAGGGGGGGATGACCCCCCTGGCCCGCAGGACTTTATAAGGATCGAGCGAGGAATATTTCAGGGCGACAGTCTGAGTCCCCTGTGGTTCTGCCTAGCTCTAAATCCGCTCAGCAATCTGCTAAAGGATTCGGGGCTAGGTTGCCGGCTTCGGAGAGAGGGTGAAGTCATATCTCACCTCCTGTACATGGACGATCTCAAATTATTTGCACCAAATAACCAAGACTTGTTGGAACTACTGAAGACCACTGAAGTGTTCAGTAGTTCCATCAAGATGGAGTTTGGTGTTGATAAATGTGCGGTTATGCATGTACAGCGGGGGAAAGTAGTAAATTCAACAAATCTACAACTTTCTGAGACAATGACGTTCAGATCTATCTCTGAATCAGAAACCTACAAATACTTTGGTATGTCACAGTCTTTGGGCATTGAGGATGTGGGTATTAAACAGGCGTTGAAGGAGCGCTTCTTCGGTCGGCTGACAAAAGTACTTAATAGTCTTCTGTCAGGTGGCAACAAGGTGCGCGCCTTCAATGCCTGGATAATGCCCCTACTCACATACTCCTTTGGCATACTAAGGTGGACACAGACTGAGCTGGATGCCCTGGATCGGAGAGTCCGTCTATTGCTCACCACACACCGTATGCTTCACCCACGCTCGTCTGTTATGAGATTGTACATCCCACGGAAGTGTGGAGGTCGCGGCTTTTTAAACGCCATAAATCTCCACAACCGTGAGGTGTACAATCTCAGGAATTATTTCCTTAACAACGATTGTGGGATGCATCGTGATGTGGTGGCAGTAGATAAGGGTCTCACGCCGCTCTCCTTGGCAAACGAGAACTGGCGCAAACCTGTGGTGCTAAGCACCGAGGATCGCAGGGCGGTATGGAAGAGCAAGGAGCTACACGGGCGGTTCTACAGGGCCCTCACGGGACCCGACGTAGACCTGCTCGCGTCGGTGAACTGGTTACGATTCGGGGACCTCTTCGGAGAAACCGAAGGTTTTGCCTGTGCAATTGCGGACGAAGTTATCATGACGAATAACTACCGGAAATATATCCTGAAGGACGGTACGGTCGACATTTGTCGGGCATGCCGCCGTCCCGGAGAGTCACTCAGGCATATCATCTCCGGTTGTTCTCATCTTGCTAACGGCGAGTACTTGCACAGACATAACCTCGTAGCCAGGATTATACACCAGCAGCTTGCTCTCCTATACGGTCTTGTGGACCACGAAGTGCCGTACTACAAGTACACACCTGCACCAGTTCTCGAAAATGGTCGTGCCACGCTCTATTGGGATCGATCTATTATCACGGCCAGGACTATTGTAGCCAATAAGCCTGATATCGTGGTAATAGATCGACCGCAACGCCGGGCCATGCTCGTCGACATCACCGTCCCATGTGACGAGAACCTCGTGAAGGCCGAGAAGCACAAGTCCAGCAAGTACCTAGACTTGGCTCACGAGGTAACCGCCATGTGGGAGGTTGATTCGGCGATCATTGTGCCGATAGTTGTTTCTGCGAACGGTCTCATAGCGAAGAATCTCGACCAACACCTAGAGAGACTTTCGCTACGGAGTTGTGGTTGGATCAAGGATCAGATCCAGAAGGCGGTTATCCTGGACACGGCGCGCATAGTCCGAAGGTTCCTCTCTCTGCGACCCTGACCACCGGCAGCCTGGGCCTTGCTCCGTTGCCGGCGGCACCCTAGGATAGGTTTTTTATAATGTTTTTATTGTTTTTGTATGTTTTCGATGTATTTTTATATTTTACTTTTATATAAATATTGTAAAAAAACCTAATCCTAAGAAGAAAAATGAATAAAGAGAATAATAATAATAATAATAATAAATACTCTTTATTGCACACCTCATACAGTTACAAGCACAAATTTTACAATTAGATAAATTTAGGTAGAGGTAACAACAGGCGGTCTTATCGCTAATGAGCGATTTCTTCCAGACAACCTTTGGGTAGTGGAGACTAGAGAAAAACAATAAGCAGTAGGTGGTGCGTAGAAACAAAAGAGACGAAATAGATAACACAGCACATTCATATGAATATACATACTTAAATAAATACAAAATAAACATACATATACGTACATATATACATATATAATACACAGAGTAAGAAACAACAGTGTCAACTTAAAAACCTAAGGAAGAGATAAATAGTATTCCTTAAGTTGCGATTTAAAGCTACCAATAGATTGCGCGCGTTTTATGTTGAGAGGGAGAGAATTCCACAAACGAACGGCCTGGAACGTAAATGAGCAATTATAAAATTTGGAAGATGAAGATGGCACTTTTAGGAGCAATTTTTGAGAGGATCTAATAGAATTAAGATAAGAGAAACGCTCTTTGAGGTAGCGGGGAGTTGCAGGGTTAAAAAGTATAGAAAAGAGTAAAGAAAGTATGTGAGAGTTACGGCGGTGACGGATAGGGAGCCATTTGAGTTGAGAACGAAAACTAGAAACATGGTCGAATTTGCGTAATCCGAAAATGAACCGAATGCAGGCATTTTGAATACGCTCAAGCTTATTAAGTTGCTCTTCGGTTAGGTCTAAATAGGAGATATCTGCATAATCAAGAATGGGGAGAAGTAACGACTGAGCAAGCGCAATTTTAGTAGCAATTGGCAGGAAATTCCGGAGCCGTCTGAGAGACCCTATGGCAGCAAACATCTTCCTGCTCACTTCACTCACCTGAGGCACCCATGATAGACAACGATCCATGATTACGCCAAGATTTTTCACTTGGTTGGAAAAAGGAATTTGGATACCATCGAAGACTATCGGAGGGAGCCTGAGAAAGTCAATTTTGGAGATTTGTTTAGCGCTACCCATCAAAATTACCTGTGACTTTAGGGGGTTTACTTTTAAACCGTAATTTTGACTCCAATTTGATATGCGGAGCAGATCAAGATTCGTGGCTTCTATAACTGAATTGAGATCGCTATGCATACCCTGCGAATATATTTGAAGGTCGTCGGCATAGAGGTGATACGAAGAGGAGAGATCAAGAGTTATGGAATTAATGAAGATAGAAAATAAAAGAGGAGACAGCACACCACCCTGTGGAACACCAGCTGATGTGTTGCACCAGGAAGAACACGAAGAATCTAGTTTTATTCTTTGCCGACGACCAACCAAATAGCTGCGGAACCAGTCAATCGCTGCAGCCGATATATTAAGAGACTGTAAGAACGCGAGCAAAATGTCAAAATCGACCGTGTTAAAGGCATTACTGAAATCTAGAAGTGCAAGAACTGTAAGCTTCTGGTCATTCATACCCAAACGGATGTCATCGGTAACCTTGACAAGAGCCGAGGTATTACTGTGGCCCGGACGAAAACCAGATTGAAATGGGTTTAGGAGGTCATTTCTATTCAGGAAGGAAGTTAGTTGCTGATGCACTAGCCGTTCGAGGACTTTGGATAGGAAAGGAAGAATGGAGATGGGGCGATAGTCAGAGAAGGAACTGGGGTTGGATTTTTTGGGTAAAGGAATAATATTGGCATCCTTCCACAGACTGGGAAATGTACTTGATGAAATGGAAAAATTCAGAATACCGGTGATAATAGGAACAAACAAATCAAGGAGAGGGAGTATCATATTTCGGCTAACACAGTCAACACCAACGGCGTTAGAAGTGATATTCAATATACCCTTCCTAACATCACTCTCACAGAAAGGGCTAAAATAGAAAGAAGAGAAATCTAAGGCAGGAAGTGATGAAAGATGATGAAGTGAGTTAGATTTCTTAGGACCACTGAAACAGGTGGACGATGAAAAATGCAGGTTAAGCTGGTCAACGCTAATATTGTTTAAATTGGTTGCCTGTTGAGATTTGCCAACTCCGAGACCTTTCAAAAATTTCCACACTTTGGCTGGATTTCCATCTTCAACAGAACTGTGAATATGACGCCTCTGAGCATCTCGACATATAGTGCTACAGCGATTGCGCAGGATATGATATTTAAGTTTATTTTTCTCAGAGTTGTTAGCCTTATACTTAGATTTAGATTGATTCTTCCTCTCTATAAGGGCTTTAATATCCTCAGTGAGCCAAGGAGCAGGAAGATGCTTGACTTTTATTGCACGAACAGGAGCATGAGCGTCATAAAGTTGTATGAGGAGCGAATTAAAGAGAGAAACTTGATCGTCTACCGAACCCGCTCGAGCGATACTGCTCCAATCGATTGTTAAAGCGTCATCTCGAAGCTTTTCCACATTTAATCCACTAAAATTGCGCTGCAAAAGAATTTTTGATTTAGATTTGGGAGGACGAATTTTGTAAGAGTTTTGTAAGGTTGTTGTGTGTTGTTAATTTTACTTTGTCACGCTAAGATATTTTATAAGTTTATTAATCAGAATTTAATTATCATATTTGTATCGATGTTTCAATTAATTGATTAAAATGATCGTGTGTTGCTGGATTCGTAACATTATCCAATGTGATAATAAATCAGTCTTAGTGGTCTGGTA
The DNA here is from genome assembly GCA_947086415.1 of Pammene aurita. Classification (NCBI taxonomy): domain Eukaryota; kingdom Metazoa; phylum Arthropoda; class Insecta; order Lepidoptera; family Tortricidae; genus Pammene; species Pammene aurita. The sequence goes on from OX352310.1 coordinate 2,547,164, forward strand.
CTATGAACTTTGATAAATATGTGAAATACTTATATTATAATAATAAATAACTTGTTTAGTAGCGATGAAAGCAAGCTAAACCAAGTGTCGTCATTATCCTATTTTGTACTAGAAAAGTCTGGGCCTTAACCAAAGAATTGAAAACTAAAATAATTACTGAACCAGTTTCACCAATATTTAACTAATGTAAATAAGCAGTACTAAGTATGTGGTTTTGCAACGATTTATTATAGCCCCGTCCCGCTGGCAATATTTTGAGGGTTAAGTTTCGAAAATTCTAAAGTCACTTATTATTGAAGTTGGAAATACAGTGTGTACATGAGAATCTTTCAGTGGGTTTTGTGTCATATTCAGTTGGTGCTTTTTTTGTAATTCAATAATTTGAGGTTAACTTTTTTTAGCTTGCCATAACTTGAGTAACAAAATATTAGTGTTAAAAAATATAACTGTTTTGTATTTAGAATAGTTTTATTGTTGTACAAAACCGGTTTGTGTCATTTACGTCGAGTGCAATTTGATATAGTATGACAACGCTAAAAAACTACGTATAAAATATTATAGTTCATAAATTAAGGATTAACTATATCATCACCTTAAAATACGTCAATAAAATCAATATGTGTCAAATTAAGCAATGAAAATTTAAGTTTCTTGGTAATTTCGTTTTTTTAGACTGTTATCAATATAATAAATTATTAAAGTCATCAGAGTTCACATTATAATAATCAAAAAGGGTCTTTAAAATAGATATTTCAATTTGTGTCACTTTCATCAATGATATTTCGTCAAAAATTAAACAGAAACAAGATTTGCGTTCAGTGGAAATCTTCCTTCCTAACTATAGCGCGTGACCTTGATGGCACGCCTGTTCGGCGTGCTTCTGTAGTGACTACTAGAAGTAGACCCCCGGCTCGCTTCTTAACAAGCTAAACCATGGGACCAGGCGCTGGCATTTTAGCAGTTAAGATGTAGGTACTTGCTCACGGAGGCGCGCGCGGGGTGATAAAGCTGACATACTCGACAAAGGAACTAAGCGGAGGAGCAGGGCGCGGGAAGCCGGCGACGGGGCAATGAACTCGTGCGTGTCTCGCCCATACGTACCTTTTAAGCGGTAGCTTACCGCGTTGTTTGTGACTAGACTGTTGAGTACATTTTCGAGGATTTCAAGCATCGTGAATTATGAGTAGAAAACGCAACGTATAATTTTTGTTTTAGTTTCGTTTATTTTTGTTTTACTTGTGTTTTATTTTTGTTTTTGGAACGAAGTTCCTTATCGGACGGTTCGCGGATAGGGGCTAGCGAAAAAAAGTCACGTGAACGTCACGAAAAAGCGTCAGGTCACGGAAACGCGAAAAGCCATATGATTGAGAAACATGTAAAATGGAATAAAGTAAAATAATAAAAAATAGAATAATGTGAAAATCGAAAATTTCAAAAATTTCAAAATTCTCAAGTCTCAAAAATATCAAAAATCTCAAATCTCAAAAATCTCAAGAATCTCAAGAATGAATCTTGAAGCAAATCAAATTATTTTGTTCAACATTTTTGATTTGCAATTTTTAAGTAGTTACACTACTATATATAAACTGAAAATAGATGTCATATACTTCAGAAAAAGTGACCAAACCCTCCGGTGTCCGAGGCCAGATTTGAACTGGCGTCTTCAGCTTTCGCGGCTGACGTCCTGACCACTACCGGGTGACCGGGTGGTCTAGTGGTCAGGACGTCAGCCGCGAAAGCTGAAGACGCCAGTTCAAATCTGGCCTCGGACACCGGAGGGTTTGGTCACTTTTTCTGAAGTATATGACATCTATTTTCAATCTCAAGAATCTCAAAAATTTCAAGAATCTCAAAAATGTCAAAAAATCTCAACAATATCAAAAATTTCAAAAATTATATACAAGTTCAAGTCCATAATGGACTTAAATCAGCGTGTTTTATTTGAAAAACTTCTCTACAATCAAAAAGTCCATTATCTCGGCCATTTTATATTTTAGGGAAAAGTTCCTCAAATAGAACACGCCTACTTAGCTTATTCTATACGGAAAAATCATAAAAAGTACACAATATAATGACGTCCCGATATACAAGTGTTCGCACCTGGCTGTTCCAAAATCCGACGTAAGCACTTCACACAAGGTTCACTTTTCTATCACTTCACTATACTGTATACTACTAAACACTTTCACTTTATCCCGGTTGGTTACTGATTTGAGCTTGGAATCGTCATGACCTCATTGTTTCAGGAAAAACTCTGTTATCTAGTTTCAGTTTTACAAAGTGCCATCTAGTGACAAATTCAGTAACTAATAAAATCTATTTACATATATGCGGCCATTTTAAATCTCAACATCCTCCGCCGCCAAGGAAGTATTCCTTGATTACTAGTTAGGAAGTCGACACAGCTTAGTAATCGGACGTTGTGTGATCCCGAAAGCTGTACGAATGTCATACATACGAGTCAATCCATCAGCACCAGGGTACTTCATCAGTACTCTACCTACTCTCCAGTTCGCTGGTGGAAATCTTGAATCTTTTATTAACACGAGCTCTCCAAGTTCTAAATCCTTTTGAGGAGTATTCCACTTTGGACGTATTTGCAAACGAGAAAGATATTCGCTTTGCCACCTAACCCAAAAATCTCGTAGCATACGTTGGGTCAACTGCCATCTCGATAGGTTGGATATTGAACTTTGCTCATTAGTTCGATCTGGTATGCAAATTAGAGGTTCGCCGATCAGAAAATGTCCAGGCGTTAAGTAGTCTAAGTCATCACCCAACGGAGCTAATGGCCGTGAGTTGAGACACGCTTCTATTTGCGAAAGCACGGTATACATCTCTTCAAACGTCAAGGTTGCTTCTTGCATTATTCTTTTCAGATGATACTTTTCTCGATCGATGTTACACCGGCTTCCCATAGTCCTCCAAAGTTTGGTGCTCCTGGGGGAATATATCTCCAGCGAGTTCCCTTGTCGTCTAAACTTTTCCAGAAATCGTCTGGGACTTCATTGCGACCTTGCTGCCACATCTTCAAAAGTTCTTTTTCAGCTGCAATGAATGTAGTACCATGATCACTCCAGAGTTCTTTACAATGACCACGTCTAGACACAAATCTCTTGAAAGCAGCAATAAACGCTTCTGTAGTCATATCGCTGACTAGTTCCAGATGTATGGCTTTGGTAGACATACATACAAATAAAGCAATGTAAGCTTTATATGTCTTAGCTCCTTGACCTTTACTCATTCTGCACGTGATAGGACCGGCAAAATCAACACCGCTTATAAGAAAAGGGCGTGAAGGTGTCACTCGAACTTCCGGTAAGTTTCCCATCAACTGAGTATTTGTTTTCGCATTGTATCTAGCACACTTAACACATTTCTTGTAAAATTGCTTTATAGAAGATCCTCCTTTTATAATCCAGTATTTGCTTCTCAGGTATGGTGTCATTAGATGAGGTCCTCCATGAAGAGTGTTTTTGTGAGCGTCATCCATCAATAAAGTTAACATAACATTGTCTTTCGTTATTAATATAGGATGTTTTTCATCCATACTCAAGTTTGCGTATTTCAGTCTTCCGCCTAATCTCAAAAGACGCCCAAGTAACAAAAGCTTCTATAACTAAGGCCTTTTATCACCAATCAGTGATATAGTAGGCCTATAATGGTAACCATTGTGACTGCTTGTGCTATAAAGGTTTTTAATAGAGCGTTTTGGTTCTATAAATTAAAGAGCAATTTAGTTCTATAAGTTAGCTCTTAGAACGCTTAAAGGACCTTAAAAAAGAATCTTTAAAGTGTTGCACTGTAATAGATTTGCAAAAAGCGATTATAGTACTATTTAATACTATAGACACTTTACTGACACTTTTATGTACCTATTATGCACTAATAATGTGTCGAATTAACTTTTATAGTACTAGTATTGTAGCAGTATCGCAAACACTATTACAGGATAAATCTGCACTATAAAAAGACTTTGCACGACCATTACATAACGTTTTAGCTTTTTAAATGCTCCCTCAACATCGCTATAGGGCTACCCAAATCCATTAAAATATGGCTGCCGTTTACTGAAAGTGATAGCACATTAGCAGCACGACTGGAGCCCATGTGTACTATAGCAGCCACAGTCGGGACAAGTCCTAATTTTATTAATTAAAATTTAATTAAAACAGTAAAATTATGAAGGCGCATTGTCAAATTTGAAATCAGCATAATGATTTTGTCAATACGATTATTTTCGCAAGTGCAAGTACCGGCAGAATTACGGTTCACGAATGTTTTTTAGTATGTACCTTTATATGTCACTTTAAGGAACTAAAGGGACATGGCGAATGACTTACAAATATATTTGTTTAATTTCTTGTGAAATAACCTCACGACGACGACAGCACACAACACGAGGCTTTTGGTGATAAAAAAGATCACTGGAATCGTTTACGGCGCAAATTAGCACTATAAACATGTTTTGGTTACTTTAATAGTTCCTAATTGTGACATAAACATTGCAGACATTTCAATTATAGAGCTGATTTATCACAGTGAGAGCCTTTATGTAATGTTTATAGAATAAATCAGTGATAAAACTAGGGCCTATTTGGGGTTAGGTAAAGGTTTACGACACCGTTATAGTGCTAATCATGAACACTAAGTAGCACGTTCTAAAATGTTCTCAGGACTTTTATAGTGCCAAATTTTGCTACTTGGGCGTGTATCATCCAGGTAAGGTGTGAATGGCAGTAGACGACTGCTTTTCTTAATTGTTTTTCCGTTTTGCAGTTGATTTATTTCTTTAGGATATTCTATGTTCTGGGACATCTTCAAACATAAGGTAAGTGCTTCATCTTTTTCCTCACAGGTTATATGTTTACTAACATTCTTTTCTTTTTTCAGGATCTTCAGCCATCTTCTACAATATGAAACCACATCTAAAAGTTTTTGTAGAGACGAGTATTTCTTCAGTAAGGTAAGCTTTTCAGAGTCTGTTTCTACAGTTGTTGCCTTACATTTCACTAACAAGCGTTTTTCTAAATTTGTTTCAGGTATGGGATCGACTGGTACAGTGAAATCAGGTTCTCGTAAAAATTCTGGACCGTTGAACCACAAATGATTCATGTCCAATCGGCCATTTCTGATTTTAGAGAAAAGTTTTCAAATGAAACACGCTTATTTTAGCATATTCTATACGGTTAAATCATTAAAAGTATCGTCGCTGGTTTTTATTTCGAAGTCCAAATTATATACAAGTTGAGAGTCCATTTTCTCGGCCACTTTTGATTTTAGAGAAATTTTTTTCGAATAAAACACGCTTATGAATCTTGAAGCAAATCAAATTTAGCTGAAGACGCCAGTTCAAATCTGGCCTCGGACACCGGAGGGTTTGGTCACTTTTTCTGAAGTTTATGACATCTATTTTCAAAACACGCTTATGTTAGCGTATTCTATACGGAAAAGCCATAAAAAGTACACGTTATGATGACGTCCCGTCGATGGTTTTTTTCGAAGTCCAAATGAAATCCAAGTTCCATGTCCAATCGGCCATTTTTGATTTTAGAGAAAAATAAATCAAAAATGGCTGATTCGACATGGAACTTGTATATCATTTGGACTTCGAAAAAAAACCATTGACGGGACGTTTTATGATTTATGATTGATGTACATTTTATGATTTTTCGTTTAGAATACGCTAAAATAAGGGTGTTTTAATCGAGAAATTTTTCTCTAAAATCAAAAGTGACCGAGCTAATGGACTCTGAACTTCTATATTATTTAGATTCCGAAAAAAAAACAGCGATGTGGTATACTTTTAATGATTTTACCGTATAGAATACGCTAAAATAAGCATGTTTTATTTGAAAAACTTTTCTCTAAAATCAAAAATGGCCGCTTGGACATGGAACTTGGATATCATTTGGACTTCGAAAAAAACTATCGACGGAACGTCATCATAATAACGTGTACTTTTTATGGCTTTTCCGCATAGAATACGCTAACATAAGCGTGTTTTATTCGAAAAACTTTTCTCTAAAACCAAAAGTGGCCGAGAAAATGGACTCTGAACTTGTATATATTTGGGCTTCGAAAAAAAACCAGCGATAGGGCATACTTTTAATGATTTTACCGTATAGAATACGCTAAAATAAGCGTGTTTTATTTGAAAAACTTTTCTCTAAAATCAAAAATGGCTGATTGGACATGGAACTTGTATATCATTTGGACTTTAAAAAACCATCGACGGGACGTCAATATAACGTGTACTTTTTATGATTTTTTGTTTAGAATACGCTAAAATAAATGTTTTATTCGAGAAATTTTACCCTAAAATCAAAAGTGGCCGAGATAGTGGACTCTGAACTTGTACAATATTTAGATTCCGAAAAAAAAACCAGCGATATGCGATACTTTTAATGATTTTACCGTATATAATACGCTAAAATAAGCGTGTTTTATTTGAAAAACTTTTCTCTGAAATCAAAAATGGCCGATTGGACATGGAACTTGTATATCATTTGGACTTCGAAAAAAACCATCGACGGGGCGTCATCATAACGTGTACTTATTATGATTTTTCCGTATAGAATACGCTAACATAAGCGTGTTTTATTCGAAAAACTTTTCTCTAAAATCAAAAGTGGTGGAGAAAAGGACTCTCAACTTGTATATAATTTGGACTTCGAAATAAAAACCAGCGATGGGGTATACTTTTAATGATTTTACCGTATAGAATACGCTAAAATAAGCGTGTTTCATTTGAAAACTTTTATCTAAAATCAAAAATGGCCGATTGGACATGGAACTTGTATATCGGGACGTCATTATATTTTGTACTTTTTATGATTTTTCCGTATAGAATAAGCTAAATAGGCGTGTTCTATTTGAGGAACTTTTCTCTAAAATAAAAAATGGCCGAGATAATGGACTTTTTGATTTTAGAGAAAAGTTTTTCAAATAAAACACGCTTATTTAAGTCCATTATGGACTTTGAACTTGTATATAATTTGGACTTCGAAAAAAAACCATCAACGGGATTACATTATAACGTGTACTTTTTATGATTATTCCGTATAGAATATGCTAAACTAAGCGTGTTTCACTTGACAAACTTTTCTCTACAATCAAAACTGGCCGAGATAATAGACTTTGAACTTGTATATCGGGACGTCATTATAACGTGTACTTTTTATGATTTTTCTGTATAGAGTGCGCTAAAATAAGCGTTTTTTACTTGAATAGCTTTTCTTTAAAATCAAAAATTGCCAAGATAATGGACTTTGAACTTGTATTTAATTTGGACTTCGAAAAAAAACCGGCGATATATCATTATAAAGTATATTTTTTATGATTTTTTCGTATAGAAAACAATAAAATAAGCGTGTTTTATTGAAAAACTTTGGTCTAAAATCAAAAATGCCCAACATAATGGACTTTGAACTTGTACATAATTTAGACTTCGAAAAAAAACATGGACACGACGTCATTATAATGTGCGCTTTTGATTTTAGAGAAAAAATTCTCGATTAAAACACACTTATTTTAGCGTATTCTAAACGAAAAATCATAAAATGTACACGTTATAATGACGTCCCGTCGATGGTTTTTTTTCGAAGTCCAAATGATATACAAGTTCCATGTCCAATCAGCCATTTTTGAATTTAGAGAAAAGTTTTTCAAATAAAACACGCTTATTTTAGCTTATTCTATACGGTAAAATCATTAAAAGTATACCCCATCGCTGGTTTTTTTACAAGTCCATATTATATACAAGTTCAGACTCCATTATCTCGGCCACTTTTGATTTTAGAGAAAGGTTTCTCGGCTAAAACACACTTATTTTAGCGTATTCTATACGAATAATGATAAAATGTACACGTAATAATGACGTCCCATCGCTGGTTTTTTTTCTGCCCAAATTATATACAAGTTCAAAGTCCATTATCTCGGCCATTTTTGATTTTAGAGAAAAGTTAATAAAATAAAACACGCTTATTTTAGCATATTCTATACGGAAAAGTCATAAAAAGTACATGTTATAATGAAGTCCCGTCGATGGTTTTTTTTCGAAGTCCAAATTATATACAAGTTCGAAGTCCATTATCTCGGCCATTTTGATTTTAGAGAAATGCTTTTCAATTAAAACACGCTTATTTTAGCGTATTCTAGACGGAAAAATCATAAAAAGTACACGTTATAATGATACCCCGTCGCCATTTAATTTTTTAAGCCCAAATTTTACTCCATGTACCTTAGGTCACTACGAAAGTTTTGAGATACAAAAAAACTACTAAAGCTATTGAAATATTTTTTATTACAGGTTCTCAAATTACTCACCGTTAGCTTCTATGCAGCGGTTCATCCGCCTAAACCATGATTTGTAGCATTCCCGGTAATCTTCTTTAGGAAGGTCTTCTACGGCCTGAAAGTAGGCATTCCGAGCATCCTCAGGACTATTGAATCGCGTGTCACGAAGTCCGAGTTTGATTTTCGGGAAGAGAAAGAAATCGCAAGGAGATAAATCGGGGCTATATGGAGGATGACACAACTCTTCGATATCCGTACGCTTCAAAAAGTCTTTGGTGAGAATGGCCTTGTGTGGCGACGCATTGTCATGATGCAGAAATAGCCCCCTCAAACCAGATTTAGGTCGTTTTTCAGTCAAATTTTTAAACACAGCCGGTAAGCATACTTCAGTATATTACTGAGCATTCACAGTCTTTTGGTCATCCAAAGAAATTGTAGCTACATGACCACTTGCGGAAAAAAATGTGGTCACCATTTTTTTTCCGACAGTTTGCCCGCGTTTCACCTTTGTTGGAGGTCCATCGTCAGGAAACACCCAAACTGTCGATTGCCGCTTAGTTGGTGGATCGTATTGGTAAATCCAACTCTCATCTCCAGTAATAATATTAAAGATGGTCCGTCCCTCACCCTGGTTAAATTTTTTGAGCATATATTTGCACCAGGTGACGCGAGCTCCTTTTTGTTCTTCATTCAATGCGTGAGGCACCCATCGTGAACATAGTTTCCTGACACCAAGCCGGTTGTGTAAATTATCATTAATGCCCGGCGATGAAATCTTCAGAACCTCTTCTATTTGTTTATAAGTCACTTTTGGATCTTCCTTTATAATTTTTTTTACAGCTAAGATGTTTTCTTCTGTAACTGAAGTATCTGGACGACCACTTCTTTCATCGTCATTCAAGGAGAAGTCTCCACGTTTGAATCGGGTAAACCATCTGAAAACTGTTGCACGCGACGGTGCACAGTCCCCAAATGCTGAAACTAAACGCTCTCTGCACTCACTTTCATTCAACCCAAACTTATAGTCGTACAAAATCATCGCACGGAAATGTTCTCGCGAAAAATCCATGGTTGACGAAAAATTACCGCGGAATTGAATTATAAAATAACCGTATTTTTTTATTTGGAAATTATTCCTCAAATGGTTGTCTATGTTTGAATGCTAAACAAATAATCTTTAAAAAAAAGTATAAACCAGTGCCGTTCCTTTTTTAAATTTCAAGTATCTCAAAACTTTCGTAGTGCCCCACGTAGTCAATCTTCAAAGTCCGGTAACTTCGAAGTTTTTGTGTAAAATATTTTTTTTCTAATAAAACTTGCTTATTTTAACACATTCTACACAATAATATAAAAAAATGTGTCATAATGACACCATTTCAACCAAAATAGTCAAAACTGTACTCAACCTTCAGGGCCCCTTAATTTCAAAACTATTTATTGATTTAAAAAAATGTGTTAAAGAAAAGTTGCTTATTTTTATGTGTTTAATACGATAAGTTATTAAAAACATAGCCTTATTATGACATCACCCTGTTGAAATTTTTTTAAAGTCCAGCCCGGCCCTTTGCTAGTCCAACCGAGAGGCAGATAACGAAATTTCGATTTTCGCGTTTCACGATTGGCACTCTGTAAACAAACCGCCTTGATGCATAAATTACATATTATTAGTAACAAATTATCTGTGACAATTTGTTAAAATACTTTATATATTGTAAACTAGGTTTAGCGTGGCACACAGATCCGCCGTTGCAGTGCCTTACGGACTACGGTGTAGTCATACGTTATATCACCATTAATTATCCTTTACTTACTTAAGTTTTATATTACTGCTTTCTTTACTATGAAAAATAAAAAAGAGCGACTAAAAAGTCGCTGTTTGTCTTTGTCGCACTTATTACTATATTACTATATGTATGTATAGAGTAATAATGTATAGAAAACAAACGAGCTGCTAGGCACCCTGGCCGGCACATGCACCCCGCCCGCGTCTTACCGTTCCGCGCGCATGCCCTTTACGCAAAACAAGTTTTTGTTTCCAAAAATAAAAATAATCCATTGATTATAACGACACAAATTTCAAACATTGTTTCGATACGCTTTTATAAAAATATTGACGCAAACTTTAATAACTTTAATATTCTATTGTACTGTTAACAGGGTCATACAAGAAAAAAAATTTAAATAAATAAATATCATTGATTAATATGGCACAAATTTATTCAAATAATAGATACCGTTATTTTAGAAAGCACAGTACCTAATCGATCAACTCTAATTTTATATAGACTTATAAAAGTCTACATATATGTGCTGATTGAATGTCAGTCTTCCCGTTGACGAAAGTGACACAAAACGCGTGCGTGCGTCAGTAACAACTTTGCTGTTACAGTGAAAAAACAATTTTGGTCTCTAATTTTCTATTTACCGAATAATGTTTAAAAAAAGAAATGTCTAAGTTTCTACCTAAGCAACAACCTAGGATGACACAAATTATTATTATTAGCTAAGTTGGATGGCCTGAACTCTGTATGTGAAAGATAAGCATCTTTAATATTATCGAAACTTCATAATTTATCGGTACGGGTCTATTATGCAAGTTCCTGACGAACCTCAATTTGCACTAGTCGCAGAAAGTTAAAACTGGATACATGAATTAAACAACCCTAATTTTGCCCTTTTGTCACTGACCTCAGGAGGACATAACATGATAACGAATAATATTAACTATTAATTCCTTTATTTATTTGCCTTCTTATGACTATATTCGTTTAAGTAACTGTACGTTTGGCTCAGAATACTAAATTCAAAAAGATTTATAAAATGTACATTTCCGAGATGGATTCACCCATTTAGTAAAAGGGATTTGCCTGTTACCCAGCTTTCATCTTAAATGTCGTTAAACTTGACTATTAGGTTAAATGTAGGTAGATAATTCATAGAACTAGGTATTGCACTTCATTCAATTAAAATTCCCAAACTGCACAAACGATTAAATTAACGTCTGATATCTGTTAGGCATACATACAAAATATTACAATGGTAATTGATGAGCTTTAATAATAAAATAGTAAATGTAATCAGAGACCACTTAAACCACTTTATTGACGTCTTATTTGATTAGATTATCTGTGATTTATTTCATTTTGTTGTCCATACTTTACATGACTGCAAATAAAAATATTGGTGTTTTACGTACACCTACAAGAACCAAGCTCTAAAATATATGATGATGTATATCGTGCATTCTCATAATCGCATGATATTCAAAGTTTATTGATCAATAATGTTGCTAGGTATATTACGGTAAAACTGAATGAAAGTTTCCCACATTATTCACGTGCGTTGCGCAGGTACTAGATACATTTAAGTAAGTTTGATTCAAAGTACCGCACGTTCATCCACGTGCTTTACATAATTAGGTTATATAGCTAAATAGATCTATTTAGGTAGGTCTGAAAAAAGGTTTGACATGTCCGTTCACTTTTGTTGCATTATCCCCACCATATGCGTGGTCGACTTCATACGTGTCGCCTCAAACATTTGGCTTTACATAAGAATCATATAAGTTTTTATTCTTCATTTGACTCTACATGTCATTTTTCGTCTCTACACGTTGAGTCTACATCGACTCCAAATGTGACTTTATACTTCGACCTATACGTAATTTTATATTTCGTCACGTATGGACGTGACTACATATCGACTCTACATGTGACTCTACATATCGACTCTACATGTGACTCTACATGTGACTCTACATGGCGACTCTACATGGCGACTCTACATGTGACTCTACATATCAACTCTACATATCGACTCTACATATCGACTCTACATATCTACTCTACATGTGACTATACATATCGAAACAATCAAAAGGTTAAAAAACAAGTACGCGTGGTCTCGACGTTTAAATTAATTATCAAAAATAAATGTTATAACGATTATTCTCGACATACTAGTTATTCATCATCATCATCATCATCATATCAGCCGAAAGACGTCCACTGCTGGACATAGGCCTCCCCCAAAGAGTGCCACAATGACCGGTCCTGCGCCACCCACATCCAGCGGACTCCCGCGACCTTCACCAGGTCATCAGTCCACCTTGCGGGGGGTCTACCCACGCTGCGCCTTCCGGTTCGTGGTCGCCACTCGAGAACCTTTCCGCCCCAACGGCCATCGGTTCTACGAGCAATGTGCCCCGCCCACTGCCACTTTAGTTTAGCGATTCGGAGGGCTATATCGGTTACTTTGGTTCTGCTGCGGATGGCCTCATTTCTGATGCGATCACGCAGAGAGACTCCAACCATAGCCCTCTCCATTGCCCTTTGGGCGACTTTGAGCTTTCTTATGAGGCCTATTGTAAGCGACCACGTTTCAGTACCATATGTCATCACTGGCAACACACACTGGTCAAAGACTTTCGTCTTGAGACACTGCGGAATATTGGACAAAAAGATGTGCCGTAGCTTCCCGAACGCTGCCCAACCGAGTCGGATTCGTCGATTGACCTCTTTCTCGAAGTTGGATCTACCTAACTGACCAGTATGCCCTAAGTATATATAATCGTCCACAACTTCGAGTGTAAAGTCTCCGATTGTAATGGGAGTTGGTGCTACATGGGTATTTGACATGATCTTCGTCTTATCCATGTTCATCTTTAGACCAACTCGCTCGGAGGCTTTACTGAGGTCATCGAGCATCGTACTCAAATCCTCCATGGTCTCAGCCAAGACTACTATGTCGTCAGCAAACCGAAGGTGAGTGATGTACTCGCCGTTTATGTTGATGCCTAGCCTTCTCCAGTCCAGAGTCTTGAAAACATCCTCCAGTGCAGCGGTAAACAGTTTAGGAGAAATAACATCTCCTTGCCTAACTCCCCGCTGCAACGGAATAGGCTTCGAGTTTTGGTCCTGGAGTCGGCCTGACATAGTGGCGTTCTCGTACAAACACTTCAGCACTTCGATATAGCGGTAGTCCACTTGGCACCTCTGGAGAGATTGTAGTACAGCCCAGGTTTCGATCGAGTCGAAGGCTTTCTCGTAGTCCACGAACGCTAAGCAGAGGGGCAGGTTATACTCGTCAGTCTTCTGTATAGCCTGACGGAGCGTATGGATGAGGTCTACGATACTAAAGCCTCTTCGGAAACCGGCTTGTTCGGGAGCCTGGAAGTCATCTAGCCTGCGTGCGAGGCGGTTCGTAATGACTCTTGAAAACAGCTTATAGACATGGCTCAGAAGTGAAATAGGTCGGTAGTTCTTCAGTAACGCGTTATCACCCTTTTTGAAGAACAATACCACCACACGTCTGTTCCATGCCTTCGGCGTTCTCCCTTCTAGTAAAACGGAGTCGAACAACTTCTGAAGGGCCATAAGGACCGGTTTACCACCCGCCTTCAGAAGTTCGGCTGTAATTCCGTCTTCACCAGGTGCCTTATTGTTTTTGAGCTGTTTAAGAGCCATTCTAATCTCGTACAGGCTGATGTCCGGGATGTCTTCGGTATAATGTCGGGTCAGTCTAGCTCTAGGGTCTTCCGCCAGATCAACTTCAGGTCTGCTAGTTGATGTGTATAGCTGTCCATAAAAGTCCTCTATCTCCCCCTGAAGCTCGGGTCTTAATGAAACAATTCTACCATCCTCAGTTTTTAATTTGGCGAGCTGGCTCTGCCCAATAGACAAATCTCTTGAGAAAACTTTAGCCCTTATTCTGCTCAATGGCCTCTTCAATATGATTTGTATTGAATTGGCGCAAATTACGGGTAAGGGACTTAGAGATCCGTTTATTGAGCTGCCGGTATAATGACGCATCTGCTGAGGATTGCAGAACCATTTCTCTCCTTTCCTCGATGAGTTTCTGAGTGGAGTCAGAGAGCCTTTTCGTTCTGTTGCTCCGCTGGGCCTTAAAAAAACTAAGACCCAGTACTATGGACAGCTTCCACAAACCCGTCGTTGAATTCATCCACATCGCCGCCTAGACAATCGAAACGGTTTTGGAGTTCCAGCTGGAAGCTCTCAGGGTTTTGGATTTGAAGTGCTGCTGGACGGAGCGTAGACTTCATCAGTCGAGAGCGCTCTAGCTTAATACATATATTCAATGTGCCTCTCACCAGACGGTGATCACTTGCGGTTTTAACCGTATTGATCACAGAGACATCATTGAATATATGCTTCTTCGTCGACATGATGAAGTCAATCTCGTTTTTAGTTGCACCGTCGGGACTCATCCAGGTCCACTTCCTGTGCTCACGTTTCTTGAAGAAGGAGTTCATCATGTAGAGTCCCTCCTTCTCCAAGAAGCCAGCCAGTAGTTGGCCCCGGTGGTTCCGACTTCTAAATCCAAATTGCCCCACTCTCAGCTTTTCACCATCTTTCTTGCCCAGTTTCGCGTTGAAGTCCCCCATAACAACGGTGAAGTAGGTTTTGGAGCTACCTATATGCATGGCCTTCGATATATCCTCATACATAGCCTCCACCTCGTCATCGGAGTGTGCCGAAGTCGGCGCATACACCTGTATGACCTTCAACGAGTACCTCTTGGATACTCTGAGTATAAGGTACGCCACCCTAGTCGACACACTCTCGATCTTCACCACGTTGTTCACGAGGGACTTATGGACGATGAACCCGACACCTCCCTGGGACTGTTGGTCGCCCTCCCGGAAATAAAGCAAGTTGCCGAACTTTAGGATTATCGTTTCCTCCCCCTCTCTTCGGACCTCAGATAACCCTATGACATCCCAACGCAACTTGCTCAATCCTTCCTCCAGTTCCACTATATTTTCGTCGGTCCGCAGTGTACGCGTGTTATATGTTGCCAGGGCCAGAAGTCGTCGGTGGTGGTGGCCGGATCTTTGCCGGAGATTCTTAGCACCCCTGACCCCGCTAGTACCCTGGCCGCTACCATAACCAGGGCACCGGGGGTCGCCGGACACTCGGGGCCGTGGTTTTTTGGTTCTTATCATGGGGGATGAATGCCGTAATCGCCACGCTTGGCATGCGGGTTGGCGATCGCAGTATCTCCACCGCACTCCGAGGATGCTGCTGCCCATCCCCCGGTGGTCTTGGCCGTAGTTTTAGGACATACTCCGGGTCCACTAGTTATTATATTCAGGCAACTTCAATTTTATTTATTCGTGTTTTGACTATCATTGGCATTTATTCGCGTTTTGACTATTATTGGCGTATTCTTCTCACTCTATGATTAAATGATAACTCTTCTTTCTTTTGAGATACATATCTCTCAAAAGGGAATGATTCAGTTCGTAAATTTCTAAGCAATACTTTGCACATTAGTCATTAACTCATTAGTGGACACAATTATGACAATTATATTAGATCGTCAAATCATCATCGATTTTCCATCAACTTCCTCTGTAATTAAAAACGGTAATATCCTTTACTATGGTAATTGCCATCTAAACCTTTATCAGGCAAAAATAGAGATCAATTGACATTATAAGTCATTATATTATTTATGATCATATACCTCGATAAAACAGAATACACATGGGATTATATGCGTGGTAATATGCCGACGACATACACGAGAATAACAAATCTCAACTATTAAGGCTCTTGTTCTTATTTTGTTACTTTATTTTGTATATAAACAGACATGTGGATAGTCAATGTACTTCACTATTGTGATTTAATCATTAACTTTATTGATTGGGTCGAATACAATAAAGAAGTAAAGAACTCAAAAATACTTCGGTCAGTTACCACACCGAGACTTATATAAGTACGAGTATAAAAGGTAATTACTATGAACTTTATAGTACCGTTTATTAAGACGAAATATGTATGGGATATAACTTGTACTTAGACAATCTTCTTCTTCTTCTTTGCCTGTCCCACTTCCCAGTTTAGCTGGGGTCGGGTCTCCTTGTACGTCTGCGCCAAAGCACTCTATTCTGGCTTGTCTGAGTACTCAAGTTCTCTTTCCGGATCTCTTTTTGCATATCCGCCCACCAGGTGGTGGGCGGTGGGTGGCTCAGACACATCCTCAAGGAAATGCTTTTAGCAGCCAGGGATCCCCCTAAACAAAAGATCAGCCAAATTTTAGAGGGGAAAACTATGACAAAAATCATCAAAGTCCGTCGGCTCTCATATTATGCCCATGTGCTCAGACGGGACAAGCCTCACCTACTTCACGCTGCCCTGAACTACAGAGAGTGCGGGAAAAAAGAAGGACGTCCTATATATACGTCGGTAAACTGACTTAATCACGATATTAGAAACTACACCAACAGATCCCGCTCCTCCTGGGAACGCCTATCCGCAAACAGAGGTCGCCTAAAGAAAGAAGCGGAAAAAATATATAAACAGCCGGAAACAGACACCGAATCAGAACCAGAGGAAAAAGACTACGTCACGCAAACTAGAACGGATAACGTCATAAGAAGAGGGCATTAAACACCAGAGCAATATTCGCAGAATTTGTAAGGAACAATCCGGGGTGGGAAAGAAAGGGGACCTGGGGAGGGGGGAGACTAAAGCAGTCACAAATTTATTATATATTACTCACCAAGTATAGTATCTATCTACCCCACGCTGGCTTCACGATGCTTGTATTCGGGTCGGCTCCAACCTCCTGTCTCTCCTATCATCCCGACTGCAAACCTACACTCCAGACCTATATACCCGGTACTACCTATCTGGTATCCCGGCGTCTTCGGCAGGTTGTTGGTGCATGCGGCAGGGCGGCAGAAGTTGGTGCTTTACTGGTTGGGGGTTCCGAGTACCCGGTCCTATTTAGCATTTGTGGTTTAGTCGGGGTCGTATGATACTAACGCACTCGGCCGGCTCTCTATCGCTTATGCTGAACCAAGAGGGTAATCCGAGCTCCTAATGCCGTTTTGTCCTAACACCTCCTCCCTCTCGTAGTCTCCTCTTCCGAGTCCTTGCAGAAGTACTTCTGGCTGGGATTACCACTCGTATCGTATCGTATCGTATCGTATATGTATGCCTATTGCCCGGCTGGCACGAGACTTTATCAAGAATCATTTGTGAAGCCATCGCCATGTAGTACTCAATGTAGTCGCCATTCAGAGCAGTTGTATTAATCATACGTCACTATCAAGCTTCAGTGAGAGACGAGCTCCATATCATATCATGAAGCGCGATTGTAATTCACCTGTAATTTCAATTTCGCACACCCATTTGTTAGAATTATTTACTGAGGACAACAAATACTTGCAAAAGGCAGAGGACTTTTTTTAAACTTTTTGATAATATAAGAATTTAATACACACATTCAAGAACAGCAAGGCTAGAAACGTGCAATTACTATATGATTTGAATTTAAAACACTCGATAGGTTTTTCACCTCACTAGCTCGGAAAGCCCTTATTTATTCTTTGAAAACAGATAACAAAACTGCATTATTTTCGTGCGAAAAATATTTGAATTTCGAACGTGTTATTCGTTACTTTTTTAAACATAATACATGTAAAGGCCACTACAGACAGGACAATGTTCGCCCATCTGATTAAATTGTCTGATCAAATCAGGTGCTGTGGACGCAAAAATAATTTAATATTCAAATGTGTTCAATTAAAAATATTTAGTGTTAACAATTTTATTACATGATTTTACCATAAAACGCTTAAAATATTACAAACAATTTTATTTTGATCGATCCAATTTTAATTGATTTTACATATTCCAGTTATTTTTATTGTACCTATGTAGTATTGTCCTCGCTTTAATGAGGTAAAAAGATTTGTGTTACACACGGCTGCAAAGTTATTTTTACGTCTCGTGTGTTGCAACACTCGCTGCGCTCAGGATTCTATTTTTGAACTACTCGCTTCGCTTAGGGTTCTATTTTCGAACCATAGATCAATTCGCTAGGTCGTAGTTCAACCCTAGAATCCATTCGCTAGCTGGTTTTTCAACCCTAGAATCCATTCGCTAGCTGGTAGTCCAACCCTGGAATCCATTCGCTAGCTCGTAGTTCAAACCTAGAATCCATTCGCTAGCTGGTAGTTCAACACTGGAATCCATTCGCTAGCTCATGCTTCAATTCCACGCTCGCGGTTAAAATACATACAACTTTGCACCCATGTATAACAAATGACTATTTCAGGTGTCTTGCTACGTGTGTTGAGTACTTACCTAGCTTTGAATACCGTATATTTGAAAATATAGGGAAGGACGATGAGTTTCCATTGCATCGTTCTTCTTTCAAACTGCATTTAGATACCTGCTTTGGCGCTGAACATTTTGATCTTGTGGCAGTTGTGACCAGAGATGTGCAAAATGGTTTTGAAAAAGTATTTAAATACAAAATGCAAATACTTTCATGATTTACTATTTCAAATGCAAAATACAAAATACTTAGCATAATTGTATTTCAAATACTAAATACAAAATAGGTATTTTCAAAATACTTTTTTTAAATACAAATGCTTTTTAGAATTCCGTCACCAAGATAGAAAAAACGGAATCCTTATCTCATCGTGTCCGTCTGCCCGTGATCATATGTCATAGTTATAGCATAGCCATTTTAATCAATAAATATAAAGCAAATGTTAACAAAATTTAACTAGAGGTGAGTTTTGTGTGCCTCTAATTTATTTTGCCGACCCTAGGGTCGGCAAAATAAATTAGAGGCACACAAAACTCACCTAGTAGTACCTAGTGTAGGGTAGTGCCTAGGCACTCGATACATGTAATTAAATGTCTTTTTTTTCATGCTCTGATAGTGAGTTATCTTTATCTATATGGATCCAAATGTCATTCATTTCCGTTCCACGGAATTTACTTTCCAAGTATGTATATTTTTTTTAGTTTCAATGCAATGTAAATTCGGTACAAAAATGGATTGCTATTTAATTCAATTTCCATTCTTATAAGCGCTGGTATCCTGGCGATAAGACGTCCTACTTTCAATATGGAGGTATCGGGATCGAATTCCGACTTTGTACCACTGAGATTTTCGGAACTTATGTACGAATTATCGGTTGATATTTATCAGTCGCTTTTCGGTGAAGGAAAACATCCCGCGGAAACCGGAACTAATCCCAATAAGGCGTAGTTTCTCCTCTGGGTTGGAAGGTCAGATGGTAGTCGCTTTTGTAAAAAATAGTGTCTATGCCAATTCATGTGATTAGTTCGCCAAGCCGGGACAAACGCTAAGAGGATGACGATTTCTATACTTATCTTAACTCTCCATTTCAAAACAGACGACTAGTTACAAAATGACGAGGCTGTCAGGAATGAGTGCCTTTTTCCCGTGGTTACGCAGTGTGCTGTCCTACCAATCACCCACGTAGGAGCAATATAACTATAACCCGTTAAACCTACCCTTTCTACCAACCACCTACCAACATTATATTAAATTACAAAAAAAAAGTATTTTGTATTTTCAAAATAGAAAATGGGTCCCAAAAAGTATTTCAAATAAAATACAAAATGCTTTTGTTAAAAAGGTATTTAAATACAAAATAGGAAATAGGTATTTTGCATTTCGTATTTGCATTTTAAATACAAGTATTTCAAATAAGTCACATCTCTGGTTGTGACCGACCAAGAGAGCGTTATACTAGTAGTCCGCCTCGAACTCAGAACTCGCGATATCCTTGCAATCGAGATGACCAATATAACAAGACCCTTCTGAAGATTTTTTTTCGCCTTTTAGCTCCACAAACCCTTGAACGATCCTGCTCATATACGAACTCACAAATTATATGTATCTCTGCTACAACCCCAACAAATTTCATACAGATCAGAAAAACGTTACTAAATTTATGGCGGAACAAACTCTCAAAATCAAAAAGCCATCGAAATGCTGAGATGTCCCATTAGCCGAAGTTGTTTGTAGAACTCACTTCGCTCGTTCGATTATGTGTTTATTGACAGAGCGATAGTGAAGGTCTCCGTTTCATCTTGGGCAAAAATTTTTTCGTATGTCGGTCTGGCGTCTTCTGTCCGGCGGTTATCTTCAACAAGTCGCATTTCTTAACCGATTCCCGTGAAATTTTGTAAAAGCGTTCTATATAAGTAGTGACGGAGATTTTTTTTGTAGATTCGGTTATTGGAAAATATCTAAATTTTGGAAATTGGTAAGAAGGACTTAGGGCAACATAATGCTCTGTGGCGCCTAAAGGCAAAGGCCCAAGCTACTGTAAAAAATACTAAAATCACTATAGGTGTCCCAATAATATTTGAAGAGTTCCCTAGATTTCTCCAGGATCCCATCATCAGATCCTGGGACAATGGAACTAACAGCTTTTCAAACAAAAAAAAATATTTTCCAAATGGGGAAGGCCGGTGAAAACTTTTGGTAGAGGGCGCTGTTCCAGATTCCATACAATGAGAGAAAGAGACACATACAATGAGAGAAGGAGACAGAAGATGAATGGTCCTTGACTAGTATGCAGTCAAAAACCTTTTCTTAGGCAAAAACCTTCCCTATCGTGTTAATCTACAGCATTTTCATTTTAGTGTATTTCAGAAACCGGTGGATTTCAATTTCGGAGCAAATCGAGACAAAACATTGAGTCATTTTCGCGAAAATAAATAAAAACTAATTCGCGCCATACAAATTTAGCTTTTCTAAGGATCCATGTTGGAGATGTCACTTTGACAGTTGCCTTCCCCATTGGTCCAGCCGTCTGCGAAGTCGGTTGAAAAGAAAGATCCCGAGAAATTAAGAACCTTCCTCCTTCAAAATCTTGAAGTCGGTTTCAAATGGCGGAGCCATACATCTACTCAGTTTTGGTTTTAGCTATACTCGCAAGGTCTACAGCTCACAGACAGAGCCAATAACTGATCCCTTAGTTTGTGTAGTAATGGGCTGGCTAAGATCCGAAATTATCATTTCGATAATTCGAGCCACCAGCATGTGTATCCGTGGGACACGGAACAGATTCAAATCCATCCAACATTTCTTCGGTTTCAATGACGGTGCGTGACTAACCTAACCCAACCCGTCTACCTCTACCCTGTACTAGCGACGTTTCCTTGTTGTTGGCCATTCTGTTTTTTATAATTTTACATTTTTGATAAATAATAGCCAATAGCATGCTTGCGTGGAACATAAGTATTTTATTGGCATGATTATGTAGTTTATGTGGTTTTGACAAGAAAGGTTGCCAGAGTTGTCGTACTTGTTCACAAAGTTTAGAGTGATACAACATTTCGCGTGGATTCCCAAAAACACTCATTCTTTCATTTACTTAACAATTTTTTTTAGCCCGCTCTCTCCTACCCCAATTACATTAAAAACCTACCCCTGGTACGGAGTACAGCCATAGAGAAATAAGTAAGCTTCGAGTGCTCACTCCATACTAGATTATGAGGGCTAGAGGACTGAAGGATTGAGGCAGGAGCGGGCAGGGGGCGTGAATAGTACGCCCGTTGTAATCTTAAATTAACGACCCGTGCCCGGTGCCCGCTCCTTCTTCAGTCCCCTTAGCGGTCTAGTAACCAGTTGTATGGAATGAGCACACTATGTTTACTTGTTTCTCTATGGTACAGTGGTATTTCGGAGTTGAATTATATTCAAATGTTTGACAGTGCAAAACCAGGTTAGTACTTAGGCAGGTTAAACGCGAAGGCAATTAGCCATGACGCTGTTATCGCAAGTCGACATCTTCTGGGCTGTTCTTCCCATTCGTGATTTTGCCTCAAATGAACCAGTATAATTGTTACCCCTGGATACGTTATGAATGTGCGTATTGGAATAACAGACTAACACTGGTTGGCTGAGTGAGGGAGGGTGCCGATGTTGAATATCACCGACTTTATGTCGTCGGTATGTGCTTACCGTTTTGTTCTTTCTTATTGGGGTGACAAGAAAGCGTTTTATTAATGTATTTAAATCAAATGTAGTAAATTTTTCGAGTAAAAATATTTCATGTGTTACCATTACTTGTTGTATGCCTAATACTTTACGACAGACAGATCTGATTATGAAATCTAACCAGACTCTTAAGTAAATAAAACCTACCTTTACTACATATCTATTTTCTATGATCTCGTTTTGCTTGTTCAGGGACAAAATCGTTGTTAAGTTAACCATAAAATATTAAGTATAGTCTACTATCGAACCTTGTAAATACTATAACTTATTATGTGATCTAACTAAGAAACTAGTCAATATTTTGTAAGTACTAAAAGTATAATCAGTTTACTGGTGACGTCAACTCTTATAAATCTTATAAGTACGCTCGTACGAGTATAATACACGTTACTATTAAATAAACGGTAATTCTTCATAAGATTATTAATTAAACGCCAAGCTTTTTCTTTAAGTTTATCTACACCCACACGATAAATCCTCTATTCCGCGTTCGGAAACCGTATGTAATTACCAGAGATGTGACTCATTTGAAATACTTGTATTTAAAATGCAAAATACCTATTTCCTATTTTGTATTTAAATACCTTTTTAACAAAAGCATTTTGTATTTTATTTGAAATACTTTTTGGGACCCATTTTCTATTTTGAAAATACAAAATACTTTTTTTTTGTAATTTAACATAATGTTGGTAGAAAGGGTAGGTTTAACAGGTTATAGTTATATTGCTCCTACGTGGGTGATTAGTATGACAGGACACCGCGTAACCAAGGGAAAAAACCGGCCAAGAGCGTGTCGGGCCACGCTCAGTGTAGGGTTCCGTAGTTTTCCGTCCGTCACAGTAAGTGTCCCCACTTAAGAGTTAATAACACCGCCATGTAGGATATGATACGAGAGTTCCACGTACAGCGACATCTATCGGCAAATTAAGTAAACTATTGCGCGCGAGCTTAAAGTATGGAAGATGATTTTTATGGAATAATTCTTTATTGCGTGAACCGATTTTCACCGTTTTTACTTTATTTGAAAGCACGTCATTTCATTGTAATTTTGTAGAAATTACAGGTACAATAAACACCTGCTTATATGGTTAAATTACAAACTTAGTTCAGAAATTATTTTGTAATTTTTTTTCAAAAACTATTCATCCTATCAAGTTCAAAATAATTTTCCTAGAAAGTTTTTATAAAGTTCTACTTTTGAGATTTTTTTCATATTTTTAAAACTTATGGTTCAAAAGTTAGAGGGGGGGGGGACGCATATTTTTTTACTTCTGGAGCGATTATTTCCGAAAATATTTACATTATCGAAAAATGATTTTAGTAAACCCCTATTCATTTTTAAATACCTATCCAACAATATATCACACGTTAGGGTTGAAATGAAAAAAAAAAATCACTCCTCACTTTACGTATAGGGGAGGTACCCTAATAAAAAAAAAATCCACTTTTTATTTTACCACTTTGTCGGCGTGATTGATATACATATTAGTACCAAATTTCAGCTTTCTAGTGCTAACGGTCACTGAGATTATCCGCGGACGGACGGACGGACGGACGGGCAGACATGGCGAAACTATAAGGGTTCCTAGTTGACTACGGAACCCTAAAAAGGCACTCATTCCTGACGATCTCGTCATTTTGTAACTAGTCGTCTGTTTTGAAATGGAGAGTTAAGTTAAGTGTGGAAATCATCATCCTCTTAGCGTTTGTCCCGGCTTGGCGAACTAATCACATGAATTGGCATAGACACTAGTTTTTACAAAAGCGACTACCATCTGACCTTCCAACCCAGAGGAGAAACTACGCCTTATTGGGATTAGTTCCGGTTTCCGCGGGATGTTTTCCTTCACCGAAAAGCGACTGATAAATATCAACCGATAATTCGTACATAAGTTCCGAAAATCTGAGTGGTACGTACAAAGTCGGGATTCGATCCCGAGACCTCCAGATTGAAAGTCGGACGTCTTATCGCTAGGATACCAGCGCTTATAAGAATGGAAATTGAATTAAATAGCAATCCATTTTTGTACCGAATTTACATTGCATTCAAACTAAAAAAAATATATTTCAGAGCATGAAAAATACATTTAATTACAATTAACAGTATCGAGTGCCGACCCTCAATAATATGTTAACCATTTACCTACAAAACAAATTAATGTCACACAAAACTCACCTCTATTTAAAATTTGATTAACATTTGCTTTATATTTATTGATTAAAATGGCTATGCTATGACTATGACATATGATCACAGGCAGACGGACATGACGAGATAATGATTCCGTTTTTTCCATCTTGGCGACGGAATTCTAAAAAGCATTTGTATTTTAAAAAAATATTTTGAAAATACCTATTTTGTATTTAATATATGAAATACAATTTTGCTAAGTATTTTGTATTTTGCATTTGAAATAGTAAATCATGAAAGTATTTGCATTTTGTATTTAAACACTTTTTCTAAACCATTTTGCACATCTCTGGTAATTACCACCATTATTGCACCATTGTTGCATTATTATTAATGTAACATCAGTGTATTGTATGCCAGTGTTGTAAAAATGTATGAAAATTCATAACCACATCGATTTTGGTAACGTAATGAAAACCAGCCCTCCTCCCTGACCACGGTTATACTCCTCCTCGACCGTTCGGACAATCGAGTTGGCCATGGCGGTGCAATGGCGGGCATTCTCATGGTTTCCGAACACGTCATTTAGGATTTATAATATGTGTGTAGATAAAACAGTGTATGCAGCTGTATGTAATTAGGCCTTATTACGTAACAGTTACATAAACAACTATTATCTTTTATTCTAGTTGTAATGTCTCTCGCAGTTCCCACAGCGGAGTGGCACGAGCCAATGTTTAGTCTCGGAAACATGCTAATGGCGTAACGATGTTGCTTGGTGAGACAGTCCTAGCCATGTGTTCCCATTTACTGCCAGTTTGACTTTCCAGGGAGCCAGCAAAACATGACCTCTAGATCCTTAATAACTATGCCTTACCAAAGATCCTACTTACATTGGTTTTTTCAGCTTTAAACTCGTGTATGTTATTTAGAACGCGCCGGAGACGCTCGTGCCAGGATAATATTCACAGTGAGATGTGATATTTAGCGGCAGAGTTAATATAAATCTAACTCATTCTCATTCACTTGGAAAGCTACTGAAAGGGAAACTGATCTTGTATGTTGTAACGTCTCGATTTTAATGAGTACTAGCGACCCGCCCCGGTTTCGCACGGGAAAAAAAATGTTTTTTGTGGGTATCCCTAAGAGATATATATAGGTGTTACAGACAGTCCCCTCTGCAGAGCCTGCACGGAGGAGGACGAGACAGCCGCCCACGTCATCATCACATGTACGGGGGTGGCAGAATACCGGGCGAAACATCTTGGTTCGCCGAGGGCACTCCCGGAAGTCGTCGGCAACGTAAAGGGTCTGCTAGGCTTCCTGGAGGAATTGGGATGGCACGAATAGGCCACCCAGCACGCAAAATAGGCGCAATATACAGTCGTCGAGTTGCGGAAAACAGCCCGCGTAAACCTATAAACCTATATATCCCTAAGAGATAGACATATACCATCGCGGAATTTTTTGTAGACCTTTTTAAAATGTACAATACTGTAGTACATTATTTTGAACTATCTCTTAGGACTCAGCCAGCGTTTGCAATGTAAGCGCAAAAAATGGGTTTATTTACGACATCACATTAGAAACCTCTTAAATCATCAGTGTTTCTCTACTATATTATGCATGTATTATACATATGAACCTTCCTCTTGAATCACTCTATCTATTAAAAAAACCACATCCAAATCCGTTGCTTAGTTTTAAAGATCTAAGCTTACATAGGGACAAACAGCGGAAAGCGACTTTGTTTTATATTACTTATGTAATGAGTATAAGGCAGATTTGGCTGAATCTAAGATTAAACTGCAAATGCCATATGTAATTTACAAATATTTAGTCGAGACTCTTGGTCCGTAGGGCCCAGCAGCACGAACACTTTATAGAGAGTTGACTTTACTAAAAGGTTGGTCGATATAACCGGGGATAAAAGAGCTGGCAGCTTCCTCGCCCAACGCCTATGTATTGCGGTCCAGCAAGGAAATGCTACCAGCATCCTCGGTATCATGCCACAGGGTCCAACATTAGAAATAAATTTAAAGGCGTATTTAATTTAGGTTATTTTATTGTAGGGTTTTTTGTTTTTAACCGACTTCCAGATTTCAAAAGAGGAGGTTCTCAATTCGGCGTGTATGTTTTTATTTTTTTATTTTTTATGTTTGTTACTCCATAACTCCGTCATGTCTGAACCGATTTTGAAAATTCTTTTTTTGATTGTAAGTATATATATACAGATTGGTCCCGTTTTTGTCAAAACGCAGTTCTGATGATGGAATCCATGAGGAATCGAGGGAACTCCTCAAATCTTAAAGGCCTACATATAGTGATTTTTATATTTTTATCAACAAATCCATCATTTTCATTCAAAACAGTGACATTTGATGAAGTAGAACTGCTGATGATGATCAGAACGGAACTCTTCAACGACGCATAGTTCACGTTTGGCGATTTGTCCTCTTCGCTGTGTTTGTTTAGCAAGTTTAATTGTCAGGACAAATTTTCGTCAGGCTCAAGTTCTGATGATGGGATCCATGAAGAATCGAGGGAACTCCTCACATCTTAAGGGCTTACACATAGTGATTTTTGTATTTTTATCAACAAGTCAAGCATTTTCATTCTAAAGAGTGACATTTGATGAAGTGGAACTGCTGATGATGATCAGAACGGAACTCTTCAACGACGCATAGTTCACGTTTGGCGATTCGTCCCCTTCGCTGTGTTTGTTAAGCAAGTTAGATTGTCAGGACCAATTTTCGTCAAGCTCAAGTTCTGATGATGAGTTCCATGGGGAATCGAGGGAATTCCTCAAATCTTAAAGGCATACATAAAGTGACTTTTGTATTTTTATCAACAAATCAAGCATTTTCATTCAAAAAAGTGACATTTGATGAAGTGGAACTGCTGATGATGATCAGAACGGAACTCTTCAACGACGCATAGTTCAGGTTTGGCGATTTGTCCTCTCCGCTGCGTTTGTTAAGCAAGTTATTTCATTGTATGGAATCTAAGTGCACCATCTACAATAATGCTTCACCGGCTACCCCCATGGAAGTCGGTTTTTTTTTCTTAAAAATTATATGTTATTTTAGATAGTTTAGTGTTATTTTTAAGTGATATTATTGTTATTTTTATTTAAGTTTGTTATTTTTATGTTTCAAAATAAAGTCAAACAATGACATTAATAAAAACCTTTTTATGTAATTTTTTTTATATGAAATATGTGTTCATTTCAATGTCTATCTTTAACAGTTCCGGCCGTTCGTTATCTGCCAGTATTTTAGGTAACACATTATTTACCTGTTTAGTTGTGGCTATGCGCTTATACATTATCGTATTTAAGCAGTAATCATTACAGTAGAAACTTTCAAACAAGTTTAAAAAAAAAAACATTTTTGTGACTAGCTTTTATTGCTAACTGATTTTTTCTGTGTACAATCCCTAACTGCTCACCAAGACGGATGTAACGAGCCCGAACACGACGGGATAATGTTGAATAGTTGAGGGTTTCCTATGGCCAACTTCCAGCTCCAGCATCAGATCAGCTCCATGTCCTAATAATATTGCATTGTCATCAGATTTACAATTTCAGCTTAATTAGAAAACTGGAAATGGGTCAAATCAACACTCAAATCAAATTCAAATTCAATGTCAAATTTAACTTGCAGGATTTGATTACAGACAACGGGAAAGGTGAAAGTAAATAAAAGCCTGTACCTACTCGTGACAAAAAAAATTCTAAACGCATAAGTAAGACACACCCCTTGATCGTCACATTTTTTCTAAATATTTTAAACTCAAATCTCCTTTACCATACCGACAGATAACGAAATACTTCATTGAGATGCTGAGCCTTCGCCTCCGTCGGTACCATTACAAGCTCTTCCTGACTCAATAGGTAGCCACGGAACCCATCTCGTGCAATCCGGACTCGAATTACTCGGTATGTAAATCAGGGGTCCCCGGGCATTAGCATATCTCTGCCGATATTGCGGTAGTTTCGATGTATTGAGGAATTCTATTACTGCAGGCTTTAAGTTCGTTCATTACGTCAGTTATAAAGTTCGTTAGTAAATTATTTCCATGCAGCATTTTGTGATTTACCTCCGAAGGAAGACGGTATACAGTGTGTAAATGCAATACGGGCGAATCTTAAAACTGTCGTAAGAATAGGACATAAGGAGTGTATTTAGAAAGATAACTTTTGCTTAGAATTGCAACAAAAATTTTAACCATACAAAATAATTCGGCCTGCAATGTAAATGCAACACAGTCAAGTTGAACGCTCGTTCACAATGACAGTTACTTACTTCAATTATGTTTGCAGTGAATACATTTGTGCTCCGTAAATTAAAAAAACAATGGAGTGTAACTTGAAATAATTTTAAACAAAAAAGAACCGACTTCACTCAGCCTCCACCTTTCCTAAAGCAAATGCTCGAGCTGCTGTAAAAAGTACTCAAATCACTATAGGTGTGCCTATAATAGTTGAAGAGTTCCCTCGATTTCTCCTGCATTCCATCATAAGATACCGACCTGATGACAATGGGACCAACTGTGAAGTATACTCTTTCAAACAAAAAAACAATTTTGCCAATCCAGCTGTCTTCGAATAATCGGTGAACAATTGAACATATATAAAAAAATAAATAGCAAAAACAAGGATCGGACGAATTAAAAACCTCAGATCCTTCTTCGAAATCTTGAAGTCGGTTGAAAACGTCTTAATTAATTTTAATTTAGCTTGCTAATGAAAATGTGTAAATAATTATTGTAGACGATGCCATAAACTGGATAACCTGAAACAAGAAACAGAGGAAATAGTGTAATTTGGTTACATTTTATAAAAATAATATAGTACTTATCGCTGTTGATTTCCTATGTATGTGTACAATAAAGTGTGCGCGAGAATCATTAATTTATTATGTATTCTACTAGATGTGACATCTAGAACAAATTTTGTGAGCCAGGTTTGGCGGTTGACAGCTTTGACAGAATCAAAGTGTATAGACTTGTAGTGATTTTCACTACAACTTTTGGGACAAAGAATTTCTTAGGGATGTCATCTCCTGTTACTCAATGGCGAGAACATGAATATGTGTTGTGTGCATCGCCTATCGATCAATCGAGCCTCAGTTGCCCTAAAGCTTCCGAGCGACACACGCATGTTCATGCGCTCTAACACTTCATCTAAAAAGTATTCCTCATTCTAATTTCGCTCCTCTGGGCCACTGCCTGCATCCGTCGGCTACAAGTATAATTAATTAAAACAGCATCGTGTCAGTCAGTACATAATATCAAATCGATAACGTTAGAGAATATCAGTAAACTGCCAAACAACACTCAAACTTAATATTCTAATGCTTTCATGAAATCTCGAAGATAAATTCACTGAAAACTATCTGCTTTAAAGCGATTAACAAGTACAAAGGCCGCAGTTTAGCAAGTTCTTTCAGCAACGAAAAGCTTCATGCTTTGACACTTACACAGATATCTAGAAAATATTGTATTGAAGTGATATTACTCTTATACCTCGAGCGACATCCCTCGAAGTAAAGTAAGGTAAGGAACGTATTGAAATCAATACCAAATCAATATTTTTTTGACTGTCTACTTATCTATTGTGTCATTTCGAAAAAATTTCAATACTAACTAAGTATCGATTTCCATAGATTAATAATCGCCCGGTATGATGTGAACTTTATTGTAATGAGATAAAGTCTATAGTTATGAATAAAAAAAAACATATCATGTTTTAATTCTAAATTGGCCTCCGGGTTGTCAATCTTAGCATGAAAGCCTTTTCACAAATTAATCGATATTTTGAAGGTTGATAAGTGAAATAACAGCCATTAGTATAATAATCGTTTGTTGAGTTCAGCCTGTTTTAGTCCGGACGTTGATTTATGAACCTTGCGCTGCTGCCCTGGTAATGGAAATGGGTGATTTGTTACGCTGGTTACGTTAAAAATCGGGTCGAGTGTGAGTTGGAGAACATATCTACTTACCTGAACAACTAATACAAGACTAAGTAAAAAAAAACTGACGCCACTAATCTGACGAATAAAGTCATCGTTGGCGTTTCACAATCTTCAAATAAGCTTAACTGGTCTACCATAAAGTGCTAAGTTTTGCAGGTAGTTTTATCTGGCAGTTAATTTATTTGTTAATTAGCTACCCAATATTTTACTTGGACATTGTGAAACAGTAGTTTTGTGTAACAACCTTGTGCAAATAGACTTTTCATTGTAATAATCAAATACCATGACCTGGTTAAGTTATATTTATATTAATGAATCACTGGTACATTTTAGCGTAAGATTGATCGTTTTCTCATAATACTTTCTTCCATCACTTGTTTTCGCCGCATATGGCGGCGGACTTTTTCGATCCATTTACGTTTTTGTACAACGTTGATCGGTTTCGGAGAGTATGTTTCGCCAGGTAACTCGTCAGCAAACTCCTTCACAATGGACTTTTTAGGCAAATAAATGTCTGGGAGCAGTGATGTAGGTACGGACGTGGTACTAACACTGACGATTGAGGCTCTGGACATTTTTCTTGATAATGACATTAGTCTTGACGGTTTTCTCTGCTTTGTTTCCTTTAACATCGGATCGAAAAGTTTTCTGGAAAGGCCGAGGATACCCACAGTTATTCCTGATGACTGGAACTCTTCCTCAGGCAGGATCAAAACGCGCTTTAAGTATCTCAGGCGTGGAGACAGGTTTGGGTACTTAACGACGCCGATACCTGACAAACGGTATGCGATTGGACGTTGACAAAAAACTTCATTGATCAATGGTGAGTCGGTTTTGAGTACTCGATCCTTCCGCACACATCGCCCAGACATCAATAATTGTTCTTGGGCATTTTTAGATGCACGGAACTTGTATTTATGGTCAGCAAAATTGAATCTATCTGATTTAAATAGGCGACTTATTTCAACTTCAATTTCTTTGCCAGATGTGCGACCGAGGGCTACCCAAACCATCTGAATAATCAGTCGGAAAAAAGTTTCATAGAAAATCGCGTCTCTCGCGGATGCGGATATATATTTTTTAATACCCATGTGATGGTATCTCTTGAAATAGTCGCCGCCGACAATCATAGAGCTGTATTCTTTTGCTACTATAAAGCGCAGGTCTTGCAAGTCCTCGCTTAGCTCAGCCTCATACGCAATGCTATTACTAGAAGGAAGTCTCTTCTCCAACGAGCGTTGGCTTAACGTGTCTTCTACTTGCAAGTAGTATTGGCAGTAAAATATTAGTGCTCTCAGTAAACGTTCCGTGGCTGGCAAGTGCAATACATTAACTATTGGGATGGTAATGAACTGTACGGGAGCGGAAAACAGAACAACATCTTTAATGTCTTGTAGCGTCACCACATCGTTTTGATTATCATTAATTTGCCTTTGATAATGCCTTTTAAATCTAAATATGTCATATAGGTCTGGGCTGTCAGCGAATTCTAAGGCCTTTATTATATTAGTTGCATATACACGATCAGTTGCGACAGTCTGGGCTGTTTCGTCAACGTTGCTCTTAAACTCGAGTCTGTTCGTATCATCGTCCCACTCCCAGGTCCCGTCATCGTAGGGACTGAAGGAAATATCGTCGTCATCCATATTGTTACCTCTTTTTATTTATTGACACTTTCCCTAACCAGATTGCTTTATATATTTTCTTGACTTACTATGTACTTAATATGTACATAAAATGTAAATAAAATATAAAACGAGATGTAAACCACCTATAAAATTATCATAGTATGACATTGTTGAGTGCTTGTCATAAATCTAGTTGGTTAAAATAAGTATTGCTATTCAAGATTTGGTCGGATTCATAATTAATCGGTTTACTTATTACTCTTAGGTCAGCCAGAAAAAGCATTAGTAACTTTTCAAACAACCTGCGAGAACTAACAGCGTTGGCAAAAACCCGGGTTTTTTCAAAAAATATCTACCCACTGGGTTTTTTCGGGTTTTTTGGGTAATTTCGGGTTTTTTCGGGTTACTTCGGGATAATAAAGTTTTTTGTTTGAATTTAGATTTAAATGCATTTAATTTTATTGCATTTTTTCTACCAAATATTTTTGTAACTGAATAATATGGCATGTGTTTTCTGTCGGTTGGGGAAATCGCCAGTCTTCAAGTTTATTATTGGAGGATGATGATGATGAATAATATATTGGTTGGGTACTACCTACTTAATAAATATGATAAACTAAACCCCAAATATTAAGTTTCACCAAAAAATACAAGAATATATAAAGTAGTAGGTAACCATTATATAATTTAAGACTTTTTACAGCTTAAATCAGATTTCTTAAGTCAATTTATTTAAAAAACCCACTTTTGTCAAAAACCCACGGGTTTTTTCAGCTGGGTTGTACCCAATTTAACCCAGTGGGTTTTTTTGGGTTGGGGACGATTAAGCCAACCCTGAGACCTAATAACTATTAGTCTACTCGTTTGCCACGTTCATAAAAAACTAGTCGATTGATGATACTATATAGTGAAACTTGAGCTCTCTGTCTTTGCAAGTGTAACCCAACTCCGTTGTAAGTGTTTCGTAGTTTAAGTAGCGCCTGAATATTAATTAATTTTATCCAAACTTGAAAACTTTCCTTTTAGCAAACTTAATAATGCTTTCCAGATTCTAGATTAACTTTCATAATTCTTCCAAACTAGTTAGACTACTTTACCATCCTTATTGCTAGATCCGGGAATCTGGCAGCTTTTAATGGGTGGATGTCAGAATGACACACCAACAAAGTTTTTAAGTTGGAAAAAAATAGGTAAAAAATGCCAAACTTGTGTCATTTATATAGGACAGGGCCTATATTTTAACATTAGATTAAAAACAATTAATTGTCTATTATTGCGGAAACAAAAACAGTAGGTGACTAACTAAAAATTTCATTTCACATCATTTGGCACTACTTTCCCCGAACAGAACCCTCTGGATATGATATATGTTTAATACTGTTGCTACGTTACCAAAATTCTGTATTCGATATTGCTCAATACATGTAAAGAATCTATAAAACACAATCGTTAGCTAGTTTACGTATGTAACAACGCCATCTTTAGGGAAATTGGAACAACAACCTAAACATACTCCCGCCTTAAATGACGAAGTCATTTGAAAAGAATATAATAATATCTGATTCACATTGATTATGTCTAAATTAAACTCAAATTAAAGTAATCGTTGGTTACGTTCTATATCGCATATTAAGGGACATAATTTGGAAATTGAGCGTTGCAAAACCCCTGATGATGTCCGTATGTCGTAAGTTCTCGTAAGTTGGTCTCTCCCAGGGTACTTCTTTATAACACGTCCCATAGGCCAACGACCAGGAGAAAGCCTTTGGTCTTTTATCAAAACTAGATCTCCTTCTTGGAATTCTTGACTAGACTGTCTCCATTTAGGTCTCTGTTGCATTCTGCTCAAATATTCTGAAGTCCTGAACCATTCTGGTTGTCAACCGCCATCGATCAAGTCTGTTTATTTTAACTTCTTTCAAATCTTCAGATGGTATGACAATTGTGGGTTCTCCTATAAGTAGATGGCCAGGTGTTAAGGGATCTAAATCATCTGGATGGTCACTAATGGGTGAAATAGGACGAGAATTGAGACAAGCTTCAATTTCCGCCAGAACTGTATTCAATTCTTCAAACGTCAGTGTAGTATCTCCAACTATGCGTTTCAGGTGGTATTTAGTCGACTTGACGCCTGCTTCCCACAGACCGCCAAAGTTAGGAGCGCCGGGAGGGATATATTTCCATTTCGTTCCTTCTTTGTCTAGCATGGAAGTAAACTCGTCAGGTACACTCGCTTTTCCTTGCTTACACATCTCCAATAACTCTTTCTCAGCACCAATGAATGAGGTTCCATGATCACTCCACATTTCTGCCACATAACCTCGTCTTGACACGAATCTCTTAAATGCTGCTAGAAATGCTTGAGTTGTCATGTCACTTACTAGCTCGATATGTAGTGCTTTCGTGCACATACATACAAATAAGCATATGTAGGCCTTATAAGACTTCGCACCTCTGCCTTTGCTCATTCTGACATTTATTGGTCCAGCAAAATCTGTTCCCGTAATCAGGAATGGTCGACCTGGTTTAACTCTGGAGTCGGGTAAATCTCCCATCTTCTGCTCTCTATTCTTCGCATTTTGTCTTAAACATGTAACGCACTCCCGCACGAAACGTTTAACGCTGTTCGCTGCGTTTATCAACCAATATTTGCCTCGCAAATATGTAATCATCATTTGTGGAGGACCGTGCAGTGTTTTAGCGTGAGCTTCTCTTAATATCAATGGTAATAGTACGTTGTTCTTTGAAATGATGATCGGGTGTTTGCGTACAAATTCCATGTCAGCGTGCTTCAATCGACCACCAACTCTTAGAATATTTTTATCATCGAGGAACGGGGATAGAGCTAATAGGTTACTCTTATTCTTTAATTTTTTATCTTTTTACAGGTCTTCAATTTCCTCGGAGAATTCTATTTCTTGTGACATTCTTAAACAGGTCATGAGCGCATCGTTTCTTTCTTCATACGTCAGGTAAGAAGGTAAGTCTTTCTTTTCTTTATCTATTACTTTTAACCAGCGCCTGCAGTATGCTATAACACGTGTAAGTTTCGCCAGCGACGAAAACTTCTTTAGTAAGGTAAGTTCCTCTTCATTGTCATTTGTGACTAAAACTGTTACTATATTCTTCTTCTTTTCTAATGCTGTAACTAGTGGAGTTCCTTTTTCTAATCTTAGTTCTTGTTCTGTCAGCATTTCAGGTCCATTCCACCATATCTCTGTGGACATAAGCTTGGTAGGCATCATTCCTCTTGAAGCAGGATCGGCAGGATTTTGCTTTGTGTTTACGTAGAACCAGTGGTTAGCGTCAAGTATATCTGTTATTTCTACGACTCGATTCTTCACAAAAGGTTTCCATCTCATTGGATCTCCGTGTATCCACGCCAAAGTCACTTGACTATCAGAGTAAGCGTAGACGTTGTTTAAGTGCACATCTAGTGTATTAGCTACTTGTTTCAGAAGTTTGCTCAATAATGTAGCAGCCAGTAACTCCAAACGAGGAAGGGATACTGTCTTGATCGGAGAAACCTTCGTTTTTGCTGTCACTAGGGATACCTGGATTTCCTTATCTGCGCTCACAACTCTCGCGTATATAACTGCTGCATAAGCTGATGCTGAAGCGTCGGCAAACCCATGAAGTTCTAGCGTTGATTGTCTCGTGGTGTGCATCCAACGATCTAAGTTAACATCTTTTAAGGCTGGCAGTTCTCTCTTATACTGCAACCACTCTTTCTGTAGTTCGTTTGGAAGTTCCTGATTCCACGAAATGCCTGTTTTCCACAAAACTTGCATGAAAATCTTCGCTAGTATGACGCTTGGTGCGATCCATCCCATTGGGTCGAATATTGATGCTATCTCAGATAAAACGCTTCCTTTAGTAATTGGTGTGTTGTCTTCTACATCTTTGATGTGATTAGGTATCAATAACTTGTCTGTCTTAACTTCCCATGTTATACCTAAAGTCTTCACGCTCTCTTTGCGCTTTATCTCAACTGTCTGTGCTTCTTCTCTCTTCTCTTGCTGATCTAATACTTTCATAAACTCTTTTTTTTTTTTTTTTTTTTATACCACGACGGTGGCAAACAAGCATACGGCCTACCTGATGGTAAGCAGCTACCGTAACCTATGGACGCCTGTAACTCCACAGGAGTCACATGCGCGTTGCCGACCCTTTACAAAAAGAAGGATTCACTGTGTTGACGGCTAAAGGAACAAGAAGGTCCCTCATCGTCAACACACTGGGTCCTCTTTGAGCTCTTTGGCAACCTTACTCACCAGCAGGAACACAACACTATGAGTAGGGTCTAGTGCTATTTGGTTGTGGTTTTCTGTAAGGTGGAGGACCTCCCCAGTCGGGCTCTGCTCCAGATTTGAGCGAGATGACATTCACTGAACGTGCCCTACCACACTAAGCGAGATGCCATTCGCAGTGCCCATACCTCTCTTTTTGGCATAGTTTAAGGACATACCCAAGTCCGGACGTAGTTTAAGGACATACCCCGGGTCCAAAAACTCTTCACTATTTGAGGACCATTTCTTTAACGGGAATCCTCCGGCACCTAAAATATTAGTAACTTGTCTCTGGATTTCTATAGCTTTTTCTTCATTTTCTGTGCCGGACAGCAGATCATCCATATAGAAGTCTCGAAGTATCATTTTCTGAGCTTCTGGGTAATCAGATCCTTCATCTATCGCTGTCTGTCTTAGTGTTTTTATTGCTAGATATGGTGCGCAAGATGTTCCAAATGTGACTGTTAAGAGTTTGAAGTCTTCTACAGGTCCCTTTGGGTCTGGTGTCCATACGATTCTCTGGTAATTCGCATGTTCATCTTTTACTCGTATCTGTCTATACATCTCCTCTACGTCGGCAACAAAGGCTATCTTATATGTTCTCCATCTAATGAGAATGGCTCGTAGGTCTTCTAATAATGGGGGTCCGATTAGTAACTCGTCATTCAATGATACCCCGTTACTTCCT
Organism: Pammene aurita; assembly: GCA_947086415.1. Classification (NCBI taxonomy): domain Eukaryota; kingdom Metazoa; phylum Arthropoda; class Insecta; order Lepidoptera; family Tortricidae; genus Pammene; species Pammene aurita. The sequence goes on from OX352310.1 coordinate 2,583,988, forward strand.
TTGCATGAAGCATTATAGACCACTCTTACTTTGCTCGTTTCTCGCTCGTTTTGATCACAGCATGATAAGGTAGCCACACGCCATTTTCTTCGTCTTTGTTTTCTATCTTCTTCATGTGATTTAGCGTCACGTACTCTTTTAGAACTTTGTTGTACTCTTCTAATAGTTCTGGTTTATTCTTAAGTCTGTTCTCTGTAGACTTCCAGCAACTCAGTGCTATCTCTCGGCTGTTAGATGGTAGAACTGGTGGCTCGTGTCTCATTGGCAGCTCTACTATGTAACGCCCGTCTTCGTCTCTAGTGGTAGTTTTCTCGTAAAGTTCTTCTACTCTGATCTCTTCGGCTGTTAGCTTATGTTTCTCTTCTTCTATGTTCTCTAGCTCCCAGAATTTCTTTAGCATGTGGTTCAGCTCGATATTTAGATGCATGCTAATGAATGGTTTCTCTTGTTGCTCATGCTCTGTCTCGACTGTGATTTTTCCCGATATTAACCACCCCAGATCTGTTTGTATGGCTGTGGGAGAGCCCGGAACGCCTTTAATTAGACCAGGCTGTAACATCTCGTTGTAAACCTCTACTCCCAACAGAATATCTATAGGACTTGGCTGATAATAAGTCGGATCAGCTAGTTGTAAATCTCTCAGGTGTATCCAATTCTGGATGATAAGCTTCTCTGATGGCATGATGTTTGTAACTCTCTTTACTATGTAGGTTGTTATGTTCATTCTCTTTTTAGGGTTTAATCGTGATGAAATTTCGATATCTGCGGCAAATCTGATGACTGAATTCATCTCGTCAAGACCAGTTACATTTCCAGGTACGTACTATCTTTTAAGTCCCATAGTTTGAGCTGCGGACTCGGTTATGAACGACTCTTTAGAACAGGGATCCAACAAGGCTCTTAGTTTGAACTCTTTTCCTTGATCATTCATCACATTTATCTGTGCTGTAGATAACAATCCTGTCTTGCTTGCTGTAGTAAGATGAGTTACTATCTCTCTCTTGTTTCTCGTCTCTTGCTTGGATTCTTGTTTAGTTTCTCTCTCTCGCTTGGAATCTTTGTTATCTCTCTCTTGTTTTGCTTCTTCTTTGTGCTCTTTCTCTTTGGATTGGTACGTATTGTTGTGCAACAGTGTGTGATGTCTTCTTCCGCATTTTTGGCATGAGAATTTGTTCTTGCAGAATCTGACAGCATGACCAGGAATAAGGCAATTCAAAGTTGATTGTTTTGAATAAAGTCTGTTTTCTCTTCTAGTGTTAGCTCTTGAAACTCTTTGCTTTGATTCAATGGATGAGATTGCTTGCAAAATCCACATTTGATGACTGGTGAATCTGGTGATACGTGAAATGACTTTGACTCGACAGTGAAGTTGGGTTCTCTCTGGGTGCTGCGGTTGGTGCTCTTCATGTGCATGTTCATAGTTTGGTTAGGCTGCATCATCTCTAAAACTCGGAATCTCTTCTCTAGGAACTTCTTGAACATGGACATGGTTGGTAACTCAGTAAGGCTCAGAGAACTTGCTTCCTCTTCCCACTCTTTATGTGTTTCTGTATCTAACTTGTCAACGATAATATGAATGATTATCGTATCCCATGAACTCGTATTGATACTTTGTACATTCAGCTTATTTAGGCACTCCATAGTTGTATCTAATATCTCTCGAATAGCTTTTGCTGTGCTTGTTTGAATTTTCTTTTGATTAATCAACTTGTTAAGGATTGAATTTACAATGACTCTTTTGTTATTGTACCTGTTTTGCAGAGTGAGCCATGCCAACTCGTAGTTATTTTCAGTGACAGCTAGATGATCCAACAGCTGGGCAGGTTCGCCAGACAAGTAGCTCTTCAAGTAATGCATCTTTTGAACGCTGCTCAAGTTTGGTTTGTTATGGATGAGTGAAGTAAACATGTCGTAGAACGAAGTTCAATCTTGGTAGTTTCCCGTAAACTTCGCTATGTCTATCTTCGGGAGCTTCACGTCATCCCTGGTGCTTATTGTTGGATTAATGCTCATTCTGCTCGTACACGGTGTAGAACCTTCTAGCATGTCCGTCATATCTGCCTTAAAGTCGATGAACGTATCTTCACACGCGTAATACACATCTTCCTTGAAATAATCAAAATTGACCTTATCTTCCGCTTTTGCTATCTTATTCAATCTCCGGTTATTCGCTGCAAACTGATTCCAGTAATCTTCCAATGATTCTTTTCGAGTTTGAATGTATCCTCTTGTTAGTCTAGCTTTAGGGGATTTCTTGAAGTTTATTTGCGCTTTTAGTATCATTGCGCAAATATTCTCTTGCTCGGCTATTAATTCTGTTAGTTCTTCAGACATTTTGAAAGATTATTGTAGGAAACTTGAAATAATTCCAGCGGAAAATTCTTTGACGTGAAAAAAAATTTGACGTATCTCTATAGAGATAAAATATTAATTTGAATATATTCAAATTAATATTTTTCCAAGTCTATAAAACCGAATCTTGTAAATAGTACTGGTGAAAAGAGGAGATTTTTTGCATTATACTCGTAGGTTTGAAATATCATGAACGTATTTAATTATCTTGAAATCTGTAATTTTAATTTTGAAATTCTATTGACAACTTTGATGACAATTTTGATTGTTGACGTTTTGAAAACTTGTGAATGTCGTAAGTGCACTGATAGTTTATTTAATTTGAACTCTAACTCTATGGGTTTAAGATTCACTTTCTACTTCGCTGTATGTGCTTAAGTCACTTTACTACTCAACTCGAAGGACCACTTTGTTTAATACTGTTGCTACGTTACCAAAATTCTGTATTCGATATTGCTCAATACATGTAAAGAATCTATAAAACACAACCGTTAGCTAGTTTACGTATGTAACAACGCCATCTTTAGGGAAATTGGAACAACAACCTAAACAATATAACCTATTTAATTACATTATTTCCTATAATATTTCATTAAACCCAGAACTTTAGGATTTGTTTTCTTCAAGTTATTTGCATTCTTTGACCTCCACCACTTTACAGCTGCCAGATGTCCGGATCTAGAAATAAGCATAGTATAGCAAAATAACTACATGGGTTTCGTTGCTCTCATTATTGTGTCTGACGTGGCCAGCTCTCCGTCTAATATTTAGCTGTATCGCGTAGTTAATGAATGCATTGGAGTTGTATTGAAGTTGGATCGTGTCTACACGTGTTTTAAAGTTAGAATACGGCTCATGTTTTAATTTTAGGTTAGTGATAGTTCCACCTTCTTCATTCCATCGGGTCGGGATTCAAAAACTTTACAATATTTTACAGACATGAGTAACCGTAAAGTCAGTGTATAACCATTTGTGGGCCCCGATCACAGCTGTACGACACGGCCTTACTGTAAAACTGTAGCTATATAAAGCAAACAGTAGATATATAAACAGCACATTTCCATTCGTTGCTACTTTCTTTTGTTATTTTTTTAATTCCACGACGGTGGCAAACAAGCATACCACCCGCCCGATGGTAAGCAGCTACCGTTGCCTATTGATGCCTGCAACTCCAGAGAAGGAGGATTCACTGGGTTGACAGCTAAAGGAACAAGAGGGCCCCTCATCGTCAACACACTGAGTCTTCTTTGAGCTCTTTGGCAACCTTATGACCAGCAGGAACACAACATTATGACAAGGGTTTAGGGCTATTTGGCTGTGGTTTTTGTAAAGTGGAGGTACTTCCCCAGTCGGGCTCTGCTCCATTTTTGAGCGAGATGACATTCGCTGTGCTGTGGTCTACATGCCAACATGCCAACCACACATAACGAGATGACATTTGCAGTACCCGTGTCCGGACGTGGTTTAAGGACATACCCAGGTCCTAAAATGGTTTAATATAGCTATACATTTTATACTCTACAAGACGAAAACCGCGAAGAAATTTTATTTCAAAAATGAATTCCTTATTGGAATACTTTGTACGCACCGCGCTACATAGCCTCGAGAGCCGAGCTCGTGATAAATAGGACAGTAAGTATTCCGCATATCGCAAAAGTTGAACAACAAAGTTCATGAAGGCAACATAAATAACACCTATAATAACAGTGGGGGTGTGTCGACTGTCGACGTTATATTACTTATATGAAGAGACAATTCGTGGAATGTCTTTGTTTCTTTCTTCTTTTGAAAACAAAAGGTCATGAGAACAATATTGCAGTTGTGGAGTGCTTCTGTAAAGGCAAGGAATGTTTGATATCTGCAGGATCTTTGTTGTAGAGTAAATTTTATTTTAACCCGATGGAACTACAGCGCCTCTGGCTGACAGTGGCCATTAAGTACGTGATCATTGAATTTGTGGGGCGACGCAGAATAGTTTATGTTTTGTGGTCTGCCATTTATTTTATGGAACGAAAATATTGTTATTAAGGTTGGTTAGAAAACAAAATCAGCCTATCATAAAATTGTTCTGTTCCTTATATACAAATGAGGGTCCGGCCCTGGATTTGCGAAAAATCTTTTAAATGGGAAGCAATTCACAAATATCTCTCGCCTTATTAATATATAAATAAGGTACATGAAGGTGACTATATCGCGTGCTTTTTCAGATTAAACCTCGATTAGTATTTATTACGAAGAGTAAAATGATAATAAGGATAGTATGCCGCATAGCTCCATCAAGATCGTTTAGCTTTTCTCCACCTAAGGCCTACCACATCCACACTCTCATAGGTAGCAAGAGCTACCGACACTGTACAATTCAGCCTTCGTCCTTCAAGCGCGTCTTTAAGTGATATTCAGGTGAAAATAATCAAAATGTACATAAAACAAATCATTTATTCATTAAACCAAAAAACCTGGCGGTAACACTACATTCTTTCCAAATTTTTTCTGTATCCATAATCGCCTGGCCCGCTCCTCGGCTTCCATTGGATCCTCAGTAGTGCTAGTCTTCGCCCTCGCCATGTTCTGAAGATACGATTCATACAAACTCATTTTCGGAAGCACGGAGTTATCCCCAGTAGGCTCTAACGGTACATCGACCGGATCAAATGGCAATGTCAACATGAATTTTCTTGGGTCCTGGAACGTGTTTTTCGGATCTGAGTTTTCTGAATTTGGAGCTTCAGTGGCGTTTGTCGATTTTGCGCCTTGGTCAACCGTCGTAGATTGGGCTGTGGTCGGACGGTTGTGCTCATCCCAGATGATGGAGTCCAGCCATCTGGAAAAGCTGGACACCTTTGGGAAGGCGTGGCTTCTGGAGTAGAGTGCGCAAGTGTGGAGGAAGGAGGAGACGGCGATAAGTGTGTTGTTCTGAATCACCGCACCCCCGTTGTCTCTCTGAAAATACCAAGATTATTATTATAAATATTTTATAGTTTTTGATGAAAGTGATTTTTCACCACACCCGCTCGGAAAGGCTGCTGTGGAAAGTTGCGTTTTATCCTCTAAAGTGGAAAGTAATTTGACAAAAGTTTTCATTTATTTTTCATGCGTTTGCTTGTTGGGTATACTTGCGATCACTTTGAATGATAAATATAGAATACCATTAACTTTGATTACATTTCTAATTTTCAAAGATTTTATTTTTTGCTCGCATTTCGACTTTCGTGTGGCATAATTAGTATTGAATTGCATCAAATGAGATTTGGTGTTATACTTATCTAAAGATAGCTCCGAAAGAAAAAAATGGAAAAATAATAAAAATTTATAAATAAGCTATTAGTGAGGAAAGCTTAGGAACAAATCTCCGATGTCCGTAGAGATTTTTGCGGTTTCGCTAAACTTCTCGTCGGCTCCAAGTTGAACATCACTCAAAGAGTTTTGTAACTTTGTTATAATGTCCCGTTTCTGATATTTCTACAACTTGCCGGGTTTTATTTTAAGGGGTTTATTTAGTTAAGATAAACAATTATAATTTATTTTTGTTTTCGAGTTTCGTTATGATAAGTTGGGATGATTTTTTATTACAATTATTCCCACGTTGAAAAAAGTAAAAACGGAAAAACGTTAACTTTACGGTTAACTATTTTTTTAACTAAGGCAGACACTATTGGCCGGTAGTTAGACCTACCCGACCTTATTTCAAAGGTACCATAGTATCTGTTGTTTGTATGTTGTTCGACCCTAAATCATATACACATAGAATAGGCACGATTCATAATCTCCATCCAAACAAACCCACGATGAAAAACATACAAATAAGAAAGTTTCTTCTCAACTGGCGCCCCATTTGGCTCGCGTATTACAAATGGGCCCATATCTACCAGGGTTTGTTTTTCAATTGACAGATATGCAAACGAAATAAAAGGGGGCGAGACATCGCCACGGGTAGGGCTGCCTCGGTTGAGGTTTTTTAGGGTTCGTGCTCAACTTTTGTTCAACAAGTCGATATCAGAAAGTTTTATCTTGTGTCGATATTTTTGTGGCAACATGTGTAAAGATATGTGGAATTAGAATCCGTGACCACCAGTTTGTCAGAAGAGAGGTGACTCTAGAAAACTAACTAAGATCATAAAGCAAATAATCAGGAGACTTGAATCTACATCATACAAAAATTTCGTCAGATTTGTCTAAAACCACTTCTTCTCTATGTTCGCTGAGTGGTCTTTTAATTATGTTGAGTACGTTTGACCTTAAGAGTCCGGTAATGATTTCAAAACGAAAATCGCTAATAATTAAATTACGCAAATGAATCGCATTCAATAATAAGATAAGATAGTTTGAAGTCTTGTTATTGCAAGAAAGTTCTTTGGATCTATATATATTAATATTTAATACCTTAAAACTGAATTCTTACAGAGCCTGTTTAGTGAGGACGTTGATTCGTGCAATCTTGTCGCTTGATAATTAGTTACAATTTTTTATGGCCCCTAATATGTTCTATATTTTCTGAATAAAGCATGAAGTACAGTTTATTTCCATATTTTTACTTTTCTAATATGCTTTAATACCTTCCCAGAAAATATCACCTAAACTTCGACAATTTTTCATAAAATTGCTCTAGCTAAACATACTCTCCCTTAAAAAATATATATGATTGAAAATAAAAAAAACTCTTTCACTTATTCCTCAGACGACTAATTTTTCAACGTATTTATGTATTTTATGTACTAGTATAACATAATTTTAATCAATAAAAACCTTACTCTATTCACCTCTCCAAGCAAAAATTGCGAAATATGTGTTAGATTAAGGTGAATTACTTATAAATGAAACAATAAAACAAATAATTTTTAAGAAAAAAAAACCGACTTTAATGGGGGTAGCCGGTGAAGGATTATTGTAGATAGATGGTGCACTTAGATTCCATACAATGAAATAACTTGCTTGAAAAACGCAGCGGAGAGGACCAATCGCCAAACGTGAACTATGCGTCGTTGAAGAGTTCCGTTCTGATTATCATCAACAGTTCCACTTCATCAAATGTCACTCTTTTGAATGAAAATGCTTGATTTGTTGATAAAAATACAAAAGTCACTTTATGTATGCCTTTAAGATTTGAGGAATTCCCTCGATTCCTCGTGGAACTCATCATCAGAACTTGAGCATGACGAAAATTGGTCCTGACAATCTAACTTGCTTAACAAACATAGCGAAGAGGAAGAATCGCCAAACATGAACTATGCGTCGTTGAAGAGTTCCGTTCTGTTCATCATCAGCAGTTCCACTTCATCAAATGTCACTCTTTTGAATGAAAATGCTTGATTTGTTGATAAAAATACAAAAGTCACTACGTGTAAGCCCTTAAGATTTGAGGAGTTCCCTCGATTCTTCATGGATCCCATCATCAGAACTTGAGCTGGACGAACATTTGTTCTGACAATTAAACTTGCTAAACAAACACAGCGAAGAGGACGAATCGCCAAACGTGAACTATGCGTCGTTGAAGAGTTCCGTTCTGATCATCATCAGCAGTTCTACTTCATCCAATGTCACTGTTTTGAATGAAAATGATGGTTTTGTTGATAAAAATATAAAAATCACTATATGTATGCCTTTAAGATTTGAGGAGTTCCCTCGATTCCTCATGGATCCCATCATCAGAACTGCGTTTTGACAAAAACGGGACCAATCTGTATATATATACTTACAATAAAAAAAAGAATTTTCAAAATCGGTTCAGACATGACGGAGTTATGGAGTAACAAACATAAAAAATAAAAAACAAAAAAAAAAAAAAAAAAAAAAACATACACGCCGAATTGAGAACCTCCTCTTTTCAAATCTTGAAGTCGGTTAAAAATCGTTCCACTTATACAATTCAAAAAGAAACGTACTTTCAAAATATATATACAAACAAATAGAAGTTTCGTTAGTTACCTGCAAAATAGTATCAAAAAGTAGAGCGAAATCGAAAAAAAAGTTTACCGGACTCTTAACTAGAAAGTTCAGCGAGTGCGATATTTACGTATCGACAGTATAGTTTGCCTCGACTATAAAATTTTCCTACCATATGTACCATTAATCCACTTTCAGACCGAGGTATGCAAATTCCATGTTGAATTTAACATTCCGATGGATAAGGATAAGAGCATTCGAGCATGTATATTTATGGGTATATACCTATGTATAGCATTATTCATATCCGCGTTTCGATACTTTATATCCAGGGGTTTGTAAGAGGAATTGAATGCAGCCAGCCATAGGGCTTGACCCAGTTACTCAACTCCACTCGAGTAGAAAAAGGATAGAAACAACTGAGATGAGAGCGTTTTAGCGTTGATTGGTACCGGCTGTCACTAGGCAACTGATGCATTGCGAATATCTAGCGTATATCTTGTAAGTAACGTACACAATGGCTTAACACACAACACTTCCTGGCTAGATAAACCAATCCCGATGATTAAATTACTTCAATAAGTTTCATAAGAACTCCCTCGATGATTTAGTTAAACGTTAGTCCTTTAATTAACTTATTTCGAACTTAAGGACCGTATAAACTCTTATATACGTTCACCGAGCAACTTGTCGCATTATATGATGCTTTGAGCTGTATAACGGTTGTATAAAGGCATATCTAAATGCTTTTGTAAGGCCTTTAGCTTTAGTGCAGCAAACCACAACGCAACTGTACAGCTTTCGACTGTTTAAAAGCACTTAAGTGCTTAAGGTTCTACAATAGCATTATATAATGCTTTACGCTGTATAACGGTTGTATAATGGCATATGTAAATGCTTTTGTTTAGCCATTAGTTTTAGTGCAGCAAACAACATGCAACTGTACAGCTGAATGCTGTACAGTTGCGTTTTGGTTTGCTACACTAATGCTTCGGTTTGGTTTAGTGCCTTAGGTTCTACAATAGCATAAATAAATGCTTAATGCTGTGTCAGAGCATGAATATTAGCCATTATAATGCCACGTAAATTCGCTATACAGCTTTCAGCTATTTTTAATGCCTTAGGGTGTACAATAGCATTTATAAGTAGGTAATACGTTCCTAATGCAGTATAATAGCAATAATATAACCCATTATAAAGCCAAGTAATTCACTATAAGGGGCTGTTCATAAATTACGTCATTTCATGGTAGCATGACGTAGGAGGGGGGGGCGGTCATTCCGAAGATCACATCATCAATGTGTAAAAAAAGGAATGAAAGTCGTGTTTCTATAAACTTTTAATGCTATAAAATATTATCTACTAAATAGTTTTTTATTTTACAATTAAGCTGGCAGGGGGAGGGTTGGATGATTTTAGGGGGGGGGGGGGTAAAATCATCTAAAATTGATGACGTAATTTATGAACAGCCCCTATACAGCTTTTAGCGGTTTTAGTGCCTTAGGTTCTACAATAGCATAAATAAATGCTTAATATTGTTTAATAGCATAATTATTCACGTGTAATGCTGTAGGCATAAATAAGGCATTTTTAAGGGTCACTGAGCTGCTATTGGACTAAGAGCTAGCCACGTCAGATATGACACAATAATGAGAGCAACAAAACCCGTCTGGTTAGATTGCTATACTATTCTTATTGATTGATCCTGACATCTGGCAGCTTTTAATGGGTGGAGGTACTGGAGGTCACAGTGACAGACTAGCAAAATGTTTTAATTGGAAAATAGTAATACCAAACTAGGTAAAAATTGCCGAAGTTGTCTCAGTTATAAAGGACAGGGCCTATATTTTAAGGGGCTCCCTGGCGTCAACGACCTTAGATTGATCCCCTTAGTTTTCTAATGATTTATATAGCTTATCATATTATCAGTAACGGCTTTAAACAATATAGTATCCTATATTTACATCAATATTCATTGTCTTCGAGATATTTGACATCAAAGTCGAACCGGTTTAGGCTAAAAAAGTGGTTTTATGGTCATACATTTTGTTTTAATTAGTTAAAAATTAAAATCTCTCTACAGTTTTTAGAGACATCAAAGAGGAACCCTAATATGTAGATTACGTATATGTAAGATTCTTTACACCATTCGAATATCGATAAAAGTGTTTTTTTAGACCATATTTTAAAAATATCATAAAAAATAACGGCTCATTTATTTCAAGATCTGGCTCTACCGAATGGAGATAAAAGATTCAAAAACCGATAGTCGTTTGCCTTATAATTCTATCTATAGTGAATATGACATGAGTTGGAATATCGACTCAAAACTGGTCAAAAATCGATAAAAAAAACGTTAGACCAAAAAATATTGTGTATTATTACCTTACATCGGTGTTTTCGGTGCGGGAATGTTTGACATTAGCCAAAGAGTAGGCATTAACTTAAAAAACAGAATGTACTCTAGCACGTATCTACCTAATGAATAATTGATCGGAAAAATCATAGGTATATACAATTTATATGTAATAGCTGACTATTATGTATATATATTGTAGGTACATATACCTATGATGTTTTCAAGTTTTTTTTTTATCAATTCATGTAATGACTGATCATTGTCAACCTCTTCAGTTAATCAAATAGTTCATAAATATCGGACGTCATGATTAATATTTGACACTTATTATACCGTGTCTTTGTCTTAGGTAGATCTAGTTAATAAATTTCGGATATGCAATTGCATTTTTAAAATACTAAGTATATAATAGTCAATACAAACATGCCTCTAAGAAAAAAAGCTCGTATCATAGTGTGTAAGCTATTCACAGAGAGGTAGTTATTCATTAGGCATAATATGATATTTTCTCAGACTAACTCTCAACCTATCTGTTTATCTCTACTCTTTCTCAAATCGTTCCCGCACCGAAAACCCCGATGTATGATTATTACGGAAACAAAAACAGTAGGCGACAAACTATGAACTATATTTTATTATACATCGTTTGACACTACTTTCTCCCAACATAAACTTTTGTATAATTTCTCTTAATATTGTATAGTACTTGTATAGTTTCTCATAATATTGCATCAAACCCAGATCTCTAGGATTTATTTTCTTGTAATGGTTTGCATTCTTTGACCTCCACCACTTTAAAGCTGCCAGATGTCCAGATCTAGAAATAAGCATAGTATACCAAACTGACTAGAGGGGTTTGGTTAGCTAGCTCTCCGTCTATATAGACCAACGCCATTTTGTAAATAATTTATAACCTAAAAATAAAATCATGCGGACCTATTTATACAAGGAAAATACCTATATAATAATGAAATTACTTAATTTAAGACTGCTCAACCAACACTTTTATGTTAAAAACTTTTTAACAAAAAAATTGAACCGCCGAAAAGAAAAAAAAAAGCCAATAAAAAACCGTTAAAACGAAACGAATCGACCAACAAAAAAAAACAATAGCGCACTGAAAAGAAAAAAATAATAATTTGGTCTTCAATAACGCAAGTGCACACCTACCCTACAATTACAATTATAATCTATTTCTATACACTTTCTATATACCTAAAACAATCGCTAGGCTTATATCAATTTAATTACATCTAGAAAGTATGAACTATATACATACTTCTGAAATCAATCACACAAATCTGCGTATTTATATATTTACAATCAGTTATTTTTGGAGTCGGTGGCAGCCTCAAACAATCTTGAGCACCTTAGTGAAGAGTTGAACGCAACACATTATGTGGTTAAAGGTGCTCAAGTTTGTTTGAGGCTGGCACCGACTCCAAAAATAACTGATTGTAAATATATAAATACGCAGATTTGTGTGATTGATTTCAGAAGTATGTATATAGTTCATACTTTCTAGATGTAATTAAATTGATATAAGCCTAGCGATTGTTTTAGGTATATAGAAAGTGTATAGAAATAGATTATAATTGTAATTGTAGGGTAGGTGTGCACTTGCGTTATTGAAGACCAAATTATTATTTTTTTCTTTTCAGTGCGCTATTGTTTTTTTTTGTTGGTCGATTCGTTTCGTTTTAACGGTTTTTTATTGGCTTTTTTTTTTCTTTTCGGCGGTTCAATTTTTTTGTTAAAAAGTTTTTATTTCATAATTTTCTGTGGCTATAATTTATAAAAATTATTACATGCTTAATTTTTTATTACTTTTAAAATAGCTACCTACCTTGCTTTAGCTATTAACTGTTATATTAATAAGCTTCTTTAACTATTACTTTGTTCTGTAATATAAATACTTAAAAAAGAACAGGCTTTATATACCAACATGGGTAGGCCTACAAAAAATTCTGCTCGAATGAGAAAAAGATATTTAGAAGAATCTAATAATGAGAAAAAAAAAGGATGGAAGCAAATAGAAAGAAGAGACTGGCAGGTCTAAAACTCATTGTCAAAACTCGTGAGGTTTTTTTTGTAAAAACTCTGCTTTAAAATCTGCGAGTGAACAATAAATTACCCCTATTTGCCCACCCTTAGGGTAAGATTTTTATCCAAAAAATCGGACTACTCTGTAAAAAGTTATGCGTGGCCATACGTTACAATCGGTGAGTGAAAAATCAATCATCCCCTTTTTTCCTACCCTTAAGGTTAGAATTTCCTTTTTCAAATTTATATGGGACCTATTTCGGGATATACCCTTTCCAATAAAAAAAATATTATCAAAATCGAACTACTCTGTAAAAAGTTATGCGTGGTCATACGTTACAATCGGTGAGTGAAAAATCAATCATCCCCTATTTTCCTACCCTAAAGGTTGGAATTTTCGTTTCAAATTTATATGGGACCAAATTCGGGGTATACCCTTTCCAATAAAAAAATAATTATCAAAATCGAACCACTCTGTAAAAAGTTATGCGTGATCATACATAAAAAAAAAAAAAAAATATACGCGTCGACTTGAGAACCTCCTCCGTTTTTTTCGTCGGTTAAATAATGCAAAACTCGTTCTATACGAAGATTACACAATTGTTTTGTTTATTTGACGCATATCTTTTTATAATATTTTATAGCAAAACCACAATAAATCAAAGGCGCGTGAAAATTTTCAATGAAACTTATATACACATTTACAGTAAACTACATTGCGCAGTAATATTTGAAGGATATAATAACGTAAAAGAGTCAAAAACTTTTATAAATTTTGTTAGGATGCAAACAAATATGACGTGTCACTCATTCAGTTTTTTTTACCGTCTTCGTCCATTTTATATTGCGAGACAAAGTAGTTAAATCACAACGTTCATTGTATTATAACATTTGTTCCGTCGGTGTTAGAAACGTTTTTGCATTGACGTAAGGTTTATTTTACTACACTCTTATGCTAGTATAATGCTTTTGTATTGCGATTGGCAAGTTAATCGAGAGTACTTATGCTTCTTTACTGCGATTAGCAAGTTTTTTGGCCGTATTAATGCTTCTTTAATGCAGTTGGCAACTTAATAGAGCGTACTAATGGTTCTTTAATGCAATTGGCACTTTCCATGACAACGATAATGCTAATAGCGCAGACATATTGCGCCTGTAATGCTATTAAATGACCTGTATAGGATCTCAAGCTGGGTAATTCGTGCCCATTTAAGACCTATATCAGCACTATAAACGTTTATAATGCTACTATAAAACGAACTGAAAATTGATATGCTGTAAGATGGCCGTTATACTGCTTTGATGTGTTACTTGGGTAGTAAGATTGCGATACTATCCTTATGTCCGTATCTAGATACGGACATCTGGCAGCTCTTAATGGGTGGAGGTCAGAGTGACGGACTAGCAAATATTTTCAGTTGGAAAAAAGTAATACCCAAAATAGGTAAAAACTGCCGTCTAAAAGTTGTCTTATTTATAGAGAACGGGGCTTATATCTATATATATATATAACTCAAAGGTGACTGACTGACTGACTGACATAGTGATCTATCAACGCACAGTCCAAACCGCTGGTTCTAGAGATTCCAAATTTGGCACGTAGGTTCCTTATAAGGTCTAGGGGTGCACTAAGAAAGGATTTTTCAAAATTCATCCCCTAAGGGGGTGAAATGGGGGTCCAAAGTTTGTATGGGGAAACAAGATTAGTTAGTCTATTTTATTCGAAACTTCACAGAAATATTCTGTTAGCGTTTTTGTATGCTGAGACACCTGTATACATGTATAACAATATAATGGCTAAATATCATTTTTAGTATCAGTCAAAATAGATTGTCTAGCTGATTAATTAAATACTATGGCTAACACGGTGTACCAACATAAATTAATTCTAATAGTGACAGTATCCATTAACCCACCAAAAGAGTACTTTTGGCGCGCAATGTTGATTTATGTTATCTGTGACAACCCTGTTTCTTTTTCTATGGAACTGTCATGTCAAGCTATGCTATGAAAAACATACTTTGTAAAAGTAATCAATTAATTAAATCCTTGAAGAAGACCTACGTGTTATTATTAAAACAGTCTAAGGATCCTAAATGGAACGGCCCATAAGGTGGGCCTACAAATCAGAAGTGGGATGTGTCAGGGCAGCTTGCTTTTGCCCTTAAAACCGACGCCCGCCTAAGACACGCTCGCCTAGCCGGGAAGACAAGATTTCTGTAAATTGGACACTAAGGTCAGAGAATTCCATTTATTTTCGTCAGTATTCGTCGTGTTGTGGCATTTAGGAAAGTGATTGCTTACTAACAGATCGGAGTTGGAGAAAGTCTTATATGTACTAACCTATTTGAACAAACTTTTTATGACGTCTAACTAACCCTCAATATTAAGAAGATATGGTGTTTGCTACGTCTTTCGTACCGTGAATGTACTAACAAGAGCATGTTGGATGTGTTTGGCGTATGCAAGTGTTCAGTTTTTTTTTGGTCATCGGGACTTACTTCTTAATTCAGTGGCAAAGAAACATAATCGTACCAAGTGATTAATAATATACGTTTTGCTTCTTGTGAATGTCTTCATGGTGAAGGAATAAGTGTTAAACGAATTTTGAAGATATTGGACTATAAAAAGGAGTTGAAAATATTATTTTGTTTATCAGTACGTGTAAATAACAGTTGCAATTTGTTGTAGATATTCGAAAAGTTGTCAGTTTTAGCAATAATTGTTCACTTTTATACTTCACTCTGAATTACTGGTTTTAAGTATTGTTTGATCTAAATAGTAGCTTTTTTTTAGTATATGACTTAGGTCATAAAAGTGAAAATGGGAAGGTCTCGTAGTCGTAGTAGAAAGCGTGACAAGAAAAGAAAGAGGAAGTCAACTACAAGTACTGACACTTCACTGAAAAGTAAATCTTGTGATAGGGTGCACAAACATAAGCGGAAACGTAGAGAGTGTTCAAAAAGTCATTCATCTCGTTCACATAGTTATCGTCATAAGTCTAAAGATAGGACAAGCTCGCGGTCTCACCATGATCGAACTCAAACACCACCGATACCATTTTCTTTAGGATCTAATAACTTCCCAGTCTCGCATAGTGTGGTGCCAGAGTTTGATCCGAGTGATAACAGTCAAACTATACTTACTTGGCTGTCTAAAGTGAACGAATGTGCTCAGATATACCGATGGGATGACCGACAAACTTGTCACTATGCTTTACCAAAATTAAGCGGCTTAGCAAATAAATGGTACAAAGGATTGCCAACAGTCCTGTTTACTTGGACTGAATGGACTGAGAAATTAAAGGCAGCTTTTCTTACTAATGAGAATTATGGTGATCTTTTGACAACTATGTTGAAATTTCGTTGCCGAGTTGGACAACCATTAGAAAATTATTACTACGACAAAATGGCATTAGTAAATAAGTGTGAGATATCTGGACAAAAGGCTATTGGATGCATAATCCATGGTATTGATGACAAATTTATACGAATGAGTGCCGGTGCATGTAGGTTTGAAAACCCAGAACAATTATTAAATTATTTGCGAACTGTTTCTCAAAGCGATGTAAACAATCCTATGCGTAATAGGAATATGCCATTAAATAAGTTAGTACAAGGTCAAAATAAACCTAGTGATGTAAACACACAGTCACCCCGATGTTTTAACTGTAACGAGACGGGCCATATCAGTATTAAATGTAGTAAACCTCTAAAAAAATGTACCTTTTGCTTCAAGTTAGGCCATGAGACAAAAGATTGTCGCAGAAACACTGGATCAGGCAGTAATATTGATAGGCAGAAACGTATTTCAAATGAGGAAAATAATAAAACAATACTTTGCGTTTATACTGATAGCTAAACATCGGTATCAACGTTCAAATTTCGTGGCAATGTACGGTTGGCAGAAAAATAAATACAAACAAATCACTTAGTATTTTTAACCTTTATTTTGTATATGTAAATAAAAAAGCCCCTAAATAGTACATTTCCTAATTAGGGTGGTAAAACAAAGAAAGGCCGCGCAATCGCAATTGTTGCGGCCCAAGCTGCAAGCGAGGGACGTAATTATGCGATCGAGGGCTTTCTTTATTACCTCCCGTGTTGGAAAAATATGTGCACATTTGGCCAGAAAGCGGCTCTATCCGTACGCGTAGCGTGCGGAAAAAGCCACTTTATGTCCAGGTGTGGCATACAATATTTTACGAGTTAGAATAGATCACTAAAATTTGTTCCATAGATTTTGCTGTCAATCTTTGACGTCTGTAAGAATATATCCATTTTAAATGACTAAAAGATCTTTCCACGCTGACTGAGGTAATAGGAAGGTATGTCAAGCATTGAAAATTTTGCACACAGTTTTTATTTACACTTTCTGGTATTTCAGCCTCGTTGTTTTTAGATAGTTGGTTAATTATTTGTACAGTCTTATAACCAGGATTTTTCTTTAATACACTTTTTAATTTAAAATAAACTTTTCTGGCATTTTGATGTAACCTTAACGTTGATATTTTTTTTTGCAAACCATGAACAATGTTTAATGATTCTGCTAGACTCAGTTTTGGATCCTCCAATAATTTTATTGACTTAGCAATTATACTAAAGTGTGTATCGACGAATAGTAACTCAGTTTTTAAATTCCGGTTACGGAAAATTTTTTTGGCTTTAGAAATTGCACTCGCTTCACGCGGATTTAAGGCATCGATGACAGATTTGATTTTATCATAATGCATGTGATAATATGAGGCAGCATTTAACCATGTTCCCCATCTTGTTATCACGGGTCGGGGTGGTAGAGGAATATTTACACACATTTGATGAAATAAATTTGTCCTTGAAGGAGCGTTACGAAATATTTTTTTGATACAGTCAATCAAACTGTTTATGGTCGGGTAAAGACTTCTAATTATCTCTGCGACTCGATTACATCCATGTGCTATGCATGTTACATGAGTCATATTTTTATATTTCTGAACAAGGTTTTTAGCTGCTTTTACCATGTAGGAACCGGCATCCGTTATAAAAAATAATAATTTATCCATGTTTTTTTTGTATTCATCGCCCCAAAGATCTTCAAGGGTTTCCTCAACGAGTTTGGTTATTGTCGAATGGTTAGTCGCCTCCAATACCTTAGAAGCAAATAAATGTGGCTGGGTACTAGTTCCATCTAGAGCTCCGATCAAAATATTTGCCACTTTTTTTCCCACGGAATCTGATGTTTCATCAACACTGAGGTAAATCATTTTATTTTGTAATTTCTCTTTCAATTCATTTTTTTTCTTTTCATACAATTCAGGTAAGCATTTTACTCGTATTTTTGTTTCACTCGGCACAGTAATATCGTTTCCATATTTATGATTTAAAAGGTTTTCTACAAAATTTCTAAATTTAGGATTGTCTAATTTTGACCACGGTATATTCGAACAAATCATAAACTCTGTTAAATCTTTATTAAATTTTTCTTGTGCATTATTTTTATGAATTTTGTTGTGTAAATCTGTTTTTAAATGGCGGTCGATACTAGATTTAGAGGGAAATAATTTCGAATTACACAATTTGCAATATACGATATCGTCTTTAATTTCGAAATCAGCATTATCTCGTATTATATCCTGTAAATGGCAGCGTGAATCAGATAATTTATCTTGATGAGATTTTGATTTCAAATGTTTCTCTATATTGTACCTTTTCTTTTTTATATTCATTTCGCAAATAGTACAGCAAGCACCTTCGTTAGTGAATATAAAATCAGTATACTGCGTCAAATCCATTTTCTCAAGTCTGATAGGGAGTTGGGTAAAGATTTATCAATGCTAAATTGTAGTTGTAAGTGTTTTTAAGAACTATTATCGTTGAAGATTTTACCACATATTATTTTGCATGACAATTAAATTGACATTTGTTGCCTATTTGGCATTTAGAATTTTTTTTACAAATGGATAATGAAATGAGTATTGAGGTTCTATGACGTATTAAGAATATAAACCTCTTTAAATATATGTACAGTTTACCAAAGTACGATTAAGAATAAAAATAAATTAAATGTTATTTATTACTAATAAATAAAACAATGATACCTATGTATTTCTTTTTTTGCGACCCTTACCAAGTGCCACGAAATTTGAACGTTGATACCGATGTTTACTGATAGCCCTACAAGCGACAAGGACAAGTATTTTAAAATCATTTTTGTCAACGGGGTACAATGCGAGGCATATGTTGATTTTGGTGCCCGGGGCACACTGATGAGGGAAACTGAGGCTAAAAAATTACTTGTAGACTGGGAGATTAGTGATTTACCATTGCTGAAGGGTTTTGGGAATTCATTAGTTGAACCTTTAGGTAAGAAAGTAGTGACTTTAGAAGTAGATAATGGCAGAGGTCAAAGTCTTAATCATACCTGACCATTATCTTCAAACACCCATACTAGTTGGACAGTCGTTTACTGAAAAGCCTCATGTCATAGTTTATAAAACAAATGAAGATTTAATATTCATGCAAAAACCTGTGGTTATGGGTGAAAACGAAAAGTTACAACTATTCATTCAGGATAATTTCGCTATAATGCCACATTCCACTTCTCCAATTGACGTCAAAGTGGAGGGCAATTATTCAGGTGGATTGTTTATACAATATAGTCATAGAAAGAGTGTGGATAATATAGAATACATAGTGCTTCCAGGGATCTATAAATTTGAAAATGGCAAAGGATATATCATGATAACCAACTTATCAAATAATACCCTAGATCTTAAAGTTAATGAGTTACTTACCCGAGGTTATCAATATAAAGAAGTCTGCAATGAATACATAGGCACATGCACTGTAAGACAAGTTACAGAGTACCAACCATTACCAATTAATGAAGTGAAAATAGGGATCAAAATGAATGAAACTGACGAGCACGCATTCTATGATTTACTAGAAAGGTATAGGGATTGTTTTGCATTAAATCTTAACGAACTAGGGAAAACTGACTTAACAAAAATGCACATAACCTTGAGCGATAATGTACCTATAGTACACAATCCTTACAGAATGTCGCAGCTTGAGCGTGAACAGTTGTCAAAAATAATTGATGACCTGCTGTCGAACGATATTATACGGGAAAGTATGTCTTCCTATTCAAGCCCAGTGATATTAGTTAAAAAGAAGAATGGTGAAAAACGTTTATGCATAGATTACAGAGCCTTGAACAGGAAGACATTAAAAGATAAATATCCACTGCCTCGTATTGAGGATCAGTTAGACAGTTTAGGAGGAAATACTTATTTCTGTAGTCTCGACTTAGCGTCGGGATATTACCAAGTGCCAATGGATGAGGAAAGTAGGCATCTTACAGCTTTCGTTACCCCTGACGGGTTATATGAATTTAACCGGATGCCGTTTGGATTAGCCAACGCTCCGAGTGTGTTTCAGAGAACTATTAACGCAATGCTGAGAGGTTTTGGTCAAAATTTGGCTTTGGCTTATATGGATGACTTGCTAGTAGCCTCCAAAACAATAAGTGAAGGCTTGGATAAGTTAGAGAAAGTGTTTCAGTTGATACGATCTGCTAAGCTCACGTTAAATTTGAGTAAATGCCATTTCTTTCAGACTCACGTTGAGTATTTGGGTTATGAGATTAGTTCAGAGGGGGTGCGACCGGGATCAGGTAAAATCAATGCTGTGCATGACTTTCCTGTACCGACAAATGTACATGAGGTGCGACAATTCGTTGGACTGACAAGCTACTTTAGACGTTTTATTAAAAACTTTTCAGTCATAGCCAGACCCCTAACCTCACTGACAAAAAAAGACTCGGTGTGGAATTTTGGTGAAACGCAGATGAGTGCTTTTACTGAACTCAAACAAAAGTTGACGAGCCGCCCTGTATTAGCACTGTATGACCCAAATGCAGACTTGGAAATCCATACTGATGCTAGTAAATTGGGTATTGGTGCTATACTTATGCAACGTCACCCTACAGCTGGGCTACAACCTATATCGTATTACAGCCGCCAGACTACCCCTGATGAGAGTAAATTACACTCATACGAGCTAGAAACGCTAGCCGTCGTCTGTGCTCTAGATCGTTTTAGAGTGTATGTACTTGGAAAGACATTCAAAGTTGTAACAGACTGTATTGCTATTCGTAGCACAATGACTAAACGAGACTTGATACCTAGAGTTGCACGCTGGTATATTCTAATGCAAGAGTACGATTTAGTTGAAGAACATAGAGAGGGGGCTAAGATGCTCCACGTAGACGCTTTGTCACGAAATCCAATTCAATCCGAACCACACGAAATTACGGAAGTAGGAGACATATTATCAATTGACGATGATGCATGGCTCCAAACAGTTCAACAACAGGACTCAGAATTGCAACGGATAATAAACATATTGAGCGATCCTAATACCAAAGAAATTGTCGAAGTTCATAAAAATTTTACTATGAAGAACGGACGTCTATATCGCATAATAACCAAAAACGACGAAGTAAATCTTAAATGGGTTGTCCCAAAAACAGTTAGATGGCAAATAGTACGAATGAACCACGATGATTTAGGGCACGTTGGATTCGATAAAACCTATGAAAAGGTCAGTCGCGTATACTGGTTCCCAAAAATGAGACGTTTTATTAAAAAATATTGTAGAGCATGTTTAAATTGTGCTCATAATAAGGTACCAGCTGGACCCAAGGAAGGATATCTTCGCCCCATACCAAAAGTGGAAAAACCATTTGATACATTACATACAGACCATTGTGGTCCATTCCCCATTAGTAAGTCTAAAAACTGTTACATTCTTTGTATAATAGACGCATTCACTAAGTTTATTTACATCAAAGCGGTGAAAAACGTTAAGACCAGTACTACGATACAGGTATTTAATGAATATTTCTATCAATATGCCGTACCACGACGTATTATCTCAGATCGGGGAACAAGTTTTACCAGTAAGGAATTCGCTGAGTTTTTAAAACAAAGAGGTGTTACGGATCACGTATTAAATGCAGTCGCTAGTCCTCGTGCCAATGGGCAAATAGAGAGATACAACCGCACGATTGTCGACGCACTAACAGCTGTCAATCACGATAAACCGGATAATTTGTGGGATTTAGCTGTACCACAAGTTCAGTGGGCAATAAATAACACTGTTAATAAGACGACGGGTCGTACACCGGCTGAAGTGTTGTTTGGTTTAAGACCCACTGGATGTTCTGACGGCGTTTTAAATACTGTAGTAGCAGAGTTTGAACAGCCCCAAGATGTTGATCAGATAAGAGCAGACGTATCCCAAAATATAGAAAAAAGCCAACAACAACAAAAGGAACGTTTTGATAGGTCACGAAAAAAGCCAGAGATATACAACGTAGGTGATTTAGTACGCGTGGAGAGAGAAGCCCGTAGTGAACCTGGGCAAAGTAGAAAATTGGTTCAAAAATGTGCTGGTCCTTATAGAATCTCTAAAGTACTAGGTAACGACCGGTACGAAGTGGAAGATACTCCCATAACTCGTAAACAAGGCGTCAAAGCTTACAAGGGAACTTATGCGGTTGATAAGTTGCATCCTTGGCTAGTTTTCAGTAACGATGTCATTTCTAGTGATTCAGAGTGAAATAAAAGATGATAAAATTCCTTAGTGACTATTGAAGTATTTGATTTAAAGAAGGGTAATTCAATGGAAAGCATAGAAATGCATAAATAAAATTCATGTAAATGACTTAGAATAGTAATATTTGTGATAATAACTTGAATGATTGAGTGATTATGATTATTTTATATATTTGTGAATTAATGTCAGAATAAAATACCTAATAATGCTAACCTAATTTGCTGAAAGATATACGTTCACAATAATTTGTTATGCAGTTTTTCAA
This sequence comes from Pammene aurita, assembly GCA_947086415.1. Lineage (NCBI taxonomy): Eukaryota > Metazoa > Arthropoda > Insecta > Lepidoptera > Tortricidae > Pammene > Pammene aurita. The sequence goes on from OX352310.1 coordinate 2,606,486, forward strand.
AGAATTTTATTACGTGTTTAACTGTGAAGATTATATATATTATAATTTGTGATAAAGTGGAATAGAGCATATTGTAACGTTATAAAGTGACATATAGTAATTTTAATAATTTATATAAAGTGATTCAGAGAAACTAGTGTCTTAACAAAAAATACTCATGTTAAAAAAAAAAAAAAAGATAATTTGTAACAGGGAGCAATAATTTGCAATAGAGAGTGATAATTTGTAATATAGAGCGATAATTTGTAATAGAGAGTGATAATTTGTAATAGAGAGTGATAATTTGTAATATAGAGCGATAATTTGTAATAGAGAGTGATAATTTGTAATAGACGATAATAATAAATAAAATAAAAGAGAAAGGCATTGCCCAAGTGAATGATACAGAAGTGAACACAAATATCTATTATAATGTGTTATATAAAAGTGAGTCAATGACTTGCGAATGCATGCATTGATGTAGTATATAAGTAACAGTGAGTCAATGACATGTGAATGCATGCATTGATGTAGTTTATAAGTAACAGTGAGTCAATGACGTGTGAATGCATGCATTGATGTAGTTTTTAAGTAACAGAGAGTCAGTAACATGCGAATGCAGTTATTGGTGTAATTATAAGAGTGAATCGTTACAGGCATTGAAATAATATCTGTAATGATGTAGTAAGTAAGTTCATAACTTTTTTTATTGTTCTGTTCTTTTATGGTAGATTAACCTTTTCCTTGTTAACCCTTTCAAAACGCAGAGGCGCGTTTTAGTCAGGATTAGCCGAGTGTTAGCGTTTTTGTATGCTGAGACACCTGTATACATGTATAACAATATAATGGCTAAATATCATTTTTAGTATCAGTCAAAATAGATTGTCTAGCTGATTAATTAAATACTATGGCTAACACGGTGTACCAACATAAATTAATTCTAATAGTGACAGTATCCATTAACCCACCAAAAGAGTACTTTTGGCGCGCAATGTTGATTTATGTTATCTGTGACAACCCTGTTTCTTTTTCTATGGAACTGTCATGTCAAGCTATGCTATGAAAAACATACTTTGTAAAAGTAATCAATTAATTAAATCCTTGAAGAAGACCTACGTGTTATTATTAAAACAGTCTAAGGATCCTAAATGGAACGGCCCATAAGGTGGGCCTACAATTCCTAACAATAAATGTGTAAATACGTGTTTCAGGTTTTTTGAAAATTCAACCCCTAACAGGGGGAAATGTGGTCAAAAAGTCTGAAACTCAACATGGGTATTGTTTCTATGGTTTATCGGGTCGCTGATTACGAAAACAACAACGATTTTAAAATCCAACGTGGCGGACGTGAAATACCATCTCCCCTGTTGGGGTACAATGGGATTGAAATGTCTAAATATTAATATGGGTGGCGTTTTTGTGTTTTTTGAGACGTTAATGACGAAAATAGCATCGATTTTGAAATTTAATAGTGTGGACATGAAAATTCTTGAAAGTATTTGTGCCAAATTGCAATCTTCTTCTAAATATATAAAAGAGGAAACTGACTGACATATCGACGCACAGCCCAAACCGCTGGTTCTAGAGATTCCAAATGTGGCACGTAAGCAAAATCATTTCTAAGTCCTAGGAATGCACTTAGAAATGATTTTTCAAAAATTCACCCCCCAAGAGGGGAAAATGGGGTCCAAAGTGTGTATGGGAAACAAGATTAGTTTGATTGTTTTATTTGAAACTTTACAGAAGTATTCCTCACAATAAATGAGTAAACACGTGTTTTAGCTTTTTTGAGAATTCAACCAATAGAAGGGGGCAATGTGGTGACAAAATTTAAATATCAACATGGGTATTGTTTATATGGTTTATCGTGTCGCTGATTACGAAATCAACACTTAAGGGGGATGAAATGGGGGTTGATAGTTTGTATGGGGAATTTTTAAACGTTGAGCCAATTTAGATAAATCTTGGTATAGAGATAGTTTGTATCCCGGGAAGGGACAAAATAGTTTAAAAATAGTTGAAAGTTTTATGGAGAATTATTAACAGCTGAACCGATTTAGATTAAACTTGGTATAGAGATAGTTTGAGTCCCGGGAAACGACATAGGACAGTTTTTATCTCGAAAATCAATCCTTAAGGGGGTGAAATGGGGGTTGGAGGTTTGTATAGAGAATTTTTTACCGCGAACCGATTTAGATCAACTTTGTTGTGAATATAGTTTAAGTGCCAGGAAACAATATATAATATTTTTTATCCCGAAAATCAATCTTAGAGGGGTAGAAAAGATGTTGGTAGTTTGTATGGCGAATTATTAACCGCTGAACAGACGATTGAAATGAAACTTGGTACATATTATATAGATTGAGTCGCGGGAAACAATATAGCATAGTTTTTATCTCGATTTTACCCTTTAGGAGATGAAACGGGGGTTGAAAGTTTGTATGGGAAATTTATAACCGCTGAACCTATTTAGATGGTTTGGTATGGAGATAGTTTGAGTTCTGGGGAAGGATATATAATAGTTGTTATCCCGGAAGTAATTCCTTAAGCGGGTAAAAAGGAGGGTGGATTACTAATTCCACGCAAATGAAGTCGCGGGGAAAAGCTTCTATTCAAGAGTAGAAATCTGTATTAATCATAATCTCGCAGTAGTAGTAAGTCGTTGATGGCGTAACAATTAAACAATTATTGCAATCATTTCTTTAAAATAAAAAAATGAGGGAATCGGCTTCACCAAAACGGTTTATCCGAATCCTCCAGAATGTAAGGAATATTTTTCCGAAAACCGCATCTAAATCATTTCAGCGAAACGCGAGATGATCGCAGATAAACATACATTCCTACATACGTACATAAAGCCTGACCAGAAATATATGATTATTGTCAAGAGGGCGCTGTTATTCTCATTTATATAGCAACTGTTCAGTTCTCTATGGTATGATGACATCTTGATTTGTTTACCTGTCAGCTTTGATGATAATTTGAAAATGTTTCACAGCGAAAAAGTTTCATTTCTCGAGCGTATTACATACAGCAGTTTATTATATACACTATCTACAATGTTCCGCTCTTAACTATTGATAATTTTGGGAATTTTCTGTCTTTATTATTTAATATTCAAGACTTTATTATCATTTAAGTAAACCGCCTCAATGACAGTGACAGTCTATCACATGCACTTACACATGCATATCAATCTGTCATTAAAATTATTGCCAGTGTAAGAAATTAGTTCCAATGAAATTCCGCAACATGGCGCATGATCATATATTTCTGGTCAGGCTTTACAAACATACCAGTCTAACTGAAAACCTCCTTTTTTAGTACTTTTAGTACGCAGGCGAAGCCGCGGGAAAAAGCTAGTTTTAACATAAGAACCAACAACATTGCGTATTATTTCGGAAATAAAAACAGTAGGCGACTAACTATGAATTACATTATACGTCGTTTTGGACTACTTTCCCCCATCAGAAAATGTTGGCAATGATATAATCTAATTATTTATATAATTTTTCATAATACTGCATCAAAACCAGAACTCTAGAATTTGTATTCCTAAAGTGGTTTGCATTCTTTGACCTCCACCGCTTTACAGCTGCCAGATGTCCGTATCTAGAAATAAGCATAGTATAGCAAACTAACGCGAGGGGTTTCATTGCTCTCATTATTGTGTCATATCTGACGTGGTTAGCTCTCCGTCTATATGTCAGTAAAAAATGTGACCATGTTTTAGAAATAAAACATTGTAATTTAATTTAGTTCTTGCAAAATTGTTGTTTTCGTCATCGGGAATGCAGGAAACGGTATGTGTCCTATATAATTGCGTCGGAGATATACGTACCCTGCAGAAGTGTCTGTTGGGGTCCTTAACGCCCCCCATACAGATGTAGTGGCCGGTCATCAGCTTGGTGTACGACTCGCAGATGGACGCCTCGATCACAGGCGCGTTCACTTGCCGCATGTGCTGGAAACAATCGATTGTGTTACTCGCTGTAAATCTGTATTATTAGTATATACTGGTATGTAGGGAAGATGCCTCGGTTGTGGCCAGTGCACCGGTTTTGGCCGTTTTCAACTTTACTTAGGTATAATAGTACATTATTGTCGAGGAGGTGAAGTAGCACATTGATGGCTGAGTATTACGTTTAAACGGACGACTTTAGGAGTCCGTTTAATTTAATACGAAGCCAGCAATGGCCCTTCGCGCCGAGTCCAATATAGTGCTTTATTCAAAAATAATGCAAAACAGCCAACGTTGATGAACACAAACAATATTGACATAAATAATATATTCAAGATAACTTCTAGGTTAAAATAATGACCATTACCGCGAGCATCGAATTTCGATTCGAATCCTATAATCTAGACACGCGGCAGTGTGTCCGCCAAGTTCGAGCAAAAAAAAGCGACACACCGGCCGTGGGTATATTACACGAACCATTTCGGGCCAATTTCGACCACCCTATAACTCACAACATATTTTATCTACGCATATGAAATTTCGAGTGTCTGTTTACATCCCCGTAATTGTCTAGAATACAAAATTTCATTATTCTACCTATAGCAGTTCTTGAGATATTGACGTCAGAAAATCGCTATTTTTACTATACACTCACTAACTGACTCACTGACTCATCAAAAACCTAGACCACTTCCAATGGTCGTACTGACTTGAAATTTGTCATGGAGATAGGTTTTAAGGTCAAAGTAAAGGGAAAAATCTGAAAACGGCCAAGTGTGAGTCAGTTTTAAAAATAGCGAAGGTGTAACTTTGTTCTACTATGAAGTCATAATGAACTAAATGGGTCTATCTTCCAATGGTCGTACCGACCTGAAATTTGACTCGAAGGTTTGTCTTTAGGTCGAAATAAAGTAAAAATCTGAAAACGGCCAAGTGTGAGTCAGTTTCGAAAACAACGAATGTGTAATTTTGTTCTACTATAAGTAGGTATGGAGTGGAAATGAGATAAGACTTATTTAAATTTAGGTAGGTACATACCAATTTAAGACAATACATGTTTGTCAAGAACAATAAAATTGTTCACCACTCTGTGTGTGTCTGTTGCGGGAACCGAACCCACGATTTACGAAGTGCAAAGCAGGTCACTAGGTACACTAGGTGCGCTAAATCAGTCAAACAAAAATGAAAAGACTATTTTTTCTCGCATAGTCTAAATAATTTCTAATTTTACAACTAATAAAATCGCAGATTCAAGAACATGGAAATCATATATACTCTAAGATGGAATTATATATACTACTGCCCATCTCACCCTCCGATACGCCACGGGATGAGATGGGATGGTGCACTTCTAGGGCTACATAATAGGCCACCAATTATAATACCTACTGGTAGGTAGGTATTACCAAGTTATTAATTATCTATGTAGGTAGCGTACTTACAAACAGAATAAAGTACGTTATTGATGTATGTAATTATATGTAAGTAGGTACATTTTATAGGTGTAGGGAGCCAGTTTATTTGTAAAAATCACCTATAAATAAATAGTAAAATAGAATTAGACGCTTAGTATAAAGGGTTATATAGTATAAAGTACATACCTAAGTGGAATGAGACATTTCCTAAAGCAAAAGTGATAAAAAAATAATAAAGAACCTACACCTAACAAAAATAAATGAAATCCCATCAAAAACATAAATGTGAAAGGCTGCCAAGTTCGATACTATGGGAATGCTTCGCCTATAAAAGAAGTGAGATCTGAATAAGTACCAAGTTCCATAAAAATACCTCAAATCATAAATAGTTATAGGAATGCACACTTGATTTCCAGCAGTTTTTAAGGTACATTTTGAATAAGTATCACGTTTCATAGAAATACCTAAAATTATAATAGTCAGAGAAACGCACACCGGTTTTTTTAGCAGTTTCCTGATAACATTTATTATTTTCAGTACTTTTTAATGATGTAACTTGGCAAGTTTTAATAGAAAATTATATACTTGACACATTGCAGTCCAAAGGTGTCGATTCATTGCAATGAAAAGGTGTGTGGTGTGTGAAAACTTGCCAAGTAACATCATTAAAAAGTACTGAAAATAATAAATGTTATCAGGAAACTGCTAAAAAAACCGGTGTGCGTTTCTCTGACTATTATAATTTTAGGTATTTCTATGTAACGTGATACTTATTCAAAATGTACCTTAAAAACTGCTGGAAATCAAGTGTGGCTCCTATAACTATTTATGATTTGAGGTATTTTTATGGAACTTGGTACTTATTCAGATCTCACTTCTTTTATAGGCGAAGCATTCCCATAGTATCGAACTTGGCAGCCTTTCACATTTATGTTTTTGATGGGATTATCTCTATCTGAGAGACACAGATTTATTCGAAACTACAATTGTCTATGTTCGCGGTACACGCTCAGCTTTGCCGCCATTATATCTTTTTATTAAAAAGTTTGAAGTGTATTTTTCTTCTGAATTTACCGTTAGCTATTTGAGATAACTAAAAAGTCGCGGTACCAATATTATAAATAACAAATACCGATGTTGTGTTTTGGCTGTTTAGGACCTTTGCCTTTATTTTTGTATGGCTGTTGAACTTTTTAAAAAGTTTGTACCTCGACAAAAATGGAATTTGTATGCAACATTTATGTCACGAAATCGAGCCTGCAATTTCCGTAACTTTTTAATTTTTATTTGACCATAAACTAGGCACTTCGCCGCCTAGTTTTTAACCGTAAAAGTCAACCTTGCCGGACATTTTTGAATAAACAAATTTACCAGTCTATGTTTTATACTTTTTTTTTAATTTAATGGTATCTCCCTCTGCACAGATCAATGGGAATTTTGCCAATGTCGACGTTAAACGTTAATCATACTTATTTATTTTTAACAAAATAAATGTAACGTTGTTTGGTAGAGGCCTTGCTGATTGTAAGGTGATAGCCTCCCTACAAACACGTGGGTGGCCGAGACTCCGGATAACCGTTTGTTCAACTAAAGGGTGGGTTACGCGCGTTTTTAGACAAATTTTTCATTAGCTGCACACTTGTTCGTTAGGTCAACTTAGGTCACGCAATATTACACACTGAAAATAAATATTACACAAAAAAAAAGTATTCGCTGCAGCTATCTTGAGGTTAAACGATTATCCCACGTTTTATGCTTGATAAAAGACTAAATTATGGCAGCACAGATGACACTATCATCTGTCATGTATCAGCTGTCATTCAGCTGTCAGTAGCCATGGAAAAAGCTACCCAAAAGTGTCTCTTGGGCTCTTTTCTGAGTTTTCATTAAAGAAAAAACCGGCCAAGTGCGAGTCGAACTCGCGCACCGAGGGTTCCGTACAAATCTATAGGTATATTGGGGTAGTAACTTTAAAATTATTAAAAATATTTTTATTATATGATCTAACTAAAAATTTATGGTTTTCGCAATTTTTCTTGTATCTGTGCTATAAGACGTTGTTTCGTACCAAATTTCAAGATCCTGAGTTCACGGTACCCTGTAGGTTTTGATTCTCATGCGAGTTTCGAAAATTTGCGGAATTTTTCGGCATAAACGGCTGTATCTTTTGATTGCGCTGGCATAGAAGTTTGATTTTTTCACAGCACCAAGGGACAGTAAGCCTGAGTATTTGATATAAATTTCAGCTTGACACCTCCACGCGTTCCGGAGAAAAAGGGTCTTGACAGACGGACGGACGGACAACAAAGTGATCCTAAGGGGGTTCCGTTTTTTTCCTTTCGAGGTACGGAACCATAAAAAACGGACCTAGTGCGTGTCGGACCATGCATAATGGAGGGTTCCGTACCTTCAACGGAATAAGAAAAAATAATTATTAAAATGTCGGATCTGCCTATGGAAGACGTTTTTTGAGATAACTTGAAAACTCTTTAATCGATAATGTTCAAAACAATTTTAGTTGAAAAAATGTGCAAATATGTAACTCCTTAATTTTTTTCATATTTTTAGATCTCCGGTTCAAAAGTTACAGGGGGGACACTATATTTTAGACTTTCGGAACAAACCTTAATGTTATTTTTAAAGACCTATCGGATGATGTGCAACATGTTGATATTTGGTACATTTAGTTACATACTTACATGTAAAAAAAAATGCTATTTTTCGTATATTTATTTGACAATTAGTTACAGCTGAAGGTGTTATATCACAGTTGTTATGGATGTGAATATTATGTATTTTACTATGTACAAGTAATTTGTCAAAAGTCAATCCCGTTCCATGAAGGTACATATATAGAGTGCTCCTCCTAAAAAAAAATTCTCAGCAATTTTTCTACAAAACTAACTAGGGGCATACAAAATTCACCTTATATTCAATTTTTTTTGAGATACGTCTTATTTATACTTTCCGAATAAAACGGCTGTGACATACGGACCGACGGACATGACAAAACTATAATATTTGGCTACGGAACCCTAAAAAATAATGTCAGAATCTTAACAACGGAAATTCATTTAAATATAATAATATGACTCAGTACATAAAAGTGTCATAATTCCTTATTGACACAAAATGACGGACCTTAATATACAACCGGGGGATCTGCCCTATAGTTATATGATGAGTGATGACAATTTAGAATCTCTTTAATAAAATTTAACCCTCTTGATACATATATTTAACTCACGTGTATTTATTTACTGTATAAGTATTGTCAATTTGTTCATATTATAGAGGCACGGTAGTGCCCCCGCCAAGTCGAGTAAATGGCCAGGTCATTATATTTATTATAAAAATATAGACATCTAATATTCAAAGGATCACAATGATGCTTGGTTTTGCATTATTAGATCTCAATACTTTTTGCAGTAGGAGAACTGCGTTGTGAGACTGGCATTTTTGCACATGTAATGTTTTTGATGGGATATCTGTTTTCTCCGAAAAAAGTTTGTTTTTTTCGAAAATCTTGGACTTGGACTGCACCTTGAGCTGGAGACCACAAATTGCTGAAATCAGTCGGAAGGTCACATGGTCACTTCACTCACTAAACAAGCTCAGGCACTTCTTGCCCATTAAAACTAAGGTCTTGTTAGTTAACGCGTTGATATTGCCAATTATAGACTATGGTGATGTGTGCTATCCCGATTTGAATGAAGAGCACCTTGACAAACTGGATCGACTCCTTAATAATTGCATCAGATTTATTTTCTGCCTCCGTAAATACGACCACGTTTCGGAGTTTCGCGCGCAACTTGGTTGGTTTCCCATTCGGCAGCGGCGAAATATCCGCTTGCTATGTACTCTCTACTCAATACTCAATGATTCGCAGGTCCCTGAGTATCTTAAAACCTCCCTTCAGTTTTATGGTGTCTCTCGCGATCGTCAACTTCGCTCTTCGGGCAATCTGTCTCTCTCCATCCCTCTTCATCGGTCTGGTTTCATGTCCAATTTATTTACCATTCGAGCAGCTCGTCTCTGGAACAGTCTTCCCCCTAAAATTAGGAAAGCACCGAGCAAGTACGCTTTAAAAAAATCTGTGCGTGATTTCTTTGCTGGTGGATCAAAGAAATCCTAAGTATCTTCTCTAACAAGATTCTATGTATTTATAAATGTATGGTCGTATGTATGTATATATATGTATCTATGTATGTATGTATTGATTTATGTATTTTATGTATATTAGAATGATGTAGTTTATGTGTAAGAATTAAGGATGTAGTTTTGCATCTTTTTAAAGTTTTATGCTTCTGTCATATAATTTGTTTTCTGTATAGTTAGAAGCACCGCCTACAATCTTTCTGCTTGGCCCTAAGGTTGACTGGTAGAGAATGTCTCATGACATTAAGTTCGCCTTTTGTACGATAAGTTTTCTTTTTGTGCAATAAAGATTAAATAAATAAAATCTGCAATATTTATGTATGCACTTGAACCGTAGGTAAAGCGAACGAAAGTTGATAAATTTTCCAGGGGTGTTTCAAAATTATGTTTATCTACACTCACACTGTAAGTCCTCTAAAACGTGTTCAAAAACGGTAGGCAATGGCTAGCATTACCACAACCGATTTTACTATGATAAGTTTTTTATCTGTGGCAGTAACGTAATTTTAACTTTACATGCTCAAATATTGATGTACTATGAGTTTTGATAACATAATGTAAATCCTGTGCTCCTTCCTGACCAACGGCACGCGCCCGCGCGGTCGCCGACACGCGCCTCCCCGACCGCCGGCACAATCGAGTTGGCCATGGCGGTGCAATGGCGGTCATTCTATGGTTTCCGAGCACTTAATTTAATATATATAATATGAGTGTAGATAAAGCACTGTATGCAACTGTACGTAATTAGGCCTTAAAACACTCGTGTGATCTTATTATGAAACTCGCCTGCGGCTCGTTTCATAAAACCAGACTCGTATTTTAAGGACCCTTATTACGTAACAGTTACATAAACTACTATTATCTACACTCACATTGTAAGTCCTCTAAAACGTGTTCAAAAACTGTAGGCAATGGCTAGCATTACCACAACCGATTTTACTATGATAAGCTTTTTATCTGTGGCAGTAACGTAATATTAACTTTACATGCTCATATATTGATACGTTATGAGTTTAAAATTCCGAACATCGAATTTGATAACATAATGTAAACCCTGTCCTCCTTCCTGACCAACGGCACGCGCCCGCGCGACCGTCGGCACAATCGAGTTGGCCATGGCGGTGCAATGGCGGTCATTGTATGGTTTCCGAACACTTAATTTAGGATATATAATATGAGTGTAGTTAAAGCAGTGTATGCAACTGTACGTAATTAGGCCTTAAAACACTCGTGTGATCTTATTATGAAACTCGCCTGCGGCTCGTTTCATAAAACCACACTCGTATTTTAAGGACCCTTATTACGTAACAGTTACATAAACTACTATAGTACCTAGATGTTTAATATTACATTTGTCTACTAATTCATTCCTTGTCCACGCCCGACAGAGCTGCACGTCAGGGGAATGATAAATCAGGCGCAACTACAGGCGAGCCCCGCGGGGGCGCTTCAAACTTAATCCATATGTACCCCACACGGCGGTTAATTCATCCAGCTGTTATATACGTAACATATGATCGATGCACTAGAAGTGGTTGAATATACGAGTGCATTGGTCTGTGTAGTTAATCTACTGTGTGGTCTAACGAGCGAACGAAATATACGTATCAGTTGTTGACGTTGTTTGTGCGTTCCGAATTTTACAAGCGATAGTGATACGCCTCAGCGTACACTCGGTCATAATCAGCGTTCGGGTTGGGTCGGGTTAACCAGTCCATATGTTCAATATTGTTACGCTCTTGTTAATAAGGTCCTACCAACATGAACACCTTGACGGCGTAACTACTTATGCTGCTGACTTTACGCGTAGTCTACGTCAGTTTGTATTCGTATGCTATAGGCGACGAGCTGAAATGGCTGGTGTCCTCACGTGCCCTCAATGTGCACGGGGGTTCACCTTGAAGATCGGCTACGTCAGCCATCTTTGGGCGCACGAATGCCGAACTATTAACTAGAAGTTGAAGTGGTTGTCATGGTCGAAATCGGCCGGAAGAGATCATCATCATCATCATCATACTCTTATATCAGTACTGCAAGGTGTAACAGTCAATACAGACCTGTACTACAGTACACATGTTACACACAATGCGTACATTACAATGTACGCAGATAACATGTGCATAATCCGGATGTAATAAATATAATATTATTGAGCCATGCTGCACGTCGGATCTGGTGAGATCTGACCTTCTTTTACGTACTCTTGATATCGGAAGACTCAGAAATCTGATCGCAAACATTTGCTGTTGTAATGCTTACCCCGGTAGGAGTCCATGCGAGCATGGTGGCCAAGAATCCGAGGGTCACCGGTTCATCAGGATTGGGTAACCGCACGCCGCTCACTCGAGAGTTGAACGCCATCGGCGCTTGAAGTTTCACCGCAGACACTTTCATGTCAAAATTGTTGATCATCATTTGAATCTGAAATATCATCATGCGATTAGATGAGTGGACGTATTCATTAATTTATTATCCCACCAAAAACATAAATGTAAAAAAGGAGAGCCAAGTTCAATACAAAAATTATGCTTGGCTGTGGGCTTCGCCGCAAAAAGAATGGAGATCTAAATGAGTGCCAAGTTCTATGCAAAATCCAAATATGTATTTTTTATAGGAACAAAATAACATTATGAACAAGTATTATATCTTTGCTTTATTGGATACCTATAACAATTGCTGTTATTTGAAAATGTGAGATCTTAAAGTAGGTTAGATTTGACTTGGCCAGTTTTCATTACATCAGTCATTTTATAAAGTTATTCAACATATGTATATATATATATTTTAATTCTGATAAAAACTGGCCAAGTCAAATCTAACCTACTTTAAGATCTCACATTTTGGATTAATATTCAAAGTTTCAAAATAATCAGAAGACATTTCCACCAAAATTAAGAATTCCTTTCGTTATATTCTCATGCCATTTTTCTGTTCCAGGTACGTTTTCCAACATTGTTACTCCTGTTAATGCTGGTTTCGGACAAATGTGAGTAATTGTTTGAATGGTTCAAATACTTATAGGAAGGGGATATAACGACGGTGTTATAGTTTACGGTAATTTTTAGGGTTCCGTACCTCGAAAGGAAAAAACGGAACCCTTATAGGATCACTTTACCTAGATCACTAGACCATTTTTCTCAGGAACGCGTGGAGGTACGAGTATCAAGCTGAAATTTATATCAAATACTCAAGTCTACTGTCCCTTGGAGCTGTGAAAAAATCAAACTTCTAAGCCAACGCAATCAAAAGATACAGCCGTTTATGCCGTAAATTTCCGCAATTTCGAAACTCGCAAGGGAATCAAAACCTACAGGGTACTTCCCGTGAACTCAGAATCTTGAAATTTGGTACGAAGCAACGTCTTATAGCACAGATAAATGAAAAATTGCGAAAACCGTAAATTTTTACTTACATCATATAATAAAAATATTTTTAATAATTTTAAAGTTACTACCCCTATATACCTACAGGTTTGTACGGAACCCTCGGTGCGCGAGTCCGACTCGCACTTGACCGGTTTTTTGTTTACGTGCATAATTCATGAAAAATAGTAAACAAATATATAAAGTTTTTGAACAAAAAGTTTAAACGGTCTACTTTGTACAAACATTTCCAGAAAGTTTTCATGATTGAGTTGACTTTGATACTGTTTATAAAAAGTACTTTAGAGGTATTTGCACAATTTCTGACTGTTGAATTTTAAAGTAGGTGTAGAAAAAATTTCACGCGGTCGTACTAAAAGTAAAATAAATAAGTTCAATTTCTACACCTACTAAATAAGGTTCTTTACATAAATTATCCGTATTCGTGCCGGGACTCTAAATAGCCTTCCTGAATATCCGAATTACTGGAAATTCTCGTGATAGCTTACGCAAATGTGTATTATTAGGTAGGTGCCCGTTCAGACGTGAAGTTGATTGTAATAATGTAGTAACGCGTCACTGAGTGTGATTCGTTAAAATGGTTCAAGTCGCTTGTTGAAATACAGGAGCGAATAAAAATCTAAATTATCAGGAATCGTAAAAAGTGGAGTCGATTTTTCCTATGTGATCGTAGATACATTTTTATTTTACGAAATACTACTCAAATAAATGCCTACATTTTTATACTGCTATAAGTTCACTGTATCTTTTTCTGAGTGCTATTTTTAATTGTTTTATAGGAAATCTTGCAAAAGAGAAATTATTATTAGTATTAATTAAATAATAGTTTAACTACATTAAAAATCGCACCAAAATGTTGTTTAGGTAAAATTGGAAAATTAAATATTATTCACGGGACTCTCATTTCAATATTAACGGCCGGAAAAACGTTAAATATTTAAAACGCAGCATTGAAACCGCGCAAAGGACATGTTCGCGTTGATTACCGCTGCCTCGGGAAATTAACGCTCTTTCAGATTTAAACGTTTGTCAGTGCATTTACCCGGATATGTTTCACACTAATGAGGCATGCGTACTACTTGACATTAAATTACTACTCTGTATGTAGATTTATGAGAGTTAAAAATTGTTTACATTTCTATTGGTTAGCCATATGCGCACGGATTAGTCTGGCAGAAATGTCTGAAAGACAAATCCGTTAATCTATAAATAAATAATAATAATAAATATTACAAAAAATCTTACACAAATCTACCTAGTCCCACAGTAAGCCTAATAACAATAAGGCTTGAGTTATTAACGGAGAGCTAGCCACGTCAGATATGATACAATAATGAGAGCGATGAAATCGCTCTCGTTAGTTTGCTATACTATGCTTATTTCTAGATCCGGACATCTGGCAGCTGTAAAGTGGTGGAGGTCAAAGAATGCTAACCACTTTAAGAATACAAATCCTAGAGTTCTGGTTTTGATGCAGTATTATGAAAAATTATATAAATAATTAGATCATATCATTGCCAAAAGTTTCTGATGGGGGAAAGTAGTCCAAAACGACGTATAATGTAATTCATACTTTGTCGCCTACTGTTTCTGTTTTCGAAATATTACGCAATGCTTTTTGTTCTAATGTTAAAATATAGGCCCCGTCCTCTATAAATAACATAACTTCGGCCGTTTTTACCTATTTTGGTGTTACTTTTTTCCAATTCAAAAACTTTGCTACTCTGTCACTGTGACATTCACCCATTAAAAGCTGCCTGATGCCCGGATCTATCAATAAGGATAGTATTGCAATCTTACTAGATGGGTTTCATTGCTCTCATTATTGTGTCATATCTGACGTGGCCAGCTCTTAGACCATATGGGTACTAGACGACGATATAAATATAAATATAATAGATAAATATGGATAAATACTTAAATACATAGAAAACATCCAAAAATTTGGCCGCCCCATAGTAAATGTCGACATCTGATCGGCTTAAATGTATGAAACATAGCAGAAGTTGTTCAGTGTGGTCTACCCTACCTAATCACAGATGGCTAAGGATTTAAAAACACACTATATTACCAAAACTTCCTCTGAATCCGAACAACATTTAAACTTACAATTTGTAAAAAGGCCCTATTCCTATTACCTTATGGAGTGTCCCGCCCTTGCCGTTGTAGGAGCTGCCCACGCGCACGCTGTAGTTGCCCAGGCCGCGGTGCGTCACGTACGATGAGATGATCTCACTGGAAGTAATCAATCGAAGAAACTTAAACATAGAGAAAGAAGTAAGCTTAGAGTGTTTACCCATACAACTGATTATTAGGCCGAAGACTTAACATTATGAAAGCTAGAAGGACAGAGAGAGGAGCCGGCAGGGGTCGCGGGTGGGGGGATCAAGTTTTACAACGGGCGCCTTGTTCACGTCTCGCCTCCTGCCCGCTCCTCTTCTAGCCTTCATAATCAGTTGTATGTAGTGAGCATTCTACGTTTACTTATTTCTCTATGGACTTTAATAAACGGTGACTCTTTGATCACGTTTCGATTAAAGTTTAATTTGAGACGAAATTGAGAGACAAACAGTTTATAAGGTAGCGAGCGTCCTGTTCATTATTGCCGAAACATGCTTATTAACATGAGAGAAATTAAAGCCTTCGATTGAATTTTGTTGTGACTAGAAAACAAACATTAAAAACCGGCCAAGTGCGAGTCGGACTCGCGCACCGAGGGTTCCGTACAAACTTGTAGGTATATAGGGGTAATAACTGTAAAATTATTAAAAAAAAATTTTTTATATGAAGTAACAAAAAATTACGGTTTTCGCAATTTTTCCTTTATCTGTGCTGTAAGACGTTGCTTCGTACCAAATGTCAAGATTCTGAGTTCACGGGAAGTACCCTGTAGGTTTTGATTCCCTTGCGAGTTTCGAAAATTTGCGGAAATTTGCGGCATAAACGGCTGTATCTTTGGATTGCGTTGGCTTAGAAGTTTGATTTTTTCACAGCTCCAAGGGACAGTAAACTTGAGTATTTGATATAAATTTCCGCTTTCGCGTTCCTGAGAAAAGGGTCTTGGCAGACAGACAGACGGATGGACGGACGGACAACAAAGTGATCCTATAAGGGTTCCGTTTTTTCCTTTCGAGGTATGGATCCCTAAAAATTAATGAAAAATGAAATTACACCCAAGAGCTCTTTTCATTTCATAACTCTTGATTGTACCTAGATTAATTCACAGAAAGTCATTTAATTTAGGGAAACTCTCATTGTGTTACTCTCATCATAATCTTGAAACAAAAGTCTCATCCTACCTTAAAAAGGTCGCTACGCGCACATAAGTTATGCTTTGATGTCGATAAATAAAGATGGGGTGGCTTAAACATCCCGGTCAATTACACGGGGCGGAAAAAGGTAGTAAAACGGGGTTCTTTTCAATAATGAAAGTACGAGTAACTACATCAAGTATTCTAAAGAAAATGGTGCGAGACAAGCGATAGCAGCTTAATGTACAAACAGCTATAAAATTAGTTAATATTTTGACTTTTATGGCAGATTTATTTTTGTTAAAATGGAGTTTTATGCTTTAAAAAAAAACAGAAGTCTTTAAATTTTAGACTCATGAATATCAACCTATTTGGAAATAAATGTATTATATTTTCTAAAGAATAGTACATACTTAAATCTGCCCTATAAAGATCCGAGCAGAAAAGTCGTTTAAGAACTAACCAAGTTTTCTCGACCAGCTTAAGTTCATTTTTAACTTAAGTCTTACTCAACAGGGGGTCGTAAACTTTAAAATTTCGCACAAACTACGATTGTTGAAGCATCGAAATTTACTTCTCTAGGAATATCTTTTAAAGTTACTTCGGTAAGCTAGTGCCCGCAGGGGAATCGTGGCTACATATTTTTGTCACATTAAATGTGTCCATATTTTCAGACGACTGTACATCCCAAACACATAACCTTCCTTAGTGGGTTAAAATACATATTTTATGACTCGCACCGCCCGATTAACGGCCTAGGATTTGTTCTCGCTGGTCATTCGCTGGCACATATCGAACACACTGCTGTCCTAACTTCAAAGGTACCCAATTGACCACTTAAACTCAACCTTTTGCGAGTTGAGTAAAATTTAAAATACAAAAGCAAGATTACATGATAACCTAGAGAAAAAAAACAAAGTAATTTTTTCGCCATTACATGTTGAGTGACACACTTTATAGCTATACGTACCTACAGTTCATGAATTGGTGAAAAGATTTTTCGGTGTAGGTGAAATTGTTAAGATGCTGGCGTTTGTCAAAGTATTTCTAAAAACTCCTTATTTACTTACTCCTTATTTGTACTAATGTCCCAGATTAAGAAGCCAGTTCTTGCTATTCTATCTGAATCATAAAGAAATTGTTAGTTGACTAGCTAAGTGACAATATTAACGGAACTATAAGCTAACCCATCATTCACTTCCGTCATTATGCCTTAAAATGACGCGGCGTTCCAAGCCTTTCCCATCTTTTTCCGTCGCAAATTGCCCGTGACGAGAATTCCCCGACATGTCTAGGACCTGATCGGCAATTTTGCTAAGAAACGTTTATAGAAAGGTATTTTATAGTGGCGTTAGGTTGCAGACAATTTTCTTAAAACACGCGCTCTAGTGCTTGCGGGCGCTTTATGGTCTACTCGTATCATCTCGCTTGAAAGACTTTCACATGTGACAGGTTTTATATTGTATTTGGACATACACATAGGTGTACCTGGGACATATATTTCGCCAATTTCGTCCACGGAATGGCGTTAAAATGTGTTAGTGGGAGCAAGTGTTATGGTTTGTGTCATAGCAACTTTTTAAATAAGTAAGTTAAAAATTTTCAAAAATATTTTTGACGTTTATTTACTGAGCCATTTAAGATTTCTTTACGATATAATAGTGAAGTGAAGTTGATGATTTATGTGGTGAATGGCTCTTCCTTAAGTTAGCCAACAACACTAAACGCATTTTTTTAAATTGTTAATATTCTGAATCTTTTTATAGCGAGAAAGTTTAAAACCAATCCTTGTCTGGTCCGTGGTTGCATCTTTATCACATCGCTGGGAACTACCGCAATGTAGTCAATTACTAGTTTAACGACTTTGTGAGGGCCAGGAGTTATCGCAATTAGGATCCGCGTTTAACAGACCTTAATAGGCCCTGGCTTATGGTACGAATTATCATTGGAGTAGCCTTGGTTTTACGATTTATGGACAGTGTTTAGAATGGCAAACATGGACTTTTTTTAAATATAAACGCCAAATTTTGAATGTATTTTTTTATAATACCTAAGTAGGTGATATTATATTATAGGTACTAACATTAGATGGGTTTATTGCAAATATTTTTTTCCGTGTAAATGGCCTTACACTGGACCTTACCTGTGTTTAAGTTCAATTCGAAGCAAATCCACATTCAAGTATTAAAATATAGGCAACAAAGTACTTAATTGTTATGAAATTAACTATACAAAACTCTGATCGGTAATCAATACCATTAATCCTATGGGAAAGTCAATGACCAGGGTTTCATTACACAAAATATGCAATGAAACACCAACCACCTTAACTTATCTACTACTTCCAAGAACTCAACCTCCAAATAAAGTTAGAAACTGGCTGTATTCCCAGCGATGTGCCATTCGAGCCAATGTAAACAAGGCTTAACTACTTAGCGAGTTCTGCCGTGATTAGTTTACAATTTATTGGATTAATCAGACGGTCTGATAAATTGACTCAATGATTAGACAACTTTTGTTGACTTCTGGTTAAAGTTAGCTTTGTAGCCATGAGCGATGTACGTTTAAATGCGACAGCGATATTTGAAGCTCAAATATGTAAACGAGAACACGTTTAAAGATGTGTTCTTTCATGTGCGAAATGGCTGTTCAGTGAGCGTTTAAACATCCCCATTTATGAATTTCTATACCTATGTGGATCATTTACGTACACAGTATACGGTTAATTTATGAAATATTTTGCAAAATAGGACATTATGCGTATAAAGATGTTATTTTACCTGCACGAAGTACTTCTATGGATAATAATATTATTTCACTTTTCGGTTTATATTGACACTAAAATATCACAGGTCATATGCCATAACCAACATTTCTTATAATATTGGTATACTTAGATACCTACAATTTAGGTCATCATTGACTCGTGGGGCTATTAGTGGGCCAAGTTTCTATTAGAGTAGATGAATGAACCTGTTTATGAGCTGATTGTGAAGGTTAACTCTCAGCTATTATCATAGATTATCGACAACCCAGTCGCGATGTGGGCATGTAATTCTGGCCTTTCAAACAATCACAGCAACGAAGATCAGTCAATATGGATAAAGATAACAGAATTATTGTTTTATAACCTCTTGAAATACATTTTGAAGTATTTTTTGTGCTTATTTAGAGTATAACCCATCCATAGTAAAAAATCATTGCTAGCTTACGGGCCGAAGCATTTCGACTGGGTTAGGAGCCAGTATGTGTTGAGCACCACCATGCTGCACACATATGTATCGTTGTTGATCAGCGACGCCGCGTACGGGTGCTGGTTGATCCTGGTCACGGCTGCACCGAGACCCTCGGCGCTCTCCTGCGCTCCCTGCTCCTGGTTGTCTGAAGAAGAACAATGCATTAATAACACATTTTTTCTACTCGTCAACTATAATTGAATTGAGACTTTTTAGACTGAACTACTAACGCATACTTTTCGATGGAGCTTTTATGGTCGCATTTTGCATCGTCGACTTAGAGCAAAAATGTAAAGGAGGTATAGTTTCAAACAAGATTTAATGAAAATATGGCTCGTGAAAATTTGTAACCGGCCAGTATTATACCGTAATTATGACTGTCAGAGAAAGTACCGCCCGGGTCATAACGTGGGGCCATTATTTTATCGGTGATAGTCGACGATGCTGATATGTATTTTCATACATTACAGCACGGTCGGTGGGGCACAACCCACCGGGAGATATCTCTTTATTTGAACAAAAGTTTAAAGTAAAACGCGAACCGGACGCCAAAGAAAAGTGACAATATCTACAAGCTAGAAGTCCAAGAGCTAGCTCTTGGATTAATCTGGATTATTGAAGTCGTTGTACTCATTGCGCTAGTTATATTTGATTCTGATCTTTTCAATATAATTATTATACGGACATTGTAAAAGTAGTTTTGACGATTTGCTTTTACGACATCTTATACGTTCGTTTGCCACACACTATTTTATTTCTTATCGGAGATAAGTATAATACCTAGCTTTTGTTTAATTTCTATAAAAGTTTTCGTGGACAATAAGGATCTCTAGACACTTTTACGTAGACACAAACTCTTGTGACTTACCATTTTCATCTAGAGTTACTGGCGTCGTGAGATTACTGTTGCTCTCACCGCTGCCCAAGGTCTGCTCGCCTGGTACATGACAATTGAATCAATATTGGCAAACGTGATTGCATACAAACAACAAATATTTGTACATGTAGGTACACAAATACCATCGTTAACAAGGCGCATGTTAGGCACTCGTCCCACCGGCAGCGAGTAAGCGAAAGTTAAGCGAGTAGCATTACATCGCGGGCCTTGATAGGTCGATCGATCACTCTATACCTCGACAAACCGCAATGTAATCCTACTCGCTTAACTTTACTCGCTTATTCGCTCTTGGTGGGTGCCTAAGGTTAGGTGTGTAGTCTAGCTACGTGATGGGTCAACGTGAAGTGTTCCCAATTTTTAACTACCTTACGAAACTTACACTACCGCCATATTATTCTGTAAAATTTGGCACACAGAAACTATGTACTGTCTTCAAAAATATATCAGTTGGTGAAGTAATTTTTTTTGTTAGTTCATCTTTGGCAGCCTTCCAAGTTATTAAAGTTATTGTTCGCTTAATAAACTGGAGCTGAAGTTAGTCAGAAAGCTCGTTAAGTTGTCAGACGCTGGATTCCGATCGACGTGACCGCGGCATTGCTTTCAGTAAGAGTAAGTAGTTAAATGTTAGCAAACAAACCGCAACTGTTGCAGAGTTTAGACTTACCGATTGAGCCTGACTTCGATGCAGACTAACAACTTTACGAATGTTTTACTAACAAGCTATGTATGAACAAACTAAAGATTAGGGAGTAAAATAATCTAAGTTGAAGGCGTCGCAAGATATTGAATTAAGAAATTGATTTATTATGTATTCTACTAGATGTGTCATCTAGAAAAAAAATTGTGCGCGATGTTTGGCGGTTGACAGCTATGACTTAATCAAAGAGTAGTACAGATTTGTAGTGATTTTCACTACAACTTTTGGGACAAAGATTTCTTTCAAAAGATTTTCAAAGATTTCTTAGGGATGTTTTCTCCTGTTACTCAATGAAGTAAAACCTCGCTACACCTTGCTTGTTACAATTGTTATATTTCTAAACTAGTAGACCCTAACACCAAATATAACATAATATACATATATATAGTCAGACAAGCAACACGTGACAAAACAAACTATGCAGAATTTCTCAATATCGATCGTTACATAACTAAAGTGCCTACTTGTATGTTTGTTGTCCCGTCGAATGGCCAAGTTCGTGGCACACATTGTTGTGGTTTTCATTTGGTAGCGATTGTTTTAATACCGTCATTAAGTAGGTAATGCTATAAGTTTGAATGATATATACTTACTAATGTGAAATATAAGGATTAATTATATTATAGAGCGCTAGGTTCGTAACAAGCATTATTAAGAGGACTATTGGGCCAAAACTACGGTATTTGCGGTTATATTCATAGGAAGATACTCAATAGTTTAGTTGGTTGGAATTGAATAGCTGAATCTGTCCGCAGATGTCTCACAATGTCACCGAGGTAGGTATTCAATAATAAAACGAAAACGGGTCCCTATAACGTACATTCATGTTGTGTATGATTTATAGATAGATATAAATATTAATAAACTGGAGATAAATAATGTCCAGCGAGACATGGACACTGACACAGAGGGACAAGAGTATACTTGAGGCCTTTGAAATGTGGTGTTGGAGGCGGATGGAGAGGATTAGCTGGACTGAGAGAGTGACGAACGAAGAAGTGCTGGAAAGAGTGGAGGAAAAGAGGCAGTTGATGGATAGCATAGAGTCGAGAAGAGGGAGGATGATGGGCCACCTCATACGACATGACAACTTTATACAGAAGATAGTTGAAGGAAAAATGGAAGGAAGGCGAGGAAGGGAAAGACCTAGAATTAATATATAGACCAAATTAAAAATAATGTTAAGGTCAGGTCGTACCAAGAGATCAAAGAGGAGGCCTGGGACCGAAGCAAATGGAGAGCCCACTTTGAGTTGCACCGACAAGAGCATGGCTCTTAAGTGTTTGATGATGATAAATATTTGGGGACAATCTTACACAGATCCATCTAGTTCCAAACAATATACAAGATGCAACAAAAATGCTGATAATTGGTATCGTATTTTCATAACGAAAAACATAGAAAAAATAATTCACGCTAAAAAAATGTTTAGTATGGAGGGTTGACCGGCTGCGACAACGGATCCCGTAAAAAAAATTTTTTTTGCGCAAAAAAATTTTTATCCTATTTTTTTCTGAGTCGTAATACGATACTTATTATGCCCTTAAAAGGATCCGCAGTATTTATGTTACATCCTGTATGTTCCATCGGGTTCATAATTTCATACCCAATTTATGAATGAGTGCATTAATAAATTGGGTATGCAATTATGAACCCGATTGTACCATCAGGTTCAAAATTGCATGGTCAATTTATCAATGAATTCATTCATAAATTGGCCATGCAATTCTGAACCCGATTGTACAGTCGAGGACAAAGAGATGTATACACTTTTGGACCTTATTACAACGCAATACGGTCCAAAAGTGTATACATCTCTTTGTCCTCGACTGTACATAGATACTTAATACATGCAACATTTATAACTCAGGCATAAATATTTGTGATTTATACAAAAATCTGTGCTGAAGAACTCAAGCTTCGTTGGCACTGACAATTAGACAGGAAGTGAAACGAATTTCTGAACCAAGTGTAAATTTTAATAGCCTTTGGGTTTAGTCTAGAAAATATTGCGGTTTCGTAGTGATGTGGTTACATAATAGTTGAATTTACACAAACCCTTCTTGTAAATCTGTACAATTATCTGGATAGTCTACAGACACAAATAAATACCTTCCTCTTCCTCCTCTTCCTCCTAGCGTGTGTCCCAGCTTTTTGGGCTATTGAGCCTGGGGTCCGCTCGGCAACCTAACCCAAGGAATTGGCGTAGGCATTCGTTTTTACAAAAGCGACTGCCATCTGACCTTTCAACCCAGAGGGGAAACTAGGCCTTGTTGGGATTAGATCCGGCTTCCTCACGATGTTTTCCTTTACCGAAACGGGACTGGTACAAATGATATTTCGTACATAAGTTCCGAAAAACTCAGTGGTACGGGCCGGGCTTTGAACCCGCGACCTTCGGATTGAAAGCCTGACATCTTACCGCCAGGCCCCTAGCGCGTGTACACAAATAAATACCCCGCTTTAGTTCAATGAAGTAGGCATTCGATAAAGACGTAATTAAGCTTATCTTCAAATCTCGTAAACAAAATCAATACAAACTAATGCGTGGAACAAACAAACTGAAACTAATCGTACATATTGTACGATATTAACCTGTACATAGATAGCGTGCTCCACTGCCATAACGACGATATAACGTACAGTAATGTGATCGTGTTAGTAGATAATGACTGGTTTATTGACAACGTAATATTTCAAATCAATGCCGACAATGGAATTATGAATCTGATATTGTAGTCGATATTTTATGGTACGGGCTAATAACCGTCCTCAGCGTCAGACGTTGCAGTGACTTGTAATCAGTGAAATTTCAAAAGAGGAGGACGTTTCCGGACTGAAATTGTTATTGCATGTCTATTCTGTTGTCCTAGGCTGCGATTCGAAAAATAAACACACACACTGGACAGACACAGCTCCAACCCAACTCAACTGAACTCAACGCTATTTATAACGACATTGACATTTGCTATTCGAACAGATTTTCATTCAACATTGGTCTCACATTGGTCTCACATTGGTCACACATTGGTCACACATTGAGCCCAATGTTGAATGAAAATCTGTTCGAATAGCAAATGTCAATGTCGTTATAGCGTTTAGTTGAGTTGGGTTGGAGCTGTGTCGGTCCAGCGTGTGTGTTTATTTTTCGAATCGCGGCCCTAGTCATTATATTTATTAAAAATATAGATATCTAATATTGAAAGGGTCACAAGGACATGTTGCTAGTAAAAGTCCCCAGTGGTGATTGAGTTCTAAGGATGCCGGCTGGGTTTTATATTAGCCCTCAATACTTTTTGCGGTGGAAGAACTGCGTCGCTATTTTGTGTATGTAATGTTTTTGAAGGGATTTAACTTTACAGTTACTCTTATTTTTGGAGTCCTTGGGTCTGCCGTGTTTTTTTTCAAAAGTAACTTCTGTCCCTACATTTTTCCTTTCGGATAGGTAATGACTGGTTCCGTTAGAATTACTGTCTGTTGTCATGAATTTCAAGTAATTTGTGGAATATAATATGACATCTTACCAGAATCCTCGTCTACGTCCAAGTCTTCATCTGAGTTGAGTTTCGCCCTTGCGTGCCAGAGAGCACCAACGACTAAGAGGTACGACAGACTCGCGCGCATGTTCTAGACTATAGTCGTTGTCGGAGTTGAGCCACACTAGCTGGAAATTAGGCACGTGATTTTAGTTCATGGCACGGGTAAGACATAGAGCTAGGAACGAAGTTCAATTACTAATTAGAAAATAATCCTTCAACTTCCTGTTTCATATTGGGTATTCAGATGCTCAGTTTAAGTACTTACTCTCTCAGATCGATTCATCAAAGCTGCTGTTGTGACTATGCGAGTGGTTTTTGCTTACTGTCCTATCATATCAACATACAAATCAAAGGTTTATCAGATTTTTATTCGCTCACTTAGAGGTAGTTGATTAATTTCAATTAATATTCACATGTAGATAGATAGATAGATATATTCTTTATTTGCTTGCCACAATATACACACAGTTAGGTAGGTACATAGATTACATCCTTAAAAGAAAGAAGCTATAAAAATAGTTAAACATATGAAACCAAAAGCAAAAAAAAACGATTTCTGTGTGCGTTGCAGCAATACAAAAGGGTTCTGACTCAGCAATACGCTTCACTCTTCCCGGCGAAGCACTGGTATTCTGCCAGAACCCAGGCCACGTCACATGTATGATACTCGTAGAAGTATAAATATCTTAATTTTCACTATGATTAACTTAATGTATCTACTTGTGTAAAAAAGAAAAAGAAAATGCGGTGTATGCTGATACCGATATGTAATGTAGTGTAAGTGTAGGTAGTGTAAAAAGATAAGAGAAAACATATATTTTCCATTCGGGCTATATTCGGTAATCTGAAACCAAGTATCCGTGTTGAATACCTGTTATTTGCTTATTTATTAGTACTTTTTTAAAATGGTATTTAAAGGTTGCCTTTGTTTTAAGGTATCTGACAGGTGGGGGGATATTGTTCCAACACTTGGTTGCGAGATACCGAAAACAGCCTGTAAAAGCAACAGTTCTGTGTGGATGTACTTCCAAAAGGCAGCGTCGAGTAGATCTAGTGCCATATCGTTTGTGAAAAGATGAAATTTGTATTTTTGAGAAAAGGTAACTGGGCTGTAAAGGTAGCTGGGCTTTTGTCATTTAAAACACCAAACAATAGGCTTGCAAGATGCAAATGTCTCCTAGAAGACATATTCAATAAAGAAGCTTTATTTAAGTACGGCGTGATGTAACTTCTGGGTGGGATTGGATAACAAAAGCGGTAGCAAGCGTTTTGGACTCGCTGTATGAGACGGCGAGTTTTCGCTTGTAAACGTGGCCCATAAATTATATCCCCGTAATTTAATTTGGAGAGGATGAGTGACTCACATAAAATTGCCCTTACTTTCTCACTTAACAAGCTTCTTATTTGGTACAAAACCTTCAAGCGGTAAAAACAGGATCTCACCAACTCCCCCACGTGCTTTTCGAACCTAAGCTGACTATCCATCACTAATCCGAGGTTCCTAGCCTCCTCAACACGTTCTATCAGTGAATTTCTAATAGTTACTTGTGGGTTTATGTCTAAGATTTTAGATATTTGACATTTTGTACCTAATATCATAAACTTTGACTTGTGAGGATTTAGCAGTAAACCGTTATCATCAGCCCAGGTGGAGATACTTTCAAGGTCCTCGTTTATTTTATTAATTATCTCGGTGATGTCGCAAGGACGGGCTGAAAGGTATAATTGCACGTCATCTGCGTATAAATGGTATTTACAGTGCCTAATCTTTTTTATTATATCTGCACTGAACATTATAAATAGCAAAGGTCCCAGAATAGAACCCTGGGGGACTCCTCGTGTTAACAACCTAGCGTTAGATACCAGTTGACTGCCATCTTCCTTTGAAATTCTAACAGATTGCGTGCGGCCATTGAGGTAACTATTGAACCAGGCTAATGATTTAAAGTCTATTCCATAATAACGCAGTTTATAGAGTAGCAGACTAATATTTATACAATCGAAAGCGCGAGAAAAGTCCAATAACACTAAACAGGTACCCATTCCAGAGCTTTGGTCGTACAGAATATTATCGACCACATCAAAAAACATGTGTTTGTTGGTTGATCCTTTCCTTTAATGATTTACCTATGTACCTTTTTACCGACGTCAAGATTCCGAAGAAGGAGGTTCTCGATTCGTCGAGATCTTTGTTTTTGCATTTATTTTATTTTATGTATGTTCACCGATTATTCGAAGACGGCTGGACCAATTCGGTATTTTTTTTGTTTGAATGAGTTGGTTCCACTTAAACTTCACAGTTGGTCCCATTGTCCTCAGGTTAGGATCTGATAATGGCATCCTGGAGAAATCGAGGGAACTCTTCAACTATTATAGGCACACCTATAGTGATTTGAGTATTTTTTACATTAGCTCTGGCAATTGCTTTTAGAAAGGTGGAGCTGAGTAAAGTCGGTTCTATTTTGTTTAATTTTCTTTTCCCTCTATGAAAAGATTTTTTAAAGCATGTTATAATCTTGAATTCGAGATTGAAGATTGACATTTAAAACTCGAATATAATCCAATGGACAGAAGTTAGAGCATTCAATGGTTGAATACTCTAAGGGACAGAATGATGTCTTACAAGATGGTATAATTGTACACCTACGTTTGGGTCGTGAGAAATGTTAGTATTTAATAAATACATGAAAAGCTAGCACGTAAATGAAATAAATAATAAAATGTGCCGGTACTAAATCACTCCGCGGTCTACCAGGACGGCGGCGCACGAAGGATGTTTTCATCTCGCCGAATGTTTGTGTCAACACCGATATGCCGTAACGTTTCCGAGCAAATCGCGCGAGAAAGGAGCTAGTATTTTCTACCCGTATTTGATTTGTTCGGGATCGAGGGTCCCTGACAATTGGCGGGTACGCACGTCTAAATAACTATTTACAAATACAGTTGACGGTCTGGTTGTTAGATAGTTTCATTTGTTGTGTGGGAAACTTTATTAAGTGAATATCTTATGGTCTCAATAGCCGATAGTCTAACCCCTCTTTAAGTCTTTATAAACCTTGTAAGACAGCTTGCGGCGCGAGGCTTGTAAGACGGTAATTTAACCCATTAGGTACTATATTAGTACAACTACCAGGGGCGTATTTACCCTATGGCCAATAGGGCCATGGCCCGGGGCGGCAGGCTGTCAGGGGCGGCGCGAGCCGCCCCGTGTACTTGGTTCTGAGCGCCTTTTTCGATGCTGAACTTCAGTTAGGTACCAGCCGACTAGGCCTAAGAAAGAGTAATTTTAAACAAACAATTGCGAAACGATCTAAATAAACATCTAAATAAACATGAAGGGCGTTATTTTGTACTTATGCCATCTTTCCATCTCTGCCATTACCATGTATCACATAAAGTAAACTGCAATTTTTCCTAAAAGGGAGGACAATATAACCATGCCTGGTTATTTAACTAAGCTTCCGGTTTCAGTCAGAAAAACTTAATCAAGTCAGTAAAAGCTGATCGTTGAGAATCCCCGATACGGGTCTATAATCTTTCCTGATCTTAGCGTTCGTCCAATCTAGTATATTTTACACCCTCCAGAAACTGAGTCGTCAAGTTACTGGGAATGGTAGTTTCGGTATGGGTAATGGTTGGGAAAGATGGATAGGCTACGACTACAAGCCTATTGGACCGGGCTGCCACCGTATGTATGATCACTTACCTCGTCGAGGAGCAGTTTGGAACCTTAATCATCGAAAAGAGAAAAATATATAAGTAGGTCACAAATCACTTGGTCGGACAGCTCTCAGCATGGTCCGTTTCCGTTCCGTTTTCGGACACTTCTATTAGTGCAATTTTTGGAACGATGAAACCAATCTCATTTGATAGCTAAAGTGATGCTCTTTCAATATTTTTTGGTCTGACAGCTCTCGGCCTGGTCCATTTCGTTTTCGTACACTTTTAGTGGTGCAATTTTTGGGTTGTTTTTACCTCATCGAGTAGCAGGATGGAACCAACCTCATTTGATTGCTAAAGTGATGCTCTTTCAATATTTTTGGTCGGATAGCCTTCAGCCTGGTTCGTTCCGTTTTCGAACACTTTTAGTGGTGCAATTTATGTGGTGCTTCTTCCGTGTGTAGCCGAAATTTACGGCCCTATATTAATAAAATTTGGTGTGTGAATGGCCTTTAGAAGCCGCCATATATTAGAGCACAAAAATCATTTTAAAAACATTTTTAGGGGTGCTTTCCATACTTGTAACTGTTGAATAAAACAAAAACAAATGCTGAAAAATAAATTTATCATTTGCAGGTCGGTAAGCGTTCAAAAATAAGTTTAAGGTTACTAAATGTTTTTTTTATATACTTACAATAAATAAGATATTGGACTATAAAGTTTTATTCTCTTTCTAGCTTTTAAAATATGCAATTATAAATAAATCCAGGAGATAGCTCTTAATACAATCATTCATGTAAAATTAATTTGCAAACCAAAACCAAAACGGACCAGGCTGAGGCTTACTTTTCGATTTATAAGGTTCCAAACTGCTCCTCGATGAGGTAAGTGATCATACTGTGACCGCCCGGTCCTTATACCACCTTGACCTTACACATACACACGTTACCCGGTCCCATTACGCCTTTTGCACATCTTCGTAGTGGATTGTTACGCGGTACAGCGCAGCACGTTTCGCCGCGAAACCAAAGCGGATCGAGAGCGAATCAAGAACGGAATCAAAACTGCGGAATCTCGCCCCTTGAATTCGCACTTGTTTCGCTCTCGACCCGCTGAGGTTACGCACCAAAACATGTAGCGCGGTACCGCGGTGTCGATCCCGCTATGCAGATGTGCAAAAGGGGGGTGTTTTTTCAACGTTTCATCGTACACTAAGGGTTAGAGAGTCTCAAGAAAATTTTAATATTTTGTCTGGTTAAGTAACAGGGGCGGCAATTTTTTCTGGCCAGGGGCGCCAAATTTCCAAATACGCCTCTGACAACTACAATTTCATTTAGTAACCAAATTAATTTCAGAATATTAACATTAGAATAAAGGGACATCCATTTACTCGATATTTTACATTGGCCGTCAATGGTTGATGTGAATGTTGTGAAGTGTGATCAAAACCGCTTTCAAAATATCTTTAATAAAAAAAAATATCTAGCACTACTTCAGACTTCATTTTGTTTACAGCAATTAAATGTAATATTTTATTTTTCTTAAGGCACTTTGGCTCGAGAACGTTTTGAACAAAAGAAATATCACTGCAGGCCTGGGCACAGAGGGAATATAAAATAACACGGCCACTACTATTCACAGTTTTGTAGATATATCGACTATAAACTCGTTCCATTAGATCTAATATATAATATTAGATATAATATATTTATCTAATTGTAAAATTTGTGCTTGTAACTGTATGAGGTGTGCAATAAAGAGTATTTATTATTATTATTATTATTATTATATCCTGAGCTCGATCCGTTTCAGAGAAGAACGGTACAGCGGGATATCATCTCGCTCGATTCCAGAATAGCTAAGCCGAGGAACAAAAGACCTCCATGTAACACTTATTTGTTTTGCAGGCAAATATGTAGCATTCTGTTTCTTCTTCTTCCTTCTAGAACTGGTCCCATTTACTTGGCGTCGGCCTTCCTTGTCCGCAATTTCCATCTAGCTCGGTCTTGTGCATTGTGCATATTTATTTAAATGAGCTTCCCTTAGGTATTTTTCAACCGTCGTTCACCAGTCCGTTCAGTACGTTGTTCGTTGTATTTATGTAATTAAATGAACGTACTTTATTAATGTAAGCAATTAAGGCACATCCATACTAATATTATAAATGGGAAAGTGTATGTGTGTGTTTGTTTGTCCGTCTTTCACGGCAAAACGGGGCGACGAATTGACGTGATTTTTTAAGTGGAGTTAGTTCAAGGGATGGAGAGTGACATAGGCTACTTTTTGTCTCTTTCTAACTTCCCACTTCCCTAAAATGGGGGGTGGAAGTTTGTATGGTTTGTTACCCCGAATTTAACGCGAGCGAAGCCACGGGCAAAAGCTAGTAGACAAATAAATTCCTTAAAACTAGTATACACAAGGTATATAAAATTATTAATTTTGAAGACATAACGGTTTTCTGTTACATCTCCCGCTTACACCGGAGCACTGCAGAAAATACCACATCCATCGGCCAGAAATCTGCGCTCGCGAAGTGCTCGAGCAGCGACTTCATTTTGGATGATGGAAGTTGCTAAGGTACAGCTTAAGGAAAAGCATTTGTCACAACAGCAATTCGCTAAAGTGCTGTGAGAGTAATCTTGCTGATTTATTTTATAACTAATAATTTACCTATTTATTTATTTCACTTATCTACTTACCACCAGGCGGGTCGAGCGCTAGTTTGCCTTTCATGGTATAAAATTCCTTCTGGTCGATTTCGACCATGGCGACCATTTCGACTCCTAGTTAGTTCAGCGCTCTTGCGCCCGAAGATGGCTGACGTAGCCGATCCAGATATGCATAGAATAAAGGTCTCAATTAATACTGGTTCATCTAAGACGGCATGACCGGTAAACGTGAGTAGCACGGCCACTGCAAAGCGCATTGTGGAGCCAACGCCCGCACAACATGACTCCCGGGAGACTTGCTCCAGTAATAATTAAATAGTGTTATGCTGGGTTTTAGTTATGTCGTATATATACCTAATTATAAATTGATGAAAATATGAGTAGCGTGGGCGTGTAGAACTAAACGTAAGACGGCGTTACGTACTGTATTAAACCAAATTCAAGTTAGGTATACCGATTCTTCATAGTTACTAGTGTCGTATTCTAACTGTAATGCGCAAACAAAACATTAAAAACCCAATCTATCTACAACACAACTTGTTGAAAACCGAGCAAAGTTCGTTTTGCACCAAGTAACAATTGTTCTGCTGCTAAAAATGGATGAAAGATGTCAGCGCTTACCCTTCTGCCATAAAGGTCCTTCTGCAAAGAAAACTATATTTATAATATTGGAAATATCACAAAACAACGCCCAATTAATGTTGATATTCGTAAAGAGTTTTGGCGGAAGGGTGTCGTGTTTCGGCGTTTTCTGTTGTTATCCGACACCGCCAACTTGCATAACACTTCTCGTAATGGATTTTCGATGTTGGATTTTTGTTTTTGTTACAGATACGTAGGTATTGGTACTCTTCGAAACTATACCTACTCATGTATATACTAATAGAATTAACACTGCACTGCTCAAAAATATTATCTCATACAAAAATCTCATCAGACTGCAACTGGTACCTACCAAGAACATTTAAAATATCAGCTGTAGAATTTTTTTACTTCATAAATTGGGAATATTTAACGAAAACTTAACTCGGTTTAAAGATATAAAAATCCGTTGAAAAGAGCCGTGCTTCAACCTTATTCGCTAACGTAGTTTGGGAGAGAAAACACAAGAATTTATTTTAATGACGTTCATAACATGAGTCTTATAATATGGGAGCCGTGGGAATTTACGACGTTATTTGCTTACTCTACTTATATTTGTGTGCTGTCTTATTCTCACTCTAATACAATACCTAAAAAAGCCTGCGTCTCCACCAGAGACGTGCGAGGATGCAGTGCGAGGAATCTAGAGCTGCGCTGTGCTAGGATAGCCAATTGAAGTAATGATATTGGTTCTAAACAGACACATTCCTCGCTCCATCTCTGGTTGAAAAGCAGCCGTAAACAAAGTTTTGTTATAGTACGACTTATTATTAAGGTTCACCCATATTCCCGTTTCAAGAAATC
Source organism: Pammene aurita (assembly GCA_947086415.1). Classification (NCBI taxonomy): domain Eukaryota; kingdom Metazoa; phylum Arthropoda; class Insecta; order Lepidoptera; family Tortricidae; genus Pammene; species Pammene aurita. The sequence continues at coordinate 2,638,778 of OX352310.1, forward strand.
ATAAAAGTTCACACTTGGACCGGACCGGCACGAAACCGAGACGATTATTCTAAACAGGCTTCAACCTTTAAGCTGCGACGGCCCCAATTGATCCCAGTTTGTTCTCCAATTACATTTCAGCCCTTTATTTATTGTTTTCAACCCCATTGTTGGTCGAGTATGCTCAGGCGATAATCGACAAATTAAACTGTCAGCGCTTTTAAATTAAACCCTGAAGTCGTGAAAAACGGATGTTTAGAGCTAAATAAACTAAAAGGAAATGACTTGTGAAAATGGAGCTTTAAACTGCTAACTGATTCTTACAGAGCGTTAAGGGGAACCGTTCCTCTGACAATAACCTGTCTGTCTAGTGCCTATGATTTGTCTTTCTTTAGTATATGGGCACTTTAAGTTTTCAACCGACTTCAAGATTTCGAAGGAGGAGGTTATCAATTTGTCGGGATCTTTGTTTTTGCTTGTTTTTTTGTTTTATGTATGTTGACCGATTATTCGAAGACGGCTGGACCGATTTGAAAAATTATTTTTTTGTTTGAAAGAGTATACTTCATAGTTGGTCCCATTGTAACCAGGTCAGGATCTGATGATGGGATCCTGGAGAAATCGAGGGAACTCTTCAACTATTATAGGAACACCTATAGTGCTTTGAGTATTTTTTACAGCAGCACGAGCATTTGCTATTGGAAAGGTGTAGGTATGCTAAGTGAATTCGGTTTTTTTTGTTTAAAATTATTATCTAATTTATGTTCAACGTACAACTGTCAAGGTGACAGATAAAGACACACGATTATTAGTTAAATAATTTTAAACAAAAATAATCAACTTCACTTAGACCCCACCTTTACAAAAAAAAGCCACTGTAAAAAATATTGAAATCACTATAGGTGTACCTGTAATATTTTAAGAGTTCGATCGATAAAAAAAACTATCAAGGCAGACCTGAAAAGCCGTATCGACGCATTTGAGATGTGGTGTTGGCTTTTACGGATACCTTGGACTGCGATGCGCACTAATCAGTCCATACTAGAGGAGCTACGCATAAAACACCGGTTGTCGACGACGTGTCAGGACCACATACTCACATACTTCGGACACCTCTCTCGACGCTCCTCGGATAGCCTGGAGAGAATCATCATGACGGGAAAAGTGGCACAAGACTAAGAGGCCCTCCCCCTGCAAGATGGTGTGCCAAAATAACTGCACCCATGCAATTAAAACTGCAAGAAGCCATGCGCTTAGCGAGAGATATAAGCCTATAGAGGAACCTGGTCTTCAACAGAAGGACATGATGTCGCGATCCTCAGCTCTGAGGGACCGACTAATGATGATGATATAAAAGAAAACAAAGACCCCGACGAATTGAGAACCTCCTCCTTCGAAATCTTGAAGTCTGTTGACAAGGCCTTGTATTTAATATATTTATTATAAGTGAGGGGTTAGTCGGTACTACCACTAATTTGAAACCAGCCATTTTTTCCGATAAGTTTATAGGTATTGATAGTTTAGAGGTATTCGAAAGAAAATTGAAAACTACGTCGGTGTTTTTAGTTCCTTGGTAACTCAAGAAGAAATGTCATTACGGCGACCAAAGATCGTTTTAAGGTTGTCCTAATACCTATAGTTGCACAATGATGTCTGTAATTTCTGTGCACTCGAAACTTGTTGGGTCCTTTTGTGCGCTGGCGTTCAGGAAATAGCTTTTCGTACCTACGTTGGTGGGTACGTAGGTAGACGTATGTATTTAGTTTTTACCTGTCTGTCCCTACATAGGCGGAGAAACGATCATAGAAGAAGTATTGGCTGAAATTGTATGTAGAAAGATTATAGAGATACTTCCTTTAACATATTGAAGAATTACTCACCCGCGTTTTCAGTTAGCTATCAATTTATTGGGAGTGTTGTTGAATTTAGTTAATAGACACTAATTACCTAAAATCATTACAAAGCTGCAAAGATATCCCAAAACAGCGCATAAGTTTGTTGACGAATAAAATTTATCCATGTTTGACATGCTGCATTTTTTAGATGCAATTTCATGTTTATTTGTTTCCAAATATTTCTCAGGTTTGTTGGATATTATTGCTGATGTGATTTTCATAAATATTCGTGTCTGGAGCAAATTCCCAAGTTAATATTATTGTATGTTGGTCGATTTGCCTCTCACGAGCCAGTATCTTCTCAGAAATACAAATAAATATTGTTTAGCGAATCTTCCGCGTACTACGACTGGCTGTCCAAGCTTCTCAAGATAAACGCTATTACCACAGATCTCATTACCGGGATGGAGTCCCCTATCCGACCGTTTTTCCCCCATATCGCGCGGGCCAGTAGTTTGGGTGATGTAGTGCCCCGCGATTAAGGAAGTAGGCAGTTTACTGGGCAGTGGTTGAGTACGTTGTGCTCCTACTGCCGATATAAGGACGACCTTGGCCTGAATTTGGATATCTAGTGCCATATTATAATTATAAAATACATAAATAATACATTAGAAAAACTCAAGCTATCTCAAACATAACCGCAACACACAACAAACAATCATCCAATATTGAAGTTATATTAGTGTTCATGATATCAGCCGAAAGACGTCCACTGCTGGACATAGGCCTCCCCCAAAGAGTGCCACAATGACCGATCCTGCGCCACCCGCATCCTGCGGACTCCCGCGACCTTCACCAGGTCATCAGTCCACCTTGCGGGGGGTCTACCCACGCTGCGCCTTCCGGTTCGTGGTCGCCACTCGAGAACCTTTCCGCCCCAACGGCCATCGGTTCTACGAGCAATGTGCCCCGCCCACTGCCACTTTAGTTTAGCGATTCGGAGGGCTATATCGGTTACTTTGGTTCTGCTGCGGATGGCCTCATTTCTGATGCGATCACGCAGAGAGACTCCAACCATAGCCCTCTCCATTGCCCATGGGATATTAGTGTTACATCGGAATAATTATCAAGCAAATTCTGATATGTCTGATTCTGAAGTTTAGGCGCTAGCTGTGTTGCGTACTTAATTCATTGGAGTTTTATTGAAGTTGGATCGTGTCTCAACGTGTTTTAAAGTTAGAATACGGCACCTCGGGCCCCTGTTTAAAAGTAAATATTGTTTCAATCCCTTTATGTTTGTACTCTTATAAAATTTTGCTGTACAGAGAAATGCCTCCCTCAATAACCTAAATCCGTAATTAGTTTTTTTTTGCATCAATACAGTAACTTCATTAGATGATCATAACATATACAAGATGTAACAAAATAGTGGTGATCCGTTAAAGGGCATAATTAGTATCGTATTGCGACTAAGGAAAAAACCGGCCAAGAGCGTTTCGGGCCACGCTCAGTGTAGGGTTCCGTAGTTTTCCGTCCGTCACAGTAAGTGTCCCCACTTAAGAGTTTTTGACAGCACGCCATTGTGATTTTGTAGAAATTACAGGTACAATAAACACCTGCTTATACGGTTAAAACAAACTTAGTTCAGAAATTATTTTGTATTTTTTTTCCAAAACTATTCAACCTATCAAGTTCAAAATAATTTTCCTAGAAAGTTTTTATAAAGTTCTACTTCTGAGATTTTTTTACTTCTGGAGCGATTATTTCCGAAAATATTTACATTATCAAAAAATGATTATAGAAAACCCTTATTGATTTTTAAATACCTATCCAACAATATATGACACGTTAGGGTTGAAATGAAAAAAATAATCACTCCCCACTTTACGTATAGGGGAGGTACCCTAATAAAACATTTTTTTCCACTTTTTATTTTACCACTTTGTCGGCGTGATTGATATACATATTAGTACCAAATTTCAGCTTTATAGTGCTAACGGTCACTGAGATTATCCGCGGACGGACGGACGGACGGACAGACACGGCGAAACTATAAGGGTTCCTAGTTGACTACGGAACCCTAAAAAGTAGGCAAAAAATTTGGATCCGCAAAATTTTTCTTTTTGTATGGAACACGTCATCCCAGTGGCGGCCCTCTACACAAAACTTGGTTTTTTTCGCGTGATTTTTTTTGACGATACCAATTATGCCCTTAAACGCATCACCAGCATTTTTGTTACCCCTTATACAACAAGTATAGTTATGACATGCGCCAAATGCATTTCCACTTAGTTTAAATCCGAACATGGACAGCGTTTTAAAAAGTTAGTCTTAATAACATGCCATCACCAATCTTCAAAATGAATAATGCAAGCCCGAAGTTTGAAGCGAATGCACTTGTTGCATCATCTGTAGCTGCTGGTTGCGCGTCCCATTTATTTGTTCTACATCTTTTATTCAACCATCTATCTTGGCGATAATAATGAATGATACATTTTGGACTGCACTAAAACAAATCAACCAATAGTATTTTATACAATCGTGATAATTAAGAGCTTTTCAGTCGAGTACCGTGTTGAGGCCACGAAGTTTGCTGAGTGGCCTAAGTAAGGTACGGGATTGAAAAGCTTGATTATGTCACTATTGTATAAAATACTTTTTCTACGAGTGCACAGTATAGGCAAGCCGGTAATAATTGAGTTCTACGAAAGACCTGCTGCCTCTATACAATTGAATAACTTCAATCTCCCGGCAGATTGTGCCGGTCCTCCCCGGCGACGGCGGCGTGGCCGGGCGGGCTCGGACAACAGTGTTACAATATTGTATGAAAATCCTTTGTATGAACCATCGTTGGCGATGCTACAATATGCAACCATATAAGTTCTATCGAAAAGTATGCGCTAGTAGTTCGGTCTACACAATTTCAGTTCAAGCATTACAGTCGACGAGTATAAAAATTTATTTGCGGTTACAGTCTGAAATAAAATAACCGACAAGGTGGTAGCGTAATCAATTAAAGAAATACTGTAATTTATCAGTTTTTAGATAAATATATTAAGTTCCACCTGCCCTGCATATTAATCATTTATACCGAAGGATGAACACAGGTCACGATGTATGGAATTTTCTATCCGAAGAAACTTGTTTTTCATTGTCCTTGAATACTTATATATTTACTCGCAATTCGCTTTTCCTATTGTACTCGTAAAATTAAGTATTACAATATGAATTTGATGTCAAATAATTATAATGATATCAGGTTAACGAGCTAACTTTTAAAGTTAAACGTAAACGTTTTACAATGCGTGCCTTCTTTCTTATTAAACATAGGTACATATTTTCTACAAAATCGATTCTCCTTACAAACAACTCCTACATTATTCACCTACAAACTATTATGAAAGTTAAAGCAGCAGGCAATTGATCATGCGGCGATATTACAGGGACGTGACGAGGCGAATTTTATTCTCGGCGACATTTTTTTCGTGGTTGCGAGAGTTACAGTAGCAGCATTTTGTATGTATGTGATATTAAGACTAAATATGTTTGTTTTTATTTACATAATGTTGGCACCTACGACACAGTTCATTATGTATCATAAGTATGGTAAATGTGATTACTTTTCTCAATTTATTATTAATTATAAGCAGGCAGGCAGTTGTACAACTGATTTTGCCTGTATCCAGTTAACACGATGAATTCATGGCGAGTAATGTGTCCTTGTCTAATCTGTTCTTGAATTGGTTGACACTTTGAGCTAAATACCGCATCCTCTGGTAGTTTATTCCAGGTCCATAACACTCAGTTGGTAAGGAAGTGTCTGTATAGGTTACTGTGGGACTTTTGGCTGTCTAGTTTCAAGTGATGCCCTGTCAGACGGGTGTTGTTATTGCGCTGGAACATCTTGTGAAATTCTTTGAGGTCATAGTGCCTGGTTAATATTTTAAATGTTTCTATAAGGTCTCCACGTTCCCTGCAATGCTAGGTAGTGAGCTACAGTTCTTGCAGTCCCTTTTCGTTAGATTTATGTTTAAGGCAGTTTGGTGAAGCTCCGTTGGACCTTTACCAGCGCCTCAATGTCCTTAGCAAAATAGGGGCTTCAGACTTGGAAAGCATACTCCAGTTGAGGTCTGATGTCCGTTTTATAGATCTTAAGCATCATGTGTGGCGTTCAGGACTTACGGCTTTCCTAACAAGGTAGATCAGGCTTCTTGCTTTCTTGAGTTTGTGTCAACTCAGATTTTAAGTCTTTCTCAATAAAATCAGGGAACCCTAAATTGTATGACCTAAAATTTTAACTACGACAATACAAATTAGTGTGTCTTTATCAAAGAACTTTATTTTTCTGTGCATTTTAATGTACTAGCTTACGAATGTCATGATGAAGATCCTCGGTTGTTTTATATCACTCTGACACTAGACTTATTAAAACAATACGCGTTTTGCTGAAGCAGCTTCGTCACACGATTTGTCAAAAAATCTGCTGAATATTTCTCATTTGTGCAATGAAAGGACCTTAAAGTTTTTGTACGTGTAGAAGCCTGCGTATTAACGTGCGGCATTTTCATTGGGCGACCGTTTTCACCCTCAGTGTTCAGAAATTGAATTCAGCTCATTGATATAAATTTACAGAAACGAGTCTTTCCTCGGAGATTTCTTTGTAAACATTTCTTAACTTTTAGACACACTTATGTATGTACATTCATATAAATGTAACAAACCCAGGATGTATGATACCTTCAAATAAAATTCCAGGTATTTGTTCATATCAAGGATACGGGCCTCCATTGTCTACAAACGCAGAAAGTGTGCTTGCATTTGACTAAATAATTAGGCCAGAAAAACAGGGATTATCGGCCAAGTGGGTACCTGTACACTTTCTTTCTATAAAAACTCAAGCAAAAACTCTATACATGTTTTATAGCTAAACACACTCCTATAATGGAGGTACAAAGTAGATGGATTACATGATCTGCCGATAAGCCTGTCACCACATTTCCTTAAGTTTCTTATTAAAGATTCGGCTTCAGGCGGTCGAATAATGACGTCAGAAATTATTACGGATTATCGCTGACGTTGTTGGTGAAAATCTGACGAATGAGTTTCACGTTTTTTGCAAAGTTTAAATTTATGCTAATCTTAAGGAAATGATGGGCGGGTGAGAGGTGTAGTCCAGCAGAATGTTTTTGTTATCTCGGCTGCTCGTAGAGTTTGATTATCAGCGCCACTTTTACCCTGACTACCGAAAGTAAGTTTTTATATATTTACCAATTTACGTTTGTGATGTTACTAATTCTCTCTTCTGGCTTCAATATTGTTAAATTGATGCCGAATCAAAATTTAACATTCGCCGGTAGCTAAATACTTTACACGATCGTCTGTCAACAAAACAAGCCGCAATTGTCTCCTGCTAACAAGAAGACATTAATTTACAAATCGGTCTCCACCTTATATAATTAGATTCAATTGAATCAAGATAACCTGACCCTTTACAACAAATCAAAACAACTTTGTCGTCGAAACCCGACGCCTAATGGCGGCCATTTTGGCAATTTTGGCGTGGAAACGACTTCCGCGTTATACAGGAGATTAATGGATACTTTTGATACTCATTGTTATTATTATGTTTGGAGTAACGGCGGAAATGAGCTGTAGGTGTAGGGGTGGCGCGGGAGGTAATTAGGCCCAGTGTTTAAGTGGATTTCGCATCACTATTCAGTAAATGTTGCGTTCTAATGCTTTCAAGGACAATTGAGAAATGTCGTAGCCTCTCAGGAGCTTAGTTTGTGAGCCGTAACCAAGCCGAGAAGGTAAAGTTTCGTGAAGGTTGCCGTTGTCGGATTCATGCATTCATTCATATTTTGCCTTATATGAATGAATCACAAAGGTTTACAGGGTTTTATCTGATACGCATGTATATTTAATTATAACTATGAAATTGGGAGGTCACTAATGCAGAAATGATGTTTTGAGGGGTCAGTAATGATTTTTTCTATTTGACGTGTACGATTCGGGGGGGGGGGGGGGTGACATGTTCAAATCATAGTTCAAAAGTAAGATGGGGACGCCCTTTTTTGAAGATGAAACTATCCTTTGTCCTTTCTCGAGACCTATACTATCTAACTCTATACCAAATTTCATCTAAATCAGTTCAGCGGTAAAAAAATCCTCACACCAACTTCCGACCCCCTTTTCACTCCCACCAAGGTTTGAAAACTATCCTATGACGTTTTTTTGGGACTCAAATTATCTCCATACTAATTTCTATCTAAATCGTTTCAGCGGTTTTCACCCCCACCAGGGTTGGTTTTCGGGATTGAAACTATCTATTATCCTTTCACGTGATGCGCGGTCAAATAAACAGACAAACAGATAAACAGACAAACAGATAAACAGACAAACAGATAAACAGATAAACAGACAAAAATTCTAAAAATTGTTGGAACGTGTTCTGTTATCGATTCTAAGTATCCCCAGCCAACTTTTTTTCGATTATCTTCCATGTACAGACTTTCGACCCTCTTCAGCTTTATTATATGTATAGATAGAAGATGAAAGTACCTTTCAGGCTTCACTTCCATAATTATTTTAAATTTTTTTGGACCTACGCTTCAAAAGTAAGATAGGCCTTTTTAGGGTTCCGTAGTCAACTAGGAACCCTTATAGTTTCGCCATGTCTGCCCGTCCGTCCGTCCGTCCGTCCGCGGATAATCTCAGTGACCGTTAGCACTAGAAAGCTGAAATTTGGTACTAATATGTATATCAATCACGCCGACAAAGTGGTAAAATAAAAAGTGGAAATTATTTTTTTATTAGGGTACCTCCCTTATACGTAAAGTGGGGAGTGATTTTTTTTTTCATTTCAACCCTAACGTGTGATATATTATTGGATAGGTATTTAAAAATGAATAGGGGTTTCCTAAAATAATTTTTCGATAATGTAAATATTTTCGGAAATAATCGCTCCAGAAGTAAAAAAATATGCGTCTCCCCCCCTCTAACTTTTGAACCATAAGTTTTAAAAATATGAAAAAAATCTCAAAAGTAGAACTTTATAAAAACTTTCTAGGAAAATTATTTTGAACTTGATAGGATGAATAGTTTTTGAAAAAAAAATACAAAATAATTTCTGAATTAAGTTTGTAATTTAACCGTATAAGCAGGTGTTTATTGTACCTGTAATTTCTACAAAATTACAATGAAATGACGTGCTTTCAAATAAAGTAAAAACGGTGAAAATCGGTTCACGCAATAAAGAATTATCCCATAAAAATCATCTTCCATACTTTATGCTCGCGCGCTAGTTTACTTAATTTGCCGATAGATGTCGCTGTACGTGGAACGCTCATATCATATCCTACATGGCGGTGTTATTTTAACTCTTAAGTGGGGACACTTACTGTGACGGACGGAAAACTACGGAACCCTACAGTGAGCGTGGCCCGACACGCTCTTGGCCGGTTTTTGAAGATGAAACTATCCTTTGTCCTTTCTCGAGACCCATACTATCTTAATACCAAATTTCATCTAAATCAGTTCAGCGGTAAAAAAATTCTCATACCAACTTCCGACCCCCTTTTGTGACCCCACAAGGGTTTGAAAACTATCCTATGACGTTTCTCGGGACTCCAATTTTCTCCATACTAATTTATATCTAAATCGTTTCAGCGGTTAAAAATTCTCCATACAAACTTTCAACCACCTTTTCACCCCCACCAGGGTTGATTTTCGGGATTAAAACTATCTTTTATCCTTTGCCGGGACTCAAACTATCTCTATACAAAATTTCATCAAAATCCGTTCACACATGATGCGCGGTCAAATAAACAGACAAACAGATAAACAAACAGATAATCAGACAAAAATTCTAAAAAACCGGCCGAGAGCGTGTCGGACCACGCTCAGTGTTCCGTAGTTTTCCGTCCGTCACAGTAAGAGTCCCCACTTAAGAGTTAAAATAACACCGCCATGTAGGATATGATATGAGCGTTCCACGTACAGCGACATCTATCGGCAAATTAAGTAAACTATTGCGCGCGAGCTTAAAGTATAGAAGATGATTTTTATGGGATAATTATTTTTTGCGTGAACCGATTTTCACCGTTTTTACTTTATTTGAAAGCACGTCATTTCATTGTGATTTTGTAGAAATTACAGGTACAATAAACACCTCCTTATACGGTTAAATTACAAACTTATTTCAGAAATTATTTTGTAATTTTTTTTCAAAAACTATTCAACCTATCAAGTTCAAAATAATTTTCGAAGAAAGTTTTTATAAAGTTCTACTTTTGAGATTTTTTTCATATTTTTAAAACTTATGGTTCAAAAGTTAGAGGGAGGGGGACACATTTTTTTTTACTTCTGGAGCGATTATTTCCGAAAATATTTACATTATCAGAAAATTATTTTAGTAAACCCCTATTCATTTTTAGGGTTCCGTACCTCGAAAGGAAAAAACGGAACCCTTATAGGATCACTTTGTTGTCCGTCTGTCTGTCTGTCTGTCTGTCTGTCTGTCTGTCTGTCTGTCTGTCTGTCTGTCTGTCTGTCTGTCAAGACCATTTTTCTCAGGAACGCGTGGAGGTATCAAGCTAAAATTTATATCAAATACTCAAGTCTATTGTCCCTTGCAGCTGTGAAAAAATCAAACTTAAAAACCAACGCAATCAAAAGATACAGTCGTTTATGCTGCAAATTTTAGTTTTTCGGCACTCGCAAAACCTACGGGGTACTTCCCGTGAACTCAGAAACTTGAAATTTGGCACGAAACAACATCATATAGCATAGACAATGGGAAAATTACAAAAAGCAGACATTTTTATTAAAATCGTACAAAAAAATTTTTAAAAAAATGTTTAAACTGACTACCTTTTTCCTCGTACACGCGTAGAGGTATTAAATTGAAATTCATGTCAAATACTCAGGGCTATAGGACCTTTCAGATGTAGCAAAACCAAACTTTTATGTCAACGCAATCAAAAGAAATAGCAATTTAAGTCGCATATTTTGAAACTGAGTACTCGCAAGAAACTCAAAACCTAAAGGGTACTTCCCGTAAACTCAGAAACTTGAAACTTGGCACGAAGAAACTTCATATAGCACAGACAAAGGAAAAATTACGAAAAGTAGACATTTTTAGTAAAATCATACAAAAAATATTTTTAAAATTTTTTAATTACTACCTTTTTCCTCGTAAACGCGTAGAGGTTTTTGTTTACGGAACCCTCGGTGCGCGAGTTGGACTCGCACTTGGCCGGTTTTTAAATACCTATCCAACAATATATCACACGTGGGTTGAAATGAAAAAAAAAAATCACTCCCCATTTTACGTATAGGGGAGTTACCCTAATAAAACATTTTTTTCCACTTTTTATTTTACCACTTTGTCGGCGTGTTTGATATACATATTAGTACCAAATTTCAGCTTTCTAGTGCTAACGGTCACTGAGATTATCCGCGGACGGACGGACGGACGGGCAGACATGGCGAAACTATAAGGGTGTCTAGTTGACTACGGAACCCTAAAAATTGTTGTTAGGGTTCCGTAGTCAACTTTCGACCCTCTTTAGCTTTATTATATGTATAGATATATAGATAGATAGATAAAGATAGATTACGTATTGCAAAAATAAAATACAATTCTAATAGTGAAATTGAAAAAAAGTTTAAAACTACTTGTTGGACGGAAAATGGGTTAACTATTTCCAAATGTATTTATAACTCTTTGCGTGAGCGTGAAGGTAAAGGGCCTAGAAACGCCTTCGACGACCTCCCAGCCAGTTTTCCGGGAATCCTTGTCCCGTGTTTAACGACGACATTAACCGTTAATTCTACGTGAGAACGCAGGGAAGCGTCGCGTGGCCGCACCGCCGCACGCCGCAAATCGAATTTATTACTTACCAATAAACCGACGAGCTTTCAGGACGGAAACCTACGATGGCATTTTATTTATACACTAAATATACCTGCCTACTCAGTTTTCTTATGGCGTCACGTTGGTAAGCATTATGTTTTAGGCTGTCACTCTTTTAGCTGGCTCAATATTGACTATATAATATATAGGTAGTGTATGCTCGCGGTACTCATTTTCTGTATACATCCAGTACCGGAACCGGGAATTTCCAGTTTTCGTTATATAGAATCAGAACCGTGAGGATTCTTTAAGGTTGATGGTCTGAATGGTTCTGTTAAATGCAAACTGACGATGAAAAGTAGGCACAGTCAGCAGCAAAAGTGGTATATCGGTCGAGGTGTTTAAAATGATCTCGACACACTTATGTTTTCTTGACAACAAGGTTGTGATTAGCTCATTTTGAACACCTCGCCCGCTGAGCTACTTCTGCTGCTCACTGTAAGTGTCAAACGTTGTTGTTTTATTGTTTTATAAATTTAATAATTATTACAATGTAACTTCTATTAATAATTTAAAAAGATTGATTGATTGGTTGGGTTGATTATTTTTTCAATGTTTGTATTTGATTTAATAACAAACCATTGTATGAGTGGAATGCCCCACTTTAAAAACATGCAAAATTAAATATAAATTTAGAGAGAACTGAATCTTCTTTAACCTCAACTTATCTTTCAATTTAAGATTGCAGATAACCCGCCTTGAACGTTATTTACCCCAAAGTCGATAAACACTCAATTTATCATACTTCGAACAATGGAATTTTTGTATGGAACGTCACCCTTTCAGGCGCCTGATCAATACCCGGCGTGATTGATATTCATTCGGATAAATAAACGTTCGGGAAGTTTAAAAATGCGTATAATATGAATGGGAATGAATTGATTAGAGCTCAGATAACGACGAAACAAAGGGAATGAATGGGCAGAATTTTGTGTTGAGCAAATTTAAACCTGAGCGCAAGTTGTTTACTGGATCAGCAGACTACACAAATATTAATAGCTTTTAGTGTATTTTCACATTATCCGATCCGATAGCGGATGTAGTATAAGACGACAGGGAAGTTAAACGTATAAAATAATATATGTGCCTTTCTCCTAGGACCTATCCCGCGTTCGCCAACAATTTTTTTTATTTATTTATTAAACAGTAATTACACAATATATTTAGTAACATAAAAAACAGCAGCACTCAGCAGCACTTCAGCACTCAGAAGAACTTCCGATACTTATTGTAAAAATTTACGATTATCTGATAACCTCATTTAATTATTAAATTTAAACTTTCGTGAGACACACTAATATTATAAAATTTATAAAATATAACATAATAGACACACATTATTATAGGTATTTAAAAATAAATGATTTATTTAGTAACAAGAAAATTTTAACAAACTACAGGTTGGTGCCCCTTTTTAAGTATGGATTTTTGAACGCTCTTCTTTTGTGATTATCTAAGAGCCAAAAGCAAGATTATAATATTTATAATATAATAACTATGTATATAAGGGATAAACTAAGCTAAGGTAAGTAAACTATGTACGAATTAAAACTAACATGCGAGTAACAAAGGTAATATTAATTAGGTAATATTTTAATCTGTGTGTGTGTGGGGGGGGGGGGGGGGGGTTTGTGTAGCGTTAAGGGAATTAAAGATTGATAAATATTCATTTATGCTTTAACTAGTTTGTCTATTTCGGTGTGGTTTATATAACATTATAATATATCACTTCTGGATGAAATTGGCTCAAGACCGGGACAAGTGGCATACACAAAGAGAGGCCTATGCTCAGCAGTGGGCGATAAAGGGCTGATGATGATGATGATGATTAAAAAATAATATTTTAAATATTTTATTTTTTGGGGACAATCTTACACAAATCAACCTAGTTCCAAACTAAGCAAAGCTTGTACTATGGGTACTAGGCGACGATATACATACTTATATAGATAAATATATACTTAGATACATAGAAAACACCCATAACTCAGGAACAAATATTCGTGTTTAACACACAAATAAATGCCCATACCAGGATTTGAACCCGGGACCTCCTGCTTCGTAGGCAGGGTCACTACCGACTGGGCTAGGAGGCCGTTTACACACATAACGGTTTCACTCACGTTTCTTTAGTTAAGCTACATGTTTCGGAGAGCCTCGGTCTCCATCTTCATGCACTAAGCGTTCTACTCGAGATGACCAATATAACAAGACCCTTATGATGATTTTGTCGCGCCTTCTAGCTCCATGACCCCTTGGTCGATCCTGTTCATATGCGAACTCTCAAATTATATGTATTTATATCCCACCAAAAACATAAATGTAAAAAACCGGCCAAGAGCGTGTCGGGCCACGCTCAGTGTAGGGTTCCGTAGTTTTCCGTCCGTCACAGTAAGTGTCCCCACTTAAGAGTTAAAATAACACGGCCATGTATATAGGATATGATATGAGCGTTCCACGTACAACGACATCTATCGGCAAATTAAGTAAACTATTGCGCGCGAGCTTAAAGTATGGAAGATGATTTTTATGGGATAATTCTTTATTGCGTGAACCGATTTTCACCGTTTTTACTCGGGACGTTTTATAAGCACGTCATTTCATTGTGATTTTGTAGAAATTACAGGTACAATAAACACCTGCTTATACGGTTACATTACAAACTTAGTTCAGAAATTATTTTGTAATTTGTTTTCAAAAACTATCAAGTTCAAAATAATTTACCTAGAAAGTTTTTATAAAGTTCTACTCTTGAGATTTTTTCATATTTTTAAAACTCAAAAGTTAGAGGAGGGGGGACACATTTTTTTTACTTCTGGAGCGATTATTTCCGAAAATAATTACATTATCAAAAAATGATTTTAGTAAACCCCTATTCATTTTAAATACCTATCCAACAATATATCACACGTTAGGGTTGAAATGAAAAAAAAAATCCCTCCCCACTTTACGTATAGGGGAGGTACCCTAGTAAAACATTTTTTTCCACTTTTTATTTTACCGCTTTGTCGGCGTGATTGATATACATATTAGTACCAAATTTCAGCTTTCTAGTGCTAACGGTCACTGAGATTATCCGCGGACGGACGGACGGACGGGCAGACATGGCGAAACTATAAGGGTACCTAGTTGACTACGGAACCCTAAAAAAAAAGAGCCAAGTTCAATACTTCGCCGCAAAAAGAATGGAGATCTAAATGAGTGCCAAGTTCTATGCAAAATCCAAATATGTATTTATAGGAACAAAATATCATTATGAACAAGTATTAAACTCTATTTCTTTGCTTTATTGGATACCTATAACAGTTGCTGTTATTTAAAAATGTGAGATCTTAAAGTAGGTTAGATTTGTCAGAATTAAAATATATATACATATATGTTGTTACCAGTTTTTATCAGAATTAAAATATATATACATATATGTTGAATAACTTTATAAAATGACTGATGTAATGAAAACTGGCCAAGTCAAATCTAACCTACTTTAAGATCTCACATTTTTAAATAACAGCAATTGTCATAGGTATCCAATAAAGCAAAGAAATAGAGTTTAATACTTGTTCATAATGTTATTTTGTTCCTATAAATACATATTTGGATTTTGCATTGAACTTGGCACTCATTTAGATCTCCATTCTTTTTGCGGCGAAGCCCACAGCCAAGCATAATTTTTGTATTGAACCTGGCTCTCCTTTTTTACATTTATGTTTTTGGTGGGATATCATTACTTTTTGTAAAGAAAACTAGGCAGGTATTGAGATTTAATGTTTTTTCTTGCGTTTCCGCTGCATGGTTTTCTTTTTTATGCTATTGTCTACATTCTTTCTTATAGCGAACGGGTTGTATAAAGTATATTTATTTATTCATTGAATCTCATGTATGTACTTCACTTTTATACTGTTACTGGTTTAGGCACGAAGAACGTTTGTGGTTATAGTTTTACAATCATTTAATTCATCGTTGAGAAAGAAGCAGGATGAACATAAATGTAATACAACAATAAATAACTAAATCGGTATTCGTAAGCGGTGCCTATCTTTTATGTGTTGCTCGGGAGCGCTTTTATGTAGATTTACTTCTGTTCTGTGTATAATTATGTGGTGCCGTGCGCCGCCGACGACACACCGTTGGCCGGTCGTTTAGCGCGTATTACAAGTTTTTTGTATGGGGACACCATTTATTTTTTGACTTAACTTTGTTTTTATATTTCTGTTATATAGCAAATATAATAATACATATATTGGGATAGTTTCAAATATCTGCTTGTAACGGTTCCAACGATACAATTTTTTTTTTTTTGTATGGGGACCCCCCTATTTTTTAACTTTTTTTTATTTTTAGATTTTTTCCTACGCTTACACACAATTACCGAGCTGGATACCAAATTTCATCCCTCTAGGACATCTGGAAGTAGGTTAGATTTAGGTAGGTACTATATGTCAGTCAGTCAGTGAGTGCTAAAATTTACGACTTCATATCTTTATAACCGTTTGAGCTAGCTTCATGAAATTTGGGCTTCTAGATGTCCATATGGATATAATTAAACACACGTAGTTTTATGTGTTTACGTTAAAGAAGTTTTGAGTTATAGAAGGGTCAAAAGTGGCACCAAGTGGTTCGTGTAATATACACTCGGCGCTGACTAGCCAGTTCCTTTGCTTGAACTTGGCTTGACACGCTGCCGCGTGTCTAGATCTCTGCTACAACCCCAACAAATTTCATGAAGGTCAGAAAAGCGTTCCTAAAGTTATCGCGGAACAAACTCTCAAAATCAAAAAGCCATCGAAATGCCGAGACGTCCCACTAGCCAAAAGTTGTTTGTAAGAACTTGCTTCGCTTACGCTCCGCTCCTTCGAATATCATTTCCAGCAGTTGTAAAAATGAAAGATCCTCAGTTCTGATCGTTCTCCCCTCGTTCCAGAAGCTGGTGGTGGGTAACGCCACGCAGCGCAACTGGCGCGGCATCCTCATCGCACTGCTGGTGATCGTGGCCGTGCTGGCTCTGATCGTCACCTCCGTGGTGCTGCTCACGCCGCCCGACGAGGGGCCCAGGGTCAAAGGCCGCCGGCTTCGCATACAGGATCTGCTCAGCGAGGAGTTGGTGCCTGTCAGGTGGAATGGCACGTGGATTTCTGGTGAGTGCATGTTCTTTTGCGTTTTACAGTGTGTATTTTATAAAATTATTACAGCTTGCCGTTATTGTAAAGTCGTTTTAATTTAATCATAGGGCTATTACAAATGTGTAAGACAAACGTTTTGTGAATGCTTACCTCATGGGACAGTATCTGAGTAGAGATAATTATATTTAAACTCCTCATAACTATACTCAATGACTATGAAAATGGGTTTATTTTCTACTGGTCTCTTTTCATTCTCCTTGAGTCAGATATTTCTGTACGCAACTTTACATTTAAATGACGACATTTAAAGATACTGTAATCGGGACTCTGATTTATAACATTTTTCCGACTGCAGAAACGGGGCTAAATATGGTAACTATGGATGGTACAAGGAGGATCGCTCTCTCTCTCTTATAGGAAAACGGTCGAAAAAGTGTCCAGCGGTAAGCAGTAAACAATAGTTCAAAATATCTCCGGGTGGCGCTAGGTATAGTTGAGCATTTGAAATGAATTACCGATATTGAATACTTGTATGACATTCTAAATAAAATTAATATTCAGTGTGTTTTTATTCTCGGCAAATAATTATTTTGTAAATATGTATGGATATTTTTTTTTAATATCAAAATATTTTAATCAAATTTAATATCATTGTAGCGCCATCAGTTTATCGCCTTCTGATGGACACTTTTGTAATAGAGATTTTTATCCTCCTTGTACCATCCATAATGGTAACGTTAAAAAAAAGTCACTAAGAAGATAATAAACAAGAAAATTTGTTACCGGCCAGTCTTATAACGTAATAAGACTGTCAGAGAAACTGCTGTACGAGTCGTTCATACAGCACTATTGTGGGGTCATTTCTTGGGCTGATTGAGTATCCCGTTCTTTATCACATATCGGTGATTAATAGTAATATAATCCAAATCTTAAATCAAACCCTGGTTTAATTAAAAAAGGCAATAAAATATATAAATCATGTTTAGATGACATCAACTCATTTTTAGATGACCTTAGTAAGTTGTACATCAAACGAATATCAATGAATGAAATTTACGAATTCTCATTTTGTTTTGATGAGCGTGATAACATGAGAGAAACGTGAGGCGAATACTCAACCAAGACGTGACGCATACAGATTTTTTAAATATTGATCCATTGAAATCCTACATTTTGCCTTATATAAAATCATAAAAAATTCAGCCATACCTATGGTGTTCCTACTATATTTGCAATACAATAGTTTAAAAAAATCACGTCCCACCTCATGCGTACGGGAGGTACCCTAATTTTCTTTTTTCTTTTTCAGGTTTTGTTTTACAACTTTTTCGACGTGATTAAAACACATACTCATACGAAATTTTCTAGTACTAATCACCACTGAGCAGAGGTTCCTATTTCCTACCATTTATTATAGTTTCGCCATGTCTACCTTTCCGTCTGTCCGTCCGCGGCTTTGCTCAGTGATGGTTAGTACTAGAAAGCTGAAATTTCGTATAAGTATGTTTTTTTAATCACGCCGACAAAGTTGTTAAACAAAATATGAAAAAATATATATTTTTAGGTTACCTCCCGTACACATGAAGCGGGGGGCGTTTTTTTTCACTCCAAGTCTAGCAAAAATCGTATCAGTATCGTTGAATAGGTTTTCAAAAAAAGATAAGGGTCTTCTAGATTTTTTTTAATAAAACTACTACTTTCGTAAATAATAGCTCCGTAATTTAAAAAAAAGTGACTTCTTAAAAGTGTACGGAAGCTTTTTTGTAGAAAATTGTATGTGAATGAATTAAGTAGAAGAACATTTTTTTATGTATGGACCATCGTTTACGAGTTATTTACGAAAAACTAAAAAAAGGGACCTTTACACACACACACACACACACACACACACACACACACACACACACACACACACACACATACACACACACAGACACACACACACACACACACACACACACTACACACACCCCTCTCCGTCCGCTTCACCCCCACCCACCATTACTTTTAGTTTGTTTAAGACACCTTTACCTACAACTATACCAAAATTCAGCTATACACGGATTATTCCCCCTATTCGGCAGTTAGTGGTTTTCGTTCGGTGAGCTAAATATAACGTTTCCAAAGTGTTTAATTTACTAATGACGTCAAATACAGCTGTATTTATAATGAAATAGGCTGCCAACCGACGCATAAAAGAAATAATTGCTTCTAAATTGACGACGCACGTAATCAGACGGCGGTAAACAATTGTAATGTCTTACGAAACTTTAGCACAGCGTCTGCGTACTTCAAAGAACTTTTGCAGCTCTCGTTTCTTTGAGACTGATATAATTCGTGAAGCAACCTTTTCACACTTGCATTTACACGTACATTTGAAATTCTACTGTGACTTAAATGCTCAGGGTTCAATTTCATACGCATTCAATAGCGTGATGAGAGCTCGAGAAAACCCCTTGGATTTCTTTATCAAAAGTTCCTTCTGTTCCTGGTGCCCTAGTACTTGTCAGACTAGACACGACTTTCTTAAGTGACTTTTAGTGTAAGAGAACGGCAGAAACTTGACTTCTTGGAGCAAAAGTAGCATGTTTAGCTAGAGTACATACCCTGGAGGCCGTCTGAAAAATGAAATGTTGGTTGCGGGGAGTGATTAAAATGTTTAAACTTCAAAATCACGTTCAAGTCACGTTTTCGGTAGTAAATGTGTAGATAATACCTACATATGAAGCTTAATTTGGATTATGTAGATCTAAGTAATCGTGCACGGGAGCCCTACGCTGAGCTAGTAGGTATGTAATGCCCAACACTGGCCGATTTTTGACCTACACTGTTTGGCAGACATTAGTTACATAACCTGCACTTTATAAGCGTTAAGCATTTTCCTAAGCATCCCAAATTGCAACTTATTACTATCCCACCAAAATAATATGCCGAATTCATCTAAGGTACCTATAGTGCACCTCAAAGCGTGGGTCAGATATGAACCGTGTAAAGAAAGCCGTCTAAAGAATAGCCCCATTTTCTCAATTTAGCTATCCCATTGAGATCGTTACGAATATGGTCGTTGTAAAAAAGGCTTTTATTTTACTCCCTCGTTGCCACGGTGACTCGGATACATCACTTCTCATTTTTACGGCGTTTTTACAGCCTATTAGCACCCAGTTCTTGTGTCGAATATAGTTTATGATATGACATAATCTTGGCGATTTCACATTCTAGTGTTTTTATTCTCCGAGCGTTTTGTTGTAAGAGTAAAGCTTGTCAACAAACATGAACGACAAATATTCGTCATTCGCAGTCAACTAATCCGACTTCAAAAGATAGCTGCAAAAATTCTTTCGTAATGTGTCCTTAAATTTGTCAAAAAATCACTAATAACTTTAGGTTATGAAAGCAACAAATAGAAGAGGAGTGTAAAAATATCCCGATGAACATATTCGGCACAGTTACAGTTGATACTAACCGCACATTGGTTACCCTCAAAAGCCAAGTTAGGAATGGTAGTTACGTATGTTGCCAGGCCACACACACTGCAATGCGACATTCACAACAACCACCTGTCGAATTGTTACCGATAAAGAAGTTTATCGTATTTCTATTTTGTTATAAACCGATGCCTGGAACTTGTATTTTGTCTGCTAGTAAAGTATAAAGAACCAATCTTTCGTTTCTAGTTAAAAGACTATGTTCATCTTGGCGTCGTTTTAGAGTAGGTATGCTGTTGCCAACCGCTCTTTCTCCTTATATGATGTCAGCAAAACGAAAATATCATAATTCTACTTAGCGAAAGAATAAATATTTCACAACACGGATAAACGTCAACTACCATAGAACATCATCCGACCCTCACGTAATAGCTCAACTGCTCATTCCGTGTCTATCCCCAACAAAAACACATTCGCTGCGTTTCCTCTGGTAAACATTCGGATATAGCCGGTCGTGTCGCGAGCCAAACAATGAATTAGTGCGTCCATTGTCGGCCATCTTTGTTTATCTGTCACGGGACTGCCGGGTTGTGAATATTTCGGGATATGTGATGGTACAGTCGCCATCAGATATATCGCAGCGGCCAAGGTGGTCACAAATATCTGAACAACGCCTCTATTATCAAGGCGATAAAGTGCATGATCAGATATATTTGAGTACCCTGGCCGCTCCGATATATTTGATGGCGACTGTACTTATGCATGTCGTGGTATAGTTAGTGTCGGAATGATAGGTATTGTAAACATTTCATTGTGTCCTGTAAATGTTATATAGAGGTATAAACCTCTTGGTAAACGCAATGCAGGAATACCTACAAGGTGTATATACAAAGTGTAACAAAAATGCTGGTTATCAGTTTAAGGCCATAATTGGTATCATATTCTAATTATGAAAAACAAAAAAAAAAACAAAAATTTTTACGCGAATAATTAATTGATTTTGTAGGGTCGGCCGGCTGGGATGACGTGTCGCATATCAAAAAAAAATGTTTGTCCCCGTCCAAAAATTTTTCTCCTACTTTTTTTAGTCCCAAGATAATAACCTTAAACGGATGTATGTATTTTATTTGGATATACAGCGTGCAAATTAGGTAATACATTAACACGTCTTTAGTGAAAGCACTTGTTGTGTCGAGTCTTTAGTGAAAGCACTTGTAGTTATCTATATACTACTCCTATAGATGCAAAGAAGCTTAATTCAAACCCTAGCGGAAATATAAACGAACAATTTATTAACACTGCAAGGCTAATCCCACGCTTAGGTTATTATCATGGCCACAGTACAGAGACTTTAATACGTTAGCAGAGCAGGCCAAAGATTTTGGGAAACCAGTACAAACGCGCTCTAGGTTTTTTTCACAGTATTTACAGACGTCTAGGTCACGTCGCGATGGTTTTGCCCAGAACTCGACTTGCTTAGTCAATGGAATACACGCCTAGTACATAAGTTAGCAGCCGTCGTGGCAGCCGCAGTCCCTGGGGAAGGCGCATGTGCCGCGAGGTCTTTCGACAAATAAACTAGGTTCTTGTGTAATCTACAGGAACCTGCAGTATATGAGTGAAACTTTAAAATGGTTTCCCCGACGGAATGGAGACGGTATGATATCTGTTAGTGTGTTTGTGTATACATACTTCTTTCTCCTAGCGTTTGTCCCAGCTTTTTGCTCTACTGAGCCTGGGGTCCGCTCGGTAACCTAATCCCAGGAATTGGCGTAGGCACTAGTTTTTTACGAAAGCGACTTTCCAACCCAGAGGGAAAACTAGGCCTTGTTGGGATTAAGATCCGGTTTCCTCACGATGTTTTCCTTCACCGAAAAGCGACTGGTAAATATCAAATGATATTTCGCGCATAAGTTCCGAAAAACTCAGTGGTACAAGCAGGGGTTTGAACCCGAGAACTTCGGATTGAAAACTGACGTCTTACCGCCAGAACACTAGCGCATTGTGTATACATACTGATGTTTCCAATTACCTCCAAAACGGTTTGCCAGATTTGCAACCGACTTCCAATAAAACTTCTGAAGAAAACCGGCCAAGAACCAAACTAGCATTAATACTGCGTTAAGCAAAAATTGGACAGACGGACGTTGCGAACCTATAAATTTCCTTATTAACTACGGAACCCCATTAAAACGATAAATATCTAGACACGCGGTAGCGAGTCAAGGCAAGTTCAAGTATAACAGAACTGGCGAGCAGCACCGTGTGTTATATTACATGCACTTTATTATTATTAAGCCACTTTTGACCCCCGCGTAACTCAAGAACTATTCCACATAATAATGTAAAATTTGGCTCATATATTGAAACTTGTGAGATACATATGTTGTCCAAATTTCATAAATACATACCTCAAATGGTAATTTAGATATTAACGTCCAAAAATCGATATTTTTATTAGGTATTGACCTATAGACCGAAACTCTAACCCTGTTCCAGATGACCTAGAAAGTTCTAATTTGGCATCCAAAACTAAACAAGTCAAACCTTTAATATATTATCCTAAGTTTTAAGAAGAAATGACATTTTGAGTTGTTATAGAAAAAAAATGTTGTTAGAAATAAATTTCCGGACTGACCATTGAACTTGGCACCCATTTAGATCTCACTTCTTTTGTCGTTGAAGTCAGCAACCAGGGCATATATAATATATTGAACTTGGCTCTCATTTCACATTTATGTTCTCATTTCACAAACTATTACTAAGTAAGTCTAAAATATATCTAAAAATCGGGCCCCGCGGCATTGTGCCGAGGACGCTGGCAGCATTTCCCCGCTGTATCGCAATACTTATGCGTTGAGCGAGGAAGCTGCCAGCTCTTCGGTCACCAGTTGAATCAATGAGTCTTTTTTTGAGCTCTTTAAAAAGTTGCTGGGCACTGGGTCCCCACGGGCCAAGGGTCTCCACTCCGAAAGGTGAAAAAATGTATTCGGGGCCGAGACCCCGAGAGAGAGATTTATGAGTCGTCTATGTTTTGGATTAGTTTTATCGACCTTTTGATGGTTTAATATAGAATTACAGGCAGCAGCAGAAGTAGCTATGCGGGCGAGGTGTTCAGAATGACATGCGCACTTATTCTCTTGACAATAAAGTCGTGCCAAGCTCATTGTGAACACCCCGCCCGCCTACCAACTTCTGCTGCTGATTGTACAAAAAACTTATGTGGTAACACTGGTAACCTGCGAAGAACAAATATTATTTTAATAAATATTTTGATTTGTTTTTTTTTAGGAAGACATACTACTAGGTATATAAATTATATACTTACCTATATTACGCGGCTAAGCGTAAATACATACATGATAATATTATTTCTTCTTCCCAAGCCGATACTTGGAAATTCTTAAAATCTATTGGTGTCGTCCAATCTCAGAGCTCATGCAACTCCTTCTCTTTTTCTAGTAATGATATTAATCAACACTTTGTAAAGAGTTCATCTTTAGACCCTGCCATAAAAGATTTATGTAAGTATTTCATACATTTCTACCTTGCCTTATAATCTAATACATTTTCTTTCTCTCCTGCGACTGATGATGAGATCCGAAAAGTAATTTTATCCATCAAGTCCAATGCTATTGGCCATGACGACTTGAGCAGATTAATGATTATCTCCATCTTAGAATGCATACTCCCAGTTATTACTTCTGTAATTAACTCGTCATTGTTTAATGGGGTTTTTCCATCGGCTTGGCGTAATGCCTATGTTATCCCTTTACCTAAAGTCTCTAACTCCATTTTTCTTAAAGATTTTCGACCTATATCAATTCTTCCGTTCATGTACAAAATTTTAGAAGCAGTAGTCCATAGACAATTATCCACCCACATCTACTCAAACGAGCTACTATCGCCTTTTCAGCCTGGCTTTCGTCCTGGGCACAGTACCTCAACGGCCCTGCTGAAGGTAGTCGAGGATGTGAGGGTATCGAGGTATGGAGCGTTCTCTGCTAACGGTACTAGTCTTGATTGACTTCTCTAACGCTTTCAATGCTGTTAATCACGAGATCTTACTTGCTACGCTCAAACATTTAAACATATCATCATCAGTCGCAGATTGGTTCTCTTCTTACCTTCAGGATCGCCGACAAGCGGTTCGCACTGGTCAGTCTTGTTCTGATTGGCTTGAGCTAACATCTGGCGTTCCTCAGGGAGGTATACTTTCTCCGCTTTTGTTCTCTATATTCATAAATGTGATTACATCTAGCCTTACCTGCTCTTACCATCTGTATGCTGATGATTTGCAGCTATATACGCAAGCGAATGCCAGTGATATAGAGCGTGCAATTGCAAAAATTAACTTCGACCTAAAACGCATCTCTGCTTGGTCTCGTGATTTCGGAATCGCTGTTAACCCTGCCAAGTGCCAAGCCATCGTTTTGGGAAGTAGCCGTCTGCTTTCGTTGACTGATACTTCTTGCATGGCACCAATTCAGTTCGAAAACACCGTGATCCCTTTGTCCGCTCATGTTAAAAACCTTGGTTTGATTGTATCTGACATTAGTCGCAGGGTAACAAATACGTTGCGGGCACTTTATAGGCACAAAAACTTCTTACCGGCAAGCACTAAAACTCTTCTAGTCCAGTCTCTTGTGCTACCGATTATTGATTACGCTGATGTGTGTTGCACCAACATTACACAAGCCTTGTTGTCCAAGCTTGATCGTCTCCTTAATAACAACTGCATCAGATTCGTTTTCAACCTTCGTAAATATGACCATGTTTCTGTTTGTCGCCGTAAGCTTCAGTGGCTCCCAATTCGTGAACGCAGTTCTTTTCGTATCTTATGCACTCTCTATTCTATTCTGTTTGATCCAACCACCCCCAGTTATCTCAGGTCTAATTTTGAATTTATAACAGCTCGACCCGGATGTGAGCTTCGCACCTCTCGTACTTAACTCTTGAAGCTTGCTGTCCTCCCTCCCAGATCCGGATTTTTGTCTAACTCATTCGCCTGCCAGGCTATTCGGCTCTGGAATGCTCTTCCTTTGCCTATCAGACAGGCTCAAAGCAAGTTATCATTCAAAAGAAATCTGCGTAAGCACTTATTTGAAAACGTTCGCGACTAAACCTCTATGCGATGTCTCGTACTAGGTACATCTATACATATAATAAAGCTGAAGAGGGTCGAAAGTCTGTACATGGAAGATAATCGAAAAAAAGTTGGCTGGGGATACTTAGAATCGATAACAGAACACGTTCCAACAATTTTTAGAATTTTTGTCTGTTTATCTGTTTGTCTGTTTATCTGTTTGTCTGTTTATTTGACCGCGCATCACGTGAAAACGGCTGAACGGATTTCGATGAAATTTTGTATAGAGATAGTTTGAGTCCCGGGAAAGGATAATATATAGTTTTAATCCCGAAAATCAACCCTGGTGGGGGTGAAAATGGGGTTGAAAGTTTGTATGGAGAATTTTTAACCGCTGAAACGATTTAGATAGAAATGAGTATGGAGATAATTTGAGTTTCGAGAAACGTCATAGGATAGTTTTCAAACCCTTGTGGGGGTGAAAAGGGGGTTGGAAGTTGGTATGAGGATTTTTTTACCGCTGAACAGATTTAGATGAAAATGGGTATAGAGATATAGAGATAGTATGGGTCTCGAGAAAGGACAAAGGATAGTTTCATCTTGAAACCCCCCCCCCCCCCCCCCCCCACCTTACTTTAGAACCGTTGGTCCAAAAAATTTGAAAAAAATAATGGAAGTGAAGCTTGAAAGGTACTTTCAATAAAAACTATCTATCTATACATCTATCACGTGAAAACGGCTGAACGGATTTTGATGAAATTTTGTGTAGAGATAGTTTGAGTCCCGGGAAAGGACAAAAAATAGTTTTCATCCCGAAAATCAACCCTGGAGGGGGTGAAAAGGGGGTTGAAAGTTTGTATGGAGATTTTTTAATAAAAATTAGTATGCAGATAATTTGAGTCCCGAGAAACGACAGAATAGTTTTCATCCCGAAAATAAACCCTTTCACCTCGAAAAGGGGGTTGGAAGTTGGTATGACGATTTTTTAACCGCTGAACTAAAATAAAGACCAAATATGAAATTTGGTCTCAAGAAAGGACAAATGATAGTTTTCACTCCGAAAATCAACCCTAAAGGGGTGAAAAGACAGTCGGAAATTTGTATAGGGAATTATTAACCGCAGAATCGATTTAGATAAAATTTGGTATGGAGATAATTAATTAAAAAAGGAAATAAAATAGTTTTATCTCGGAAATTATCCTTTAAACGGATACAAAAGGGGTGTAAGTTTACATGGGGAAGAAACAACCAATAACCGCTGTCCGTATTTAGATGAAAAATCTTTATTGGACGGTTCGCAGATGGGGGCTAGATGAAAAAAAGTCACGTGACCGTCACGAAAAAGCGTCACGTCACGAAAACGCGACACCCATACGATTGAGAAACATGTAAAATGGAATGAAATAAAAAATATATAAAATAGAATAAAGTGAAGTGAAGTGAAGTGTAGTGAAAGTGAGAAGTATTTATTAATTTATAATTTATATAATTTATTATAATGTCACTTACAACTTACACCACACATGACATACAGATATAAATAATAATTACTTAATACAGGTATATAAGTTAATAAGTGAGAAGTGACAAAGTGATAAAAGTGAAAAAAGTCGAGAACCTAAAAGTAAAAAATGGCAAAAATGGCAAAATTTCTATATTTTTCAACAATTTCAAAAATTTAAAAATTTCAAAAATTCCAAAAAAATACAAATAAAATAAAAACCACAAAATTTACGAAAAAGTCAAAAATTAAATAACATAACTTCGTTCCAACAGAGTGTTCCACGACACTCACGTATTTTATTTTTCTCTGACGTTAATTAGTGCATTGTAATGTGCTTACCTTGGGTAAAGCAGTGTATGCTTCTGTACATAATTAGGCCTTATTACGTAACTACTATTTAGGGTTCCGTAGTCAACTATATTTTCGCCTTATATTAGTTATAGTTATAGTTTCGCCATGTCCGTCCGTCTGTCCACGGTCTAGCTCAGTTACTGTTCGCACTAGAAAGCTGAAATTTGGTGATGCCTGATAAGAACTTTCAATAAAAACTATATTGAATAAAATCGGTTCAGCCGTTTTTGAATTATCAGTCAAAATCGCATAGTGAAAGGATGTGCCGGATAGTAAACTGACGTAAGCGCCGCCAAATATCCCTTAATAAACGACCGTTTGAACGGATGTTCCGTAACAGGGCGGCATTTACAAAACTACACTGAGCATCGCCCGACATGCTCTTGGCCGGATTTTTTGCACCGGAAATCACCCCTAAAGTTAATTAATTCCTCAAATAGAAAAAAAACATTTCTGCATTTGTGACCCCAATTTCAACCGCGCCTGTTCTTACCTTTCATGCCTAGACTGATTTGACGGGAGGATCGATTTGGATGATATTTGCCGTGGACATGAACGTATAAATAAAAAAGTGGTCCTGTATCGTCCGATATACACCTACTATTCCATGTCGTTTAAATCATGCCAATAAAAATTAATAGGATAAATCCATCTGTCAACTTTACTTCAAGTTCCGCCTCCAGGGTAGCGGGGGAGAAATTAGGGGTGAATTAGCCGCTTACTGACACAGACCGAATTCCACGCGGGCGGAGCCGCGGGCACAGCTAGTCCATAATATATGTATATGTATAATATATATGCATAATATATATGTATAATATATATGCATAATATATATGTATAATATATATGTATGATATATGTAGATATATTTTTTTATTTTGTATTTGCGTAGGTATATTGTTATTTTTACTTTTGTTTGACTTGTGTTTTCGTGTTTCTTCATGGTAACTCTGCAATCCTGCACCAAACAAACTTTTTCTGTGTAGCCTAATGGTTGCCTGGTAGAGAATGCCTTAAGGCGTTAAGTCCGCCATTTGTACTTTTTATGTCTTAAATTGTGCAATAAAGTTTAAATAAATAAATAAATATATAGAAGTCATATACAAAGGAAAAAGTGACCTAGGCCTCCGGTGCCCAGGGGCCGGGATCGAACCAGCGTCTTCTGCCGCGAATTCAAAAAACACTGGTTTGATATGACATCTATATAAGTTTAGACCGTCACATGCTTTAGTTTTTTCTACTGAAGTGCTCAAAATGTTCCCTAATTTCTGCTCGTTTAGGGATCTGAAACGGTATATGCATTTAGGGTGATTATTCCCATTTACCTCCAAAATGGCTTGTATGATTTAGTTTCGGTGTTCGGCGAAGGCTAGGTTTACCACCATAGCAACCAGCCATAGTTTTAAGATGAGATTTAACGTATAGACGGCGCTATCATATTATGTTTGTTGGATATTGTGAGTTTTAGGGTTCCGTAGTCAACTAGGTTTCGCCATGTCTGTCTGTCTGTCTTTCTGTCCGTTCGCGGCTTAGCTTAGTGATCGTTAGCATTAGAAAACTGAAATTCGGTATGAATGTGTGCATTAATCACGCCAACAAAAAGATAGAATAAAAATCGGAAAAATATTTTTTATTGGGGTCGTACGCGTTACACATGAAGTGTAGAGTATAGGTAGAGTATGGATAGGTCTTTCAAAAAGAGTACAGGTCTTTTTAATTTTTTTTTTGATAAAATGGATGGTTTCGTAAATGAAGCTTCGAAAGTTTAAAAAAAGGCCGACGCCACAACTTTTGAACCATAGGTCCAAAAAATTTTGAAAAATTCATGGCAGTAAGGCCTGATAAGTGCTTTCAATGAAAACTATAATGAATAAAATCCGTTTTTGAATTATAATATAACTTAATAGCCAGTTAGTAAAATGACGTAAGCGTCGCAAAATATCCCTTGATAAACGAACTTTTGAACGGATGAGCATGGCCGGTTTTTTGTTTATGCAATGAGGTGTCGATATACTGAAGTATTCCTTTAAAAGAAATAAAACTAAAGCCACCCTCCATCCGCCTACACCGCTCGATCGCGTTCTCTCAATCCTGCAAGAGTGAAAAGATTTTCCTGATACTTTTCCACCCTTTCACGGATTTCCCCATGGATTTCCCTGACTAATTGAAAGTGGTTTACGTCTGTCAACATGTCACGCGAGAAAAATGAAAGTGGATATTTCGTGTCACTTGGTAGTCAGTTTTAAGTTTTTTCTCCCGTTCTTACTTATAAGAATAAGGTAAACGGATATAAGAATAAACCATGCCAAATATTGTATTTAGGATAGAAGCTTGTTTATTGTTTGTGCAATTATGTAGCTATAGACAATAAGGTGACACTGCAATGGATCAAGGGACACAGTAACTCGAGAGGGAACGATGCTGTGGATGAGCTAGCCCGTAAGGGCTCAGATACACCGGCATACGGTCCCGACCCCATCGTACCCTTACCATTCTCGCACTTAAATAACCAACTTGACCAACACTACAAACATCTACATCAAACACACTGGAAAGAAATGGACACCTGCAGACAAACCAAAGAAATAGTAACGGAGTACAACTACAAACTTACCAAAATACTTTTGAGGACAAGAAGACCCCATATGCAAATTAGTAGGATAGGGCACAACACACTAAACAAACACCTATTCACAATAGGTACTTACGACAGATAGCCCCATGTGCAGAGCATGCATAGATGCTGAAGAAACAACAAAACACATTCTGCTAGACTGTAAACAGGTAGAAATATACAGGACTAAACACTTCGGATCCCCAGGCACCTTTCGCGAGGCTGTAGGCATCCTGAAAGCACTGCTGGGCTTTGTGGAGGAGCTAGGGTGGGTAGAGTACTGCTACCCCGTTTCCACGCAAAATAGGCACACTGGATGTCGACTTGCGGAAAAACGCTAATCGGATAATGACAGGTATCCGATTCGGTCACCATTAACCGTTTAATTTGCGATACCTATATATAGGCATTGTTTAAAAATGATAACGTGTGTTTTAAGAATGAATACGACACAGTGTTTTATAATTTCAATACTATTGTAAACTCGCTTATAATATCTCGCTGTAAGCATACATCGTATAAGAGCAAGCCAAATGGGCAGTCGTATTTCATGTACGACTGTCATAAACTAAAGAGGACACGCGGTCCGTGCGGCCGCGCCGTCATGTGTGGGTCCGACCGCACAGCATGTGTATTACTTACGCTAACAATTTACTGAAGACACATGGAGCTTTATAAAACCCTTACCCTTGTGTAAGACGCTAGTCCTATTACTTACCTCCCATTCCTGCTCCTTTGTGTAAGATAATTCTTCAAATGAAGTAAAGTTTCGTTGGCCCTTAGGTGGGCAACAAAAACTTTCCGTTCTTTTGTATAATAAGCAAGCCGCATAAGAGGAATTAAATAGTACAAAAGTATAATACCTAGGTACTATATCAACTCGACAATGTAGATAACAAATTCAAGACCACGACTAAGTGTTCTCAAATATTATTACTTACTTATTTGCTCCGTGGAATTACAAAGCTCTTACAGCAATTCCTTTATGTTATTTTTGCCACGGGTTAATGGAATGCTGACAAATAAAGACGCCACAACAAATAAAAGTGGTAAGACGAAACGGTTCATAATTATAATAGGTCTTTGAAACGCCCGAAGCAGAATTTAATTTTCGGCAGTATTTGCCGTTTGCCTGTGCTTAATGGGTAAGAAAAGACAGAATCAATAAAATTGTATAAATGAGGGCCAAGCGATATTGCTCAAATCTTTAAATTATTTCAACTTCATCGATTTTTGTCTGTATTTCAGGCGATATAAAGTCTTCAGTGAGGACACTGGGCCGTATTCTAACGTTTTAGACACGATCAAACTTCAATAGAACTCCAATGCATTAACAACGCAATACAGCTAGCGCTCAACGTCTGAATCAGAATTATTACAATTTGCTCGAAAATTATTCCGATTATTTGTTGTGTGTTGGAGTTATGTTTGAGATAGATTGTGTTTTTAATGTATTGTTTATGTATTTTAAAATTAGAATACGGCACTATGTATCGTTTGTGCCGTAATCAAAAACCGCAGTCCTAAAGATAAAATGTGGGTATGGCCGCAAGGGATTTGGCACGCTTCCACATTTACAAGTAGCAAAACTTCATTTAAGTAAATTACAACTCCTCGCCGTTATTATTTCCTGGCATTTCAAATAAAACGTGGAGTTTTTCGTGGGTGCTTAGGGATGATTGATTACTAGAATTTTATACGTACTTTCCAAGGTTTCGTGTTGAGCGATCGAGGATAAGTTTCAATTTAGTTCAAATATAGCTTTAACGGAAATATATATCAGCGATTGCTCGGTCATTATTAAATGAAATCAACGAACAAATCTAAAATTATTTTTGTGTTTTGTTGTGTACTCAATTCAACCACGTCACACAACAACCCAGTGAAATGGAAAAAAGATACTAACAAGTTAAAATTGCAACCAATATTACCCACATATACGGCAAACTCCAACCATATTATATTGCGCCACGTGCAGGCAATAGCCACCGTTACGGCAAAGTGATTCTTAATTTTCAGCCCAAAATAAATCAAAGGAAACAGCAAACAAAGGAAAACGATTACGAATAATAATTAATCTACATAAAAACCGTAAATCTTTGAGCCAACGCAAGGTGTCATTCTTTCCCCAAAAACTAATCTACACATAACTTTCATAATAT
The DNA here is from genome assembly GCA_947086415.1 of Pammene aurita. NCBI lineage: Eukaryota > Metazoa > Arthropoda > Insecta > Lepidoptera > Tortricidae > Pammene > Pammene aurita. The sequence goes on from OX352310.1 coordinate 2,670,773, forward strand.
CGTATCTACTTTAAAGCATGCTTGTAAAAACAACCTTATTAGGAACAACTAAAGTTAATTATAGATTACAAGGAAGCCTGCAATGTGAGGCTTTATAAATTAGTACGTTAATGCCAGAAAACTCTAAATTGCCCAAGTTGCGGAGAGAGCGCTTCGCGTCACTTATTAAATTATTCGTCCGTCAAAAGAGAAATGAATTTATTTTAAACGTATTATATATCGAAAACAAAAGCTTGGAAAAATTGTCATTTAAGGAACAGTTGTTCAAGAGAAGTAGAAAATTAAGAGTGTGGAAACGATTAGGTTTCAAATAAATAGTTAAAAAACGTCGCATAACGCACGCAATATAGCTCCCTTTTGCTCAAGCATCGTCAACACTTGCTATTACTTATTAGCTATCACTATTTAGACTGTAGTGTGTAAAAAAAAAATGATTCTGTTTATTTCAATTTCTTATCTAAGTTACAATTATTTCAAAACTTAGTTAAAATCTTTAACATTTAAGATTATTATTACTAAGTTAATATTGAGATCAGTCTCTAGTTAACTTATATTGTCGAATAGAGATCTTGTTTCAAATAAACAGATCCACTCATCACGCTTGCATCCATTAGGCAAATGTCGGTGCAGCAGCTCGCCGAGCGCGAGCATGCATTTTGCATTGGATCGTATCGACAGCCTGAGAATAGAGAGAATTCAAATACTGAGTACTTTTGACACTAGAATACAAAGTCTGGACATTAGTTATCCTAAACATTATAAAAATAAATAAATAATAAGGACAGCAGCTAGCTCTGCATTTACTAGGCCATAATAAGGTATCGTTCTTAGTCTAATTATGGACGCTTATTTAATATGGTGCGAGGTTTATTCAACTGAACTGAACAACTTTTGCTATGAGACCAACAACGAAAACCCAAAAAAAATCCTTCCCATAGAAAACATCGAGTATCGATATCTGATCAGCCGAAATGTATGTTAGAAAAAAAAAGTTATTGCAATATGCTTGTCAAAGTTGTTCAGTGTAGCTTATCTAATAACATCGACCTATTGGGCGATTCAATTTTTCAATTTTCAACAAGCTTTCACTTTCAATCAACATCCTTTATACGGTTTATTCATAAGTGACCGAAAATTGTATGGCAAATTATCACTTCCCAAAAATTTATATCGCTCAACACGAAACCTTGGAAAGTACGTATAAAATTCTAGTAATCAATCATCCCTAAGCACCCACGAAAAACTCCACGTTTTATTTGAAATGCCAGGAAATAATAACGGCGAGGAAATAATGTAGGCCTTATTACGTAACAGTTACATAAACTACTATTATGTAACTGTTACGTAATAAGGCCTAATTACGTACAGTTGCATACACTGCTTTATCTACACTCATATTATTTATCCTAAATGCCGTGTTCGGAAACCATACAATGGCCGCCATTGCACCGCCATGGCCAACTCGATTGTGCCGGCGGTCGCGCGGGCGCGTGCTGTCGGCGGTCGCGCGGGCGCGTGCAGGTGTACATTATGTTATCATATTTCATAACGTATTAATATTTGAGCATGTAAAGTTAAAATTGCGTTACTGCCACAGATAAAAAGCTTATCATAGTAAAATTGGTTATGGTAATGCTAGCCATTGCCTAACGTTTTTGAACACGTTTTAGAGGACTTACAATGTGAGTGTAGATAAAATATTTTTTTGTGTTATTTGCTACTTAATAGTGCGACTTGGCAAGTTTTTTTCTCTACTTGATTAATCTGAACGTAGAAATAATCATTCATCCAATAGTACCTTAACTTCGACGCACTTTTTGAATACTGTATAGAAAATAAATTTGACAGAAACAGTGATCTAAGGAGCTTTGAAAGAACTTGGTTTCCAGTTAGATATCATTTTTATATTAACGAAACCGTTTACGAACTTGGCATTCATTCACATTTATGTTTTTGATGGTATATCATTATTTTTTCTCACGAAATTAAAAACATTAAGCCGTATGTATTTACACATTTACCCTTTTGACCTTTTCACCACTTAATGTATTTTACTTACTTACTTTTGATCGTGATTAAACGTGTTTTAAAGTTAGAATACGGCCCTAGGTGACCTGTTTTAGTTATAAGTGTGTTTTGGCATATAGCGTTAAATGATTTCGTCTTAATAGTTACAGATTTGCTGTGCTATGTCTATTTTCAATTCAGTATCACTGTTGTATATTTTATTTCATCACAGTTGTATATTATTGATAGTACCTAACTACTAAGTAGTAAATACGTTTCTTACGATTTAACATAGGGTTTATAGGTAATATTTGCTGTAACAGCGGGTAAACAGAATACGTAACGCCTATTGGTTTGGAATTCTAGTCATGAATATTATAGCTCTTGCCCGTCCATGCCCTCTAATAGACAGAATCAAATGAATGTTAATTGAAGTTTATACCTATTTCTGAACTATATCAGAGGTCAAGAGTTCGTTTCGGATATAAGATTGAGTGATTTTTACAATTAATTGATGTCAAGTATTTCAATAATTCGAAGTTTGTCAAACATTTTATTGGTAACTGGCTAAGCTGAAAGTTTAACTTACTTTTCGATGGCAATGCAAAAAAATCTCACAGTCTGACCGTCTGATAAACGAGAAAGATGGCCATAAAAATTCAGACATATGAAAACACATTCCACCTCATTGAATTCGGGCTATGTTTATAGGTAGTAACGCCCCCATGATAGTTGTTCCATTAATGCGAAATAAAAATAAAAACCGGCCAAGAGCGTGTCGGGCCACGCTCAGTGTAGGGTTCCGTAGTTTTCCGTCCGTCACAGTAAGTGTCCCCACTTAAGAGAGTTCCACGTACAGCGACATCTATCGGCAAATTAAGTAAACTATTGCGCGCGAGCTTAAAGTATGGAAGATGATTTTTATGGAATAATTCTTTATTGCGTGAACCGATTTTCACCGTTTTTACTTTATTTGAAAGCACGTCATTTCATTGTAATTTTGTACAAATTACAGGTACAAAAAACACCTGCTTATACGGTTAAATTACAAACTTAGTTCAGAAATTATTTTGTAATTTTTTTTCAAAAACTATTCATCCTATCAAGATTCACTTTTGAGATTTTTTTCATTTTTTAAAAACTTATGGTTCAAAAGTTAGAGGGGGGGGGGGGACGCATATTTTTTTACTTCTGGAGCGATTATTTCCGAATATATTTACATTATCGAAAAATGATTTTAGTAAACCCCTATTCATTTTTAAATACCTATCCAACAATATATCACACGTTAGGGTGGAAATGAAAAAAAAAATCACTCCCCACTTTACGTATAGGGGAGGTACCCTAATATAAAAAAAAAATCCACTTTTTATTTAACCACTTTGTCGGCGTGATTGATATACATATTAGTACCAAATTTCAGCTTTCAAGTGCTAACGGTCACTGAGATTATCCGCGGACGGACGGACGGACGGACGGGCAGACATGGCGAAACTATAAGGGTTCCTAGTTGACTACGGAACCCTAAAAAATACGTGAGTGTCGTGGAACACTCGGTTGGAACGAAGTTATGTTATTTAATTTTTGACATTTTTGTTTTTTTTTTTTGAAATATTGACATATTTGTCATTTTCCACATTTTTGAAATTTTTTACCTTTAGGACCTTCTAGTCTTTTTTCAATTTGTCACTTCTCACTTTCACTTTTCACTACACTTCACTTCACTTTACTTTATTCTATTTTATATTTCTTTTATTTCAATCCATTTTACATGTTTCTCAATCGTATGGGTGTCGCGTTTTCGTGACGTGACGCTTTTTCGTGACGGTCACATGACTTTTTTTCGCCTAGCCCCCATCCGCGAACCGTCCGATAATGAACTTCGTTCCAAAAATTGCAAGAAAATCGTAAACCGATTTTTTTTAAAGTACACATTTATTTACAAATGTTTGCGTGTGCGTGTGTTACTTAACTATTGAAAAATTACTATTGAGAATTACTAAAATTAATTTATAATTAAATATAGTTAAATGTTTGACCCCGCTTAAAACCCTTCAACTGAGTTTGGAACTCTAAATGGCTTTGCCGACCACACATGCAGATTCGTTGCCCGAGCGTGCAAAGAGTTTGCTAATTTTGTTGGCTAATACTTGCCCTCGCATAATTCGGGGCTAAACTTTGTGGTCGTTCGCTGAGTTTTTATGGTTCCCTCAACGAAATATTTTAATGAGAAATGAATAATGTATGATTGTCTTGTGATTGTTAACTTGCTTACATGAATGCTTATACCTAAAATTAACAAAGAATAACTTCAATAGCTGTTATTTAAGACGATACAATGCATAGAACATGTTTAAGTACTCGTAGTATTACTGACGAATAGTATAATCGAACGAGCGGAGCGTAAGCGAAGTGAAGTTCTTACAGACAACTTCGGACACAACGGAACTGTCAGCTAGCTACCTAGACGTCTCTGCATTTCGATGGCTTTTTGATTTTGAATAGTTGTTCCGCGATAACTTTAGTAACGTTTTTCTGATCTATATGAAATTTTTTGGGGGTGTAGTAGAGCTCAATACAATTTGAGAGTTCGTTCATGAGCATGATCGATCAAGGGGTTATGGAACTATGAAGGCTTGAAAAAATCATTATTAGGGTCTTGTTATATTGGTCATTCGTTTGCAAGAAAATCGTGAGTTCTCAGTTCGAGGCGGGCTACTAGTATAATAAAGTACATTAATGTACGGTCAATCAATTTGATTCCTAGGCCACTGTAGAACCTTGTCGTAATGACAGTTGCCCCTGGATACGTATAAACGTAAACTATTCACTACCAAACTAGCTATAGCAAATTGGTTGACTGTATGGTCTAGTTAACCTTGTGATGTGAATTTTTAAGTACTTATAATTGTAACGTATCATTTTAATACCTATTTATTATGCTGTTTTAAATGCAAAACATTTGATCGCGCTCCTGTGGAAGCTAACACGAGTTAGTTTTATTTTAACTGGCAAGTGCCACGAAAGTTCGCGGCTGCACTAAAGAGAGCTTAACCTTTTTTAAAGCCTGTGTCGTGTCGCTATCTTCCTACTAGTTTTCATTTGAAAATTTTACTGAACTTTTCCTAAGCGTGTATGTTCATATGAAGTTGAACGTTGAATAAAAATAAAATAAGTACTTATTACTGCTTTATGAACTTATGACTAAGTTGATCAGCGATATATTTTCACTAGCAGGTTCTTAAACATATTAATTTCAATAATGTTTTTCTTGAATAGGTACTGTAGCATGACGCTACGTATCGTACGACATCTGTCGACTTTCTTTAGAACTTCTGAACTTCTGTGTCTAAGGCTAGGTCACGGTTGATATATAAAAAAGCGTACATTGTGATTCACGGCATTACAGGTAGATGGCGCTTATATCAGTCCGTATTTTGTAATACGTCTGGCAGTTATAAAATTGAGATAATACTCGCGCTAATTTTGAATGTGAATTTTTGAGGTATTCCAGATTGTCAAAAAGAAAAAAGTGGATTTTTGATTGAGTCTGTCAGAGCGCCGTGAGATTTTGGAAAGAAAAAGAGATAATCTGGATTTGGTCTGGGGTTTTTGCTATAATTTGCTTAGTTGCATCGTGGTGAAGTGCGATTTATTTCAAACATTATATAGCAAGTGCTATTAATACATTATTGGAGCAAAAATAAAACCAAAACCATTGCCGGGCAAAAAAGGCCATATAAATTATATAGCAAGTGCTATACACTGGAACCGCCTGATCCGGAAGGATTCCGGAAGGCGCTTGTGGATGCCGGGCCGGCGGGACGGTCTGCAGCTGCCGCGATTTCCGCGGGTTTCTTCGCCACATCATCGGAGAGTTAGAGTCCGCATCCAGCGGGCTCTCCAAGTGAGAAAAGGAGTTCAGCGAGCTATTGGGTCCGCCTAAATCAAAGCGGACACTTGCCCCCGAACTCTTTTTAATTTAAAGCAACAGCTTTAGCCATCCTGCTTTCGAGAGTATCAAATTATTTACATTTTTGTTAAAAACGTTATAAATCGGATTCCTTTTCTTTGTATCCAGTATTTTTGTGCCATAATAGTTTTTTTTGTTGTTTTGCTAAATTCCCCAAATTCCAATTGCCTCGTTTGACGGGCGTATAAAGACCTGGCTCTTTAATTTAGGCTACGTTCAGCCAGCGAATCATCTGTCACCATCCATATCACCCGCCTCATTAACCCATTATTTTCCTGCAGCCAAATTATTACTAGCCGAGTCTTTATTTTTACTTACCGGTTTTGCTAACTATTGAATGTGTAATGTCCTTGTTTAGGTACAGTTGTCTTCATTTTTAAGTGAAGTGCTAATATTAAATATTTTTAATTATTGTAATTTAATTACATTCTGGCCACTAGGGAGGTTGTTGAATGTGAAAGTGAAATAGATACAGTTGTCTTCATTTTTAAGTGAAGTGCTAAATTTAAATATTTTTGTTATTGTAATTTAATTGCATTCTGACCACTAGGGAACTTATTGAATGTGAAATACCCTTATTTAGATGCCGTTATTGTGATTTTTACGTGAAATGCTAAATTTTAAATAATTGATTCTTTTTGCTAATATTAAATATTTTTACTTTGTCGTCAAAATTAAACGTGTTAATGCAATTAAGAAGTTTTTTACTGCAAAATGGCGCCCGATAAGGTAAAGAACTCTGGATTTACTTTTAATAATTGTAATTAAATATTTTTTTTGGATTTGTGAGACGGTGACCGTAGACCGGTCGCGGTTCTATTAACCTTGATTTTGGTTTGTCTGCTGCCTGCTGTCTCCTTACGTCCCATCACTAACCCGAATTCCGTCATATTAAAAAAATTTCTTTTATTTATGTTAAAAAAAAAACGAATTTATCTGTTGCCCTTTACTTATGCCTTTTTCTCAATTACCCGTAACATATCCCGAATACCTTATTTCATAGTCTGAGTCCTGTAGTTAGAGCCCGTAGACGTTAGGGAATTCGCAGGTAAGTCAGACATAGAATGTATGATTTGCGTTTTGTTATTTTTTTCAGAAACTGAACTTGTTTTTTTTGAATTCGAACTCTAACTTGGCATTTAGACTTCGAGTGTTATTTTCTTTCTTTGACTTAAGCGCTTGGTTTAGACCACGGATATACTCGAACTTCGGATTTTATTTTTTTAGGTAGATTAACTTTATTTTTTGTTTGAACTTGCAACGCAAGACAACATTCGACTTTTCGCCATGTCGCACTTAAGTAATGAAGGATCAATTGCTGAGACACCTCATGCGCTCTCATCTTTAAACTCGTACGATCCGAGGATTTTAGATCCAATGGCAGACGATGAAGAACAGTTTTTTGATTCTGAACCACGACCCCAGGCGATGCATATGTCCGGACTTCCCCCGCCTTTTCCTTTCAAAGATTATTCACTTACGAAATGGAACTTGAACTTTTCCGGGGACACTTGTGTTCGCGAATTTTTCTTTCGAATCGAGGAAGAAGGTATGGCGCGTAACGTCAATCCTTCATATGTTGTCAGACGTTTCCATGAATTGTTGTCAGATAGTGCCTTGAAACATTTTAGGGCAATCAGATATCCGGGTCTTACTTACGCGGAATTAAAGTCTGAATTCGTTAAAACCTTCGACGTAGCCGATTTCGATTTCAAGCTTGAGAGCCAACTTCGCGCTTTATCACAGAAGGACAACCAGTCAGTGGCTGATTTTGTTATTCAGGCGCGCGATCTAAACGCAAAGCTTCGTACACCGGTTTCCGAAGACAACCTGTTTAACATTATTAAATATGGAATGAATCCTAGATATCATCCTTGTCTTGCAACTAACGTGGTCAGGGATATTGATGGTTTGTTAGAAATCGCGAAAATTTTTGAAGCCTTTCAAGGTTCACGTCCAGCACGTTTGGCTATTGCACCGATTAGTGCTCAAGTTGTAGGTCAACCCAGTTCTATAGTGTGTATGAAGTGTGATGCAACTGGTCACAACTATCGTAATTGTCCTAACGTTTCGGGGGCAGTGTGCTTCAAGTGTAAGCGTATTGGTGCAATCACACGCGATTGTCCTAGTTGTAATTCTGGTCCGTCAAAAAACGAATAAGTGGCGCACTGAGAGGTCCATCGGTGTCGCCCGTTTATATGAATAATTCCCCGGATAATAGACTTTTTATTGATGTTTTAGTTGCTGGCTCTTCGGTAAGAGCTCTTTTAGACTCTGGTGCTCAGGTTTCACTAATTGATATATCCCTCTTATCGGAGCTCGGTATAACATATCACGAGGATATCCGGCCTTATGTTGTCTCCGCCGACAATTCTCCTATTGAAATTCTAGGCGGTTTGGACGTCCCCATTCTTTTTAGTGGCATTCGCGTTCTGCACCCCTGTCTAGTAAGCAGTAATCTTCCTACTGCATTTATTTTAGGAATTGAGTTTTGGAATGCTGTTGGTCTCATTGAGATTTTAAAGAAGGCATTCCGTGATGGTTTGTCAGGTAAGCTTTACGTCGCTTCACATCATGTTCCTGTCGCAGTCCCACGAGTAGGTGAGGTTCGCTATGTCCACCCTCGTACGGTGCTTGCACCACTGCAGGAATCAAAACTCCAATGTGTTATTGACGAGTTTGAGGAGATTTCTTCTGATAAAGCTGGATTAGGTTGTACTTCGTGGCTTTCGCATAAGATTGAGACTGTTGGTTCGCCCATCCGTCAACGTTACTATCCCTTATCTCCAGTCAAACTCAAGATTCTCAACGAAGAGATCGACAAGATGTTAGAGTCAGGCGTTATTCGTCCCTCACGATCACCCTGGGCTTCCCCAGTGGTGATGGTTACCAAGAAAGATGGTAGTGTCAGGTTTTGCGTGGACAGTAGGAAGTTGAACAGCGTTACCATCAGGGATTCATACCCTCTCCCGCGCGTCCAGGACATCCTTGATAACCTACGAGGTGCCAAATATCTAACTTCGTTGGATTTTAGGAGCGCCTTTTGGCAAATCCCCTTAGCTGATAAGGCCAGTTGTGAGAAAATGGCCTTTATTGTACCCCAAAGGGGCCTCTTTGAGTTCGTTCGTCTCCCTTTTGGTTTAACCAACGCTGCGTCCGAGATGCAGAGGCTTACTGACATGATTGTCAATTTTGAATATACCCCTGAGTCTGAGGATTTTATCTTCGGCTATGTTGATGATTTGATTTTGGTGTCTCGTGATTTTGACAGTCATATGCGGCTTATTCGTAAGGTTCGTGATAGGTTGAAAGAAGCTGGTCTTACGGATAATTTAGATAAGTGCGAGTTTTGTAAGTCTGAATTGAAGTATCTCGGCTACATCGTCAATGAGCGTGGTCGTCAAACTGATCCAAAGAAATTAGAAGCTATTAGGGATTACCCTACTCCTTCTTCTGCCAAGTCTCTACGTGCTTTCATTGGTATGTGTTCGTATTATCGTCGTTTCGTGGATGGTTTTTCTTCGATTATTGCTCCTCTGACGGCACTTATCGGTAAGAGAAAGGGACGTGATCCCATCGATTGGAACGATAGTGCTAGTGAAGCTTTTTCTAAATTGAAGGATGCCTTGATGAGCGCTCCGTTGATGGCTTGCCCGGATTTTTCGAAACCTTTTATCCTTCAATGTGACGCTAGCCAGGTTGGCTTAGGCTCGGTCCTGGCTCAAGAGTTTGACGGCGTTGAACATCCAATTGCTTATTATTCTCGTTTATTCACTAAAGCTGAACGTGGATACGGGACAACCGAACATGAGATTCTCGCCGTTGTTGATTCCATAAAGCATTTCCGCGGATATCTCGATGGAATGAGGTTTAAGATCATTACTGACCATATTGCTCTTAAATGGTTGATCACCCTTGATAATCCTACCGGGCGCTTGGCTCGTTGGGCAACTTTGATTTCCCAATATAACTTTGAGATTGAACATAAAAAAAGGTGTCCTTAATGTTGTTCCTGACGCCTTGTCCTGCGCTCAAGTTGGGCTTATCTCATTCGCGCGTGGCATGGATCCTTCTGGAGATCCTTGGTATGAACGAATTTACCAGGGGTTTTTGGACAATCCTCAAATGTTTACTGCATTTGCTCTTCGGGATGGTGTCTTAATGCGCAGGGTATCTATCGAAAACCCTTTAGCACCTAATCCATGGCGTATAGTTCTTCCTGCTTCAAGGACTAGAGAGGCGGTTGCTGAAATTCATAATGGATTTCCCAACGTTCATCCTGGTGTTATGAAAACGTATTTAAAAGCTCGTGACTTATACTATTGGCCGAATATGTACCGTGATGTTACAAGGTTCCTTTCCGAATCAGATTTGCAAGTCTTATAAAATTGCAAATTCACAACCTCGTGGACTTCGCTTATTTCCTCGTCGTGTTGCGGCTCCAATGGATCTTCTTTCCATTGACTTAATTGGTCCTTTACCGGTTAGCCGCAATGGGTGTCGTTATATTTTGACTTTAGTTGACGTTTTTACCAAATTTGTTTGGTTGGTCCCTTTGAAGTTGGTGAATGCGAGGTCAATATCGATGGCATTAGAGTCGGAGGTTATTTTGCGGTACGGTGTTCCTACTAACATTCTCTGTGACAACGCTACAGTTTTTCATAGTCGTCAATTTCTGGATTTCCTGGCGAGCTATAATATTCCAGGTCCGTGTTATACCCCATATTATTCGCCACAAGCGAATGTTGTGGAGAGATATAACCAGGTCGTGATTACTACTTTGAGCATTTTAGTTGAAAATGACCAACGCAGTTGGTCGGGTCATTTACATCGGGTCGCTCTTTATTTAAACTCTTGTATAAATTTGGCTACTGCTTATACACCGAATTTTTTGATGTACGGCCGCGAGTTGTCAATGATTCGTGAACGTGTTGAGAATCAGGTTGTGGACCAAGATGTGGGACTCAGCCGGATGGAACGCGCTTCGAATCTTCAGACGCTTCGTGAGGTGTACGATAAAGTTTCTGATTCGATGGCTTTAGCCTTTCATCGTAACGCCGCCAAGTTCAACGCGAACTGTTCTTCGCCAAGAATCGTTGGTGACCAAATCGTTTGGCGCCGGAATTTCCAGCGTGGATCCGCTGATCCTTTTCGAGGCGGTAAATTCGCTCCACGTTTCGTTCGGTGCCGTGTGGTTAGACGGGTGTCTCCACAGGTATATGTACTGGCTGATACCGATTCCGAGCACGTCGGTACCTATCATATTAAAGATATCTTGAAATAGTTTCTTCTTTCGGCCCGTTCAGTATTCTCAAAATTCTAAAATGCGCTTTAGTCCGCCATTACCTTATCGGTAATCCTTGCTTGATTCGTTTCTTATCGTTTTTTGTTTTCGTTTGAGCGTTTCCTTGCTCCTTTTTCCAGGTTTGACTTTTTTTTACCGTTGGTGCTTAAGGCTTCGTTTATCTTTCCCGGTCTATGATAGCCTGGTTGTATAATTTGATGACTCGATGTGAGGGATTAAGATCTGTGGCCAGGTGCAGTTTCTGTCCTATCCCAGCCGTCACGTCTTGGACCGCGTGACGCGTTGGTTGGCGTTTTGTCATCTTCTTAATCTATTAGATTAGTCTTTAGGGGTAATGTTAATAACTGGTTGGTTTTGTTTTTTTTGTAATTCGTTTAGGGTTCTCTTGTTGTACCTTTTTTAGCCTTAGAATTAAGTTGTGTTTTTTTGTTGATTGGGGTTAGGTTTCTTGTGTTTTCTTGTGTTGTTGTTTGTTTGTTTCTTTGTTTGGTAGGGAGATGCTGTAGCATGACGCTACGTATCGTACGACATCTGTCGACTTTCTTTAGAACTTCTGTGTCTAAGGCTAGGTCACGGTTGATATATAAAAAAAAGCGTACATTGTAATTCACGGCATTACAGGTAGATGGCGCTTATATCAGTCCGTATTTAGTAATACGTCTGGCAGTTATAAAATTGAGATAATACTCGCGCTAATTTTGAATGTGAATTTTTGAGGTATTCCAGATTGTCAAAAAGAAAAAAGTGGATTTTTGATTGAGTCTGTCAGAGCGCCGTGAGATTTTGGAAAGAAAAAGAGATAATCTGGATTTGGTCTGGGGTTTTTGCTATAATTTGCTTAGTTGCATCGTGGTGAAGTGCGATTTATTTCAAACATTATATAGCAAGTGCTATTAATACATTATGGGAGCAAAAATAAAACCAAAACCATTGCCGGGCAAAAAAGGCCATATAAATTATATAGCAAGTGCTATACACTGGACCCGCCTGATCCGGAAGGATTCCGGAAGGCGCTTGTGGATGCCGGGCCGGCGGGACGGTCTGCAGCTGCCTCGATTTCCGCGGGTTTCTTCGCCACATCATCGGAGAGTTAGAGTCCGCATCCAGCGGGCTCTCCAAGTGAGAAAAGGAGTTCAGCGAGCTATTGGGTCCGCCTAAATCAAAGCGGACACTTGCCCACGAACTCTTTTTAATTTAAAGCAACAGCTTTAGCCATCCTGCTTTCGAGAGTATCAAATTATTTACATTTTTGTTAAAAACGTTATAAATCGGATTCCTTTTCTTTGTATCCAGTATTTTTGTGCCATAATAGTTTTTTTTGTTGTTTTGCTAAATTCCCCAAATTCCAATTGCCTCGTTTGACGGGCGTATAAAGACCTGGCTCTTTAATTTAGGCTACGTTCAGCCAGCGAATCATCTGTCACCATCCATATCACCCGCCTCATTAACCCATTATTTTCCTGCAGCCAAATTATTACTAGCCGAGTCTTTATTTTTACTTACCGGTTTTGCTAACTATTGAATGTGTAATGTCCTTGTTTAGGTACAGTTGTCTTCATTTTTAAGTGAAGTGCTAATATTAAATATTTTTAATTATTGTAATTTAATTACATTCTGGCCACTAGGGAGTAGGGTGCTTCTTATACAGCAAAAAAAAAATTTTTAATTTTTTTCACGGGGCACCTTCTGATTTGGTTTTCTATAGCAAAAAAGTGATAAGTTTTTTTTTTTTTAATTTTAAGTATATATTTAGGGGTCGCTACCAACAGAAGAAAATCATGACAAATTATAAAATTTTGCAAAAATAACAAAGTAACGCTATTGCTTTAATGTGGTTTAATATGGTCTATTATTGCTGAATACATGAATTTATAATATTAAATTTGAGTTAACAATGTAGATTTGTTTGTATTTAAATATTTTTGACGATATTGCTTCACTAACAGAAGTAGGTATTGTTTCTGTTCTTCATTCGTCGTATGTAATTTGTTGTACTCCTCAATTAAGGACACGCCTCGCTCTGCTATATCATTTACGACCTTCATATGCTGAACAATCGCCTTGCTTTCAAGATAGGTATTATCAGTGTCCCAAAGGTCTACATCTTTTTTCAGAAACTGCTTCTCGTGTACAGTGTTAATATCAAGGCTAATCCGTTTGGGAATATTATCGGCTGCCTCATTTTCAAGTGCCGCAACCATGTTCTTTTTAGTATCCGTCGACACTTTTTCATCAAAAAAGGCAAAAGCCACTAGCTCCTCTGACAAGTACCACAAATGGCTCTGGAACTTCTTCAAGGCAGTTTTAGACAGCTGCATATTATTTTTTTCAAATAATTTCAGTTCTTTCAAAAGCTGTAAATCATTTCTAGGTGCAGAACATGCAGAGGGTGCTTGAAACCAACATTGTATGTAAATCTTCATTACGAATATGCAGATATCTTTTATGCCTTTTTCTTCTCTCTTTGTCAATTTAAACTGTTTCCTGAACAAAAATATTTTCACGGAATATATGGCTTTTGCCATCCATCTTGCACGATGCAGGCCGGCAGGAGCTCTAAATGATATCCCCTTTTTAGGGACGCCTCCCAAAAAAATAATGCAAAGATTTAAGAGCTCCTTGTAATCCTCTCGTGGCTGGTATTTTTCGATTTGATCATGACAAAACAAAATCAGCTCATCAGCACAATCTCTCAGATCGGTCAATGTCGATATATCGGAAGAAAACGCATCAAAAGCTTCTTTATTAATGTTTGTCCAAGATTGTTTAAACCTCTTGAAAAGCAAAATATCCGGTCCACTTGAAGGTCCAATTGACTGAACTACAACTGCTTCAAGCATGATCTCCATAATATGGTGTCGACAAGCCAACCATAGCATGTCCTTTTCCATCTTTTGCTCAAGAATAATACATGCCCCATTTCTCTGTCCAGTGTTTACTGCAGTCGTATCAAAGCACATACATTTTATTTGCTTGCTTAAATCCCATGCAATAATGGTTTCATAAACAGCAGACGCCGATGCTTCGCCTGTCCCTCGAGGTAGTTTTGGAACAGAAAGTAGCTGATCGACACCTTGTCCAGATACTAGTATTGGTAAGCGATCTACGGTTTCGTGTCCAGATATATCCTCAATGAGTTTTCCATCCCAATGAATAGTCAGAGGACCATCGGGTTTGAAATCACTCTTCAAGGACTCCGCTACTGCTTGCCGTTGTTTCATCCGGTGACGGCGAATAGACGAACTGTTAACATTATAAACTGTCGGATCACACCCAGCACTTCTTAATGTGTTTGTTAAAACCACAGCGGCTTTCCTGTCACTCAATTTTGCAATATCAAGGCTTGTAGCTAAACTTGTGTCAATAAGTTTTTTTCTTCCTCTTTTACGGCAAGGTGTTTCTGTTGATGAGGCAACGTTTTCAGACAGCATGTCAGGAGATTCAAATGACGATATTGAGATTATTGAGCTTTCGCTACTCTCGCTAGTAGTTGACGAGGAAAGAATACATTTTTCGGTTAATGATTTTAGATATTGTTGTTCCCGATCATAGAAACGTTGTCGTTTTTCTTGACCTTTCATTTTTTTGGCATTTTTTTTTTCGTGGGCTACATCTAAACATCCAATATATCCGGGGCGTCCTTTTTCACGCTGTGCAAGCAAAAATAATTTGTCCTCTTCGATAGACATTAAGTGCAAAGCATCAGCATGTGCAACATCAAAAAGATCTTGTATTTTGATTTTCCAGTCTTTTTCCTTTTTTATAATCACTTCGGACCGTTTAGCTACATTTTCCTTGTTCTTCTTCAGTTTCTGCCACTCCACGAAGTATTTTTCGATTTTAACAATTGCGTGTTTCTTTAATTGTGTCGGTATGCTAGCTTTCTCCCAAATAGTTAACACATCTACTGCAGTTATTTGCGCAGATTGCTTTATTGTTTGATGTAACTCAAGCTTGTAGTAAAAAAACACTTCCAACACTTCTTTGATAGACGGCAACTTATTTTGTTTGAAATGTTGTGATACCTGACCAATTAACCAAATATCACTATTGTTTCTTGTCGTAACAGATGATTTACTTGACTTAGACGCCATCGTAAAAAGTGTTCTAATAATTACACGCAGGAATGTCAAAGTAGTCTGGTTAGGTAGTTATTAAAAATGTGAAAGTACCGACGAACTTCTTAATCTACCCTACGCAATAGAGGTTAATGTCAACAGCCTAGAAAATCTTAAATTTTAAATTAATGTGTAAATTGTAGCGAAAGTTGCTAGATAAACAAACAATATCATTTATTTTCCATGAACAAAAATTTTAAAACTTTAAAATTCGGTAGCGACCTTTAAAATATCACCAAATAAAAAAATAAAAAAACTGTATTATTTTTTTACCAGGAAGAATCTAATGAAGGGGTGCCCCGAAGATTTTTCGAGAATCCATTTTTAAGAAGCACCCTACTAGGGAGGTTGTTGAATGTGAAAGTGAAATAGGTACAGTTGTCTTCATTTTTAAGTGAAGTGCTAAATTTAAATATTTTTGTTATTGTAATTTAATTGCATTCTGACCACTAGGGAACTTATTGAATGTGAAATACCCTTATTTAGATGCCGTTATTGTGATTTTTACGTGAAATGCTAAATTTTAAATAATTGATTCTTTTTGCTAATATTAAATATTTTTACTTTGTCGTCAAAATTAAACGTGTTAATGCAATTAAGAAGTTTTTTACTGCAGTACGTACGTATTAATTTAACTTACCTATGTTACCTATGCGTCCCATATATTTGACGCCAGTGGTAGCGGATGTTAACTAACCAGTACAAATAACGATGTAGAGATTTCTCGCTCGATTATCTTCTAATTACTCAGATAAGGGTGAAAGCACAAGCTCAGTAGGAGCATTCCGGTGTATTATATGGTCAAGCCCTGCGCAGAAACCTAGATTTTTTTCCCGGCTACCTTTCCTCCTCATAGCCTGATTTGTATAACGCTTCAAGAGGATATAGCTCAGTATTTAAAAATATGTCGTTGACACGTCATTTATACAACATCACGAGCGGCCTTCAATGATAACGATCATCATAAACTGATCGAAACATATCGAGCAAAAAATCTACTTAAATTACGTGAGTAACCCGTTATAAATATTTTTAATATCACGAAAGTTTTATTATAGATTAGTAACTATTTATTGTTGCATTACATACTTACGTGCATTGTTTGTGTGTACTGTGTTGTTACAATATAACATACTTTATGACCAACCATATCGACACAACCTCTGCCGTGTAAGCACACATCAATGGCGTGCAGCACATGGATAAGCATCCACAGTCTGGTAATGGACACATATCGTGGCTGGTAGAAGTGGATTAACTGCATGAATTATTTGAATGCTACTAATGACTATTCATTTTCTAATCGATTCTTTTAGAACTCCAGGGTTTAAATGTGTGGAATTGGATTTATTCAACTTCTGCATAAAGGCGGATAATGTTTTCGACTTACATATGAGTCGATATTAATGCTACTTTTGCATTTTTAAAATAAACGAATAAATGATTGTCAAAGTTTGGCAAACCTGGTACTCACTTTGAAAAATGCTTCTGTGCGAGTTAATTTACAAAATAGGCTGTTAGTTTTATGTATTTTGGATCCAAGAATCTCCGTTAAACGTCACCCGTTTCACGTAATACGGGTGTTTAACTGAGGTCTAATAATTAGAATAGTTGTGCCCATAACACGGCCACAATATCTGCTCGCTAGAATACGATAACAGGATAGAATCATAATGACGGTACGAGGCCAGGTGCAACAGATATTGTCATGTATTATGGTACTCCCAGCCCCCAGAGCAATATTTGTTGTAGCAAGGTTTGTTTTCTTATGGTACAAATCGTTAATTCGGTCTCACAAAGAAATAAATGATCGTAGCCACTCGTTCTGTTTGGTATTTTACTCACATTTGTCGTTATCGGTACGAATGGCCCGCAGCGGGGTAAATGTGACGACGGGTGGGGGCCGCGAAAGTATAGTTTCCGGACAACGCAACTTGCTTATGTTATTGTGAGATTAAACAAAACTGCAGCAGCTGCTCATTTGGAACTGTCGATGTTATGCGATTTGGTTAATCTACTCGCTTTTTAGCTAACTTTAGCCGCCGTTAATAACTCCGTTCATTTTAATATCGAGTCTATATATATAGGATGATTCAGGAGACGTGAGCAGGAACAACCCTACACAAGTGTGTACAACAACTACGATGTACAACAAGTAGTTACGATAGTAAATAATTGTTAAAATTATAACAAAATCATACAATGTGTGCAATTACGTACTGCCGTCATCTGCCATCTATTAGCGGCTAAGTAAAAACTGTCCACAGATGTAACGGTAAACCAACATATAATAAAGTTAGTCTGTTTGCAACTGTCAACGTGAGTTTTATTAGGTTATGTGTCCCAGTGCGTTTTTGCCAGAAAAATAAAGTGTTAACGATCAGATTAGTCCAGAATTATTGTTCAGTAGTTGTGTAGTGTTAAAATGACTTCGAATCGCTAATGTGCAGAAGCTTAAGGGTCGTGAGAACTACGATGAGTGGGCGTTTGCGGCCGAAAATTTGCTGGTCTTGGAGGGAATGACTGATGTCATACAAAGCAAGAAAGCTGACCAGGACAGTAAAGAAACTACGGCGGCGGCAACGGCAGCGGCGGCTGAAGCGGATGCAAAAGCCAGAGCGAAGCTAGTTTTGACAATAGACCCGACCTTGTATGTTCATATTAAATGTACGAAGACGACAAAGGAATTATGGGAGAAGTTAAAATCGATGTTCGATGATCGAGGTTTTTCAAGAAAAATAACCCTTCTTCGCAATTTAATATCAATCAGGCTGGAGAATTGTAATTCAATGACGTCATACGTAACCCAGGTTGTTGAAACATCCCAGCGGTTGAGAGGTACGGGATTTGACATCAACGAACAATGGATTGGATCGTTACTGTTGGCAGGATTGCCAGACAAGTATTCGCCAATGATAATGACGATTGAACACTCGGGCATTCCTATCGACGCAGATGTTATTAAGTCGAAACTGCTTGATATGGAATCGAGTGATGCACAGTGCAGTGGCGCGTTTGCGGCAAAAAGTTTTCAGAAGCACAAGCCTGGCAACACTAAGAAAGTGTCTATGGCTAGAAACGTCAATGTCAAATCGACAGGCAATAAAAATGTCACTTGCTACTCATGCCATCAGCCCGCACATTACAGAAATCAATGCACGGTCGATAAAACAGACAAACGAAAGCAATCAAACGCATTTAGTGCAGTATTTTTAAGTGCTCAATTATGTAGTTCAGATTATTATGTGGATTCTGGAGCCAGCTCACATATGAGCCCGAATAAACAGCGGTTGACAAACGTGTCAAACAATTCTCGCGAGAGTGAAATAGTGGTTGCAAACAAAAGTATAATACCAGTGGAATGCAGTAGTGATTTGTGTATCACTACAGAAGCTGAGGGTATTGAATACGAGATTCCAGTTCAGGACGTACTGTATATATCGAGTTTAGCAACGAATTTATTGTCAGTTAGCGAGCTCTTGCGCAAGGTAATAAAATTGATTTTCACAAAAGGGGTTGTTGTATTATCAATCAGGACGGCGTGATGGTGGCTACAGCTGATTTGATCGATGGTGTTTATAAGCTGAATACTGTGAAATCTAACAGTTGTGTCTAATGGCATCAGCGACGGCGAGCGTTTGGCTCAGGCGCTATGCACACATTTCAGCACAGGATCTTAATAAGATGAGTGAAGGTGCAGTTAGTGGAATGTAAATGACAGACAAGTCGCATATTACCAAAGAAAAGTGTGTGGTATGCTGTGAGGCTAAGCAAGCTCGGTTACCATTTTCTCATGTTGGTACCAGAAGCACTGATGTTCTTCAGAGGGTGCACGGAGATTTATGTGGGCCCATGGAGGTGAAATCTATAGGAGGCTCGAGATACTTTATGCTGCTAGTAGATGACTACAGTAGAATGACTTTTGTTTATTTCTTGAAAACAAAAGATGAAGCCTTTGAATACTTTAAGCAGTTCAAGTTGATGGTTGAAAATCAAACTTCAAAGAAAATTCAGTCTATTAGGATAGACAATGGTTTGGAATTTTGTAATAAACCCTTTGACAAATATCTACTAGACTCAGGTATAGTACATCAGAAGAGCAACCCATACACAAGAGAACAGAATGGACTGGTTGAACGCCAGAATCGATCTACAGTAGAGAAGGCTAGAAGTATGTTATTTAATGCAGGTATGGACAATAAGTTCCGGGCAGAGGCCGTTCATACATCGGTGTATATAAAGAACAGGTCCGTAGCATCAGGTTTAAATAACAAAACGCCGTATGAGATGTGGACGGGACAGAAGAAAGTCATGGTGCATATCCCTAAAGAGCGTCGTCTGAAGTGGGATAAGAAAGCAAAGCAATGTATGCTTGTTGGATATGCAGACAATGTTAAAGGCTATAGAGTCTATGATCCCAACAGCAACTCTATAATTACAAGTCGAGATGTAATTGTTATTGAAGAGGGAGTTGACAAGGATACCAGTGTGCAGATTGAAGTTTCATGCCCTGAGGTTAAGGTGGATACTTTGGAAGAAAAGGTGCAGACTTTGAAGGAGGAAGACGCTCAGACCTCAGATGACGGTGAGCAAAAACAGAATACCTCAGTTGAATCTGATGAGGATGAGTTTTTTGAGTTGCCGAATGTTCCCGACGATCATGGACCTAATCAAGGCGAGGCAAGCGCTCCAGTGAGTGAAGTGACACCTGTCGAAGATACATCCAGTAACACATCAACCAAGAGAATTAGGAAGAAACCAGAGCGGTATGGATTTTCTAGTATGTGCGTGGAATCCAACCTGAGCACAACTGATGGAGGTATCAGTCTCGAAGAAGCCCTGAATGGCCCTGAATCTTCATTTTGGAAGGAGGCTATGAAAGAAGAATTGAATTCTTTTGAAGAAAACAATGCGTGGGAATTAGTGGACTATCCAGAAAATAGCACAGTGTTTCAGTGTAAGTGGGTGTTCAAAAAGAAAATAGACTTGGAAAATAAAGTGAGATATCGTGCGCGTTTAGTTGCGAAGGGCTTCACCCAAAGGGAAGGTGTTGACTTCCATGAGACATTTTCTCCCGTGCTCAGATATTCTACATTAAGATTATTATTTGCACTTGCTATAAAACTTGACTTAGATGTGAGTCACTTGGATGTAACCACTGCTTTTTTTAAATGGTTATTTGAATGAAACAGTGTACATGAATCAGCCGGTAACCCCAGACTGCACTGCTAATAATAATAAAGTGTTAAAATTAAAAAGAGCCATTTATTGACATAAGCAGTCGTCTAGGGATTGGTATCAAAGAGTAGAGGAGTATTTGCAAAGTCTTGGCTATAAAAAACCTAAAGGAGAGATCGTCAATTTTTGTTAGGCGATTTGCCCCAGCTCATTAAGGTGCGTATAATTATGAAGTAGGTATCAAAACATTCGCTTTAATTTCTAGATCAGGACGGTCATAAAATAATCATGAAATCTAACGGGAAAATTGAGAAATCGGGGATGAAAAAACGTGAATGTGATAAGGACAATATTTAAAAGCGTACATGTTTATGATTTACAGTATAACACAAAATAACTACCGGTTTTTTAAAGAATATCTACAAAATCTGACATGATAATGAAACGAAAATCATAATAAAATAATAAAAAGTCATATTTTGATCCTGCCGCAGATTTCTTGTATTTAGATAAACAAAGATAATGACTGTCAAACCATCATTGCTACTATGAACTAAACAATCGTAGAACTAATTACAAAGAGATAAGGTTTAGCTCTGTTAGTGCGCTACTACTAGTATCCATGAAGTTATAATTTTAAACTGGAGTATACTCTTGGGCCACAAAGTGAGGCCGAAAGAGAGTAATACAGGGAGCTGCGTATCGTTTTGAATTAGGGAGTTATGTCGTCATTAGACAATAATGCCAGCATGACAACAAGTCAAAATGTCAATGTGTGTCAATTTCGTAACGAGCGCGAGTGAGGCACCGCCCCCATAATTAAAAAAATAGAAATAGAAAACATTTATTCGCGACAACAACATGCATACAAACATATTTGATCTAAAGTTTATTATCCCCTCTATCGGACCGTTTTTTTTCTAATCACCTATGAACGACTGTTTTGCACGGTAATAAGGTTCATCTGTGGTTAGGGAAAAAGTGCAACAATTACATCCACTTTTTATAAATCCATACGAGTATCAGACATTACTAAATTGAAAAAAAAAATGCGTTTCGTTATCGAAAGAGCATGATATAACGCCATCATAACGCCCTAAGTCAAAATGAAACGCAGCTCCCTTTCTTTCGGCCCCAGTTTGTGGCCGAAGAGTATACTCCAGTTTAAAATTATAACTTCATGCGGCAGACTTGGATGACAGTGTCAAACTAGAATAATAAACTAGATTAGTATAGTAAACGTAACTCCTTTCTAAAAATGTCTGTTTCGTCTCAGTCCAGGTAAAGTTAACCTTATGTCAATGCTGTAAAGACGTTAACAACTTATTAAGCACTATTTGGATCGCGGAAGGATCAACGAAATTACTTTTTATTTTGTATTTCTAATTCCCGTTTCATTTTCATGAAATATTTTGTCTAGTTTCGTAATAAAATGGGTATTTGCTTAAAATTGCAGAACAAACCTTATACGAGACCATTATCGTTAGTGGGCCTGGAATTGACGGTCTCCTTTGAACCATGTTTGTTTACTACATTTGAAGATGATACTAAAATTATCATAGCACAATTGTTGATGACTTTTTTGTTTTCTCCAACAGTAAATTAGCAACTAATCAGTTAGTGCAGGAGCTAAGTGTTAATTTTAAGATCAAGGATTTAGGCCAATTAAAACATTGTTTAGGCATGAGGGTAAAACTCAAAAATGGTATGATAACTGTCGACCAAGAGCAGTATGTAACTGAATTACTCCATAAATTCAATAGGACTGATAGTAAATTAGCTGAAACTCCTATGTAGGTCAATTTGCAATGTGAATAGTCAGAAAATTTATGTAGAGATAAGAAATATCCTTATCAACAGTTGCTGGGTAGCTTAATGTACCTATCTGTGTTAACTAGACCTGATATATCATACAGTGTGAGCTATTTAAGTCAATTTAAAAATTGCCACAATGAAAGTCATTGGAAACACGCCAAGAGAATTTTAAAGTATTTACATAAAACTAAAAATTTTGGTCTTGTTTATAAAAAGGATAATTCTTGTCTTGAATGTCTTGTAGACGCGGACTGGGGGTCAGATGTCAATGACCGTCGGTCATATTATGGTTTTTGCTTCACATTGTCGAATAGTGTAATATCCTATGAATTTCGAAGACAGAGAACTGTTTCACTTTCTAGTACTGAATCAGAATTTGTAGCCATGTCAGAAGCGTGTAAGGAAGCTATTTATTTAAAAAACCTTGTCACTGAAATATTAGGTAAATGTGATACTATTGTTTTATATAATGACAACCAGAGCGCGCAAAAATTGGCTATAAATCCTATGTTTCACAGAAGGTCAAAACATATTGACATTCGTTGCCATTTCGTTCGTGAGGCTGTGGCTAATAATTTTGTTAAAATTAAGTAAATGCCAACAGCTGAAATGCCAGCAGATGTTTTAACAAAAAGCTTGAGTGCTGTAATAGTAGTTTATGTAACTGTTACGTAATAAGGGTCCTTATGCCGTAATTATCCTAAATGCCGTATTCCGAAACCATAGAATGGCCCCCATTGCACCGCCATGGCCAACTCGATTGTGCCGGCGGTCGCGCGGGCGCGTGTCGGCGGTCGCGCGGGAGCGTGCAGGTGTACATTATGTTATCAAAACTCATAACACATCAATAGTTGAGCATGTAAAGTTAAAATTACGTTACTGCCACACATAAAAAGCTTATCATAGTAAAATCGGTTGTGGTAATGCTAGCTATTGCCTATTTTGAACACGTTTTAGAGGACTTACAATGTGAGTGTAGATAAAACATCATAAATTTGTTAAAGTGTTAGGCATTACAGCTGTCTAGCTATACATATTGGTTTTTTTTTGATAAAAAGGTGGTGGTGTTAAAATTATAAGAAAATCATACAATGTGTGCAATTACGTACTGATGCTGCCATCTGTTAGCGGCTAAGTAAAAACTGTCCACAGATGTAACGGTAAACCAACATATAATAAAGTTAGTCTGTTTGCAACTGTCAACGTGAGTTTTATTAATAATAATAATAATAAAATACTTTATTGCACACTACAACAAACGAACAAAAAGGGTTCTAATATAGGTACAGCATCGGTAACAACAGGCGGACTTATCGCTAAAACTTGTCTCTTCCAGACAACCTTCATATATCGAAACGGTGATCATAGTTTAGTTAACGGGCAGTGACAAAAATTGAAATACTACGGGAATACAAAAACTTTTTTTTCAGCAAATCATCGCGTTAATTTTTTCATATTCTTTTACCTTTGTGTTACGTAGAAATTTTATTATCTGTAATCAATGTAATCATGGTCACCTTACATAAACAAATCAATACAGACAAAACATCTTCAATTATTATGGCAGATTAAGGCAAATTAAGTGAGATACGATGTTTACAAAGTAACTAGAGATCAATTTGACACATATCACATAAAAACAAGAGAGTATTCGACGGGGTTTTAATTGTATACTCGTAATATACACATACATATACACCGTGGGCCCATAAAACTAGACAGAATTTAACAGTTTATTCCTGATCATATTTAGATACTAAAATGTCCTATAAACTTTTCTGGAATACGCCTAGTTTCAGAGTTAATGCCAATTTAAATAAAATACACTTTTTATTATAACTCATCACAAAACGCCTTTCTAATGGCGTTGTTGCCACTATTGGACATACATAGTTTACACGTCCTTATTGACAGATATCACAGTGACAAGGAAAACTTTGCAGTAACTAAATTAAAAAAAAAATGTAGCAATTTGTTTTAGGCGATAATTTTATTAATAACATTTGCTTTTCATTTCATTCAATAACATTTTTTTTTTGGCGAAATTGACCTAAAGTCACATAATATTTTTTCCTTCTTTTGGTCTTAGAAATTCGTGGTTAAGATCTGTCGGGTTATTCCAGCCCACGGTGTATATATATATTGGCCAATAATTGTCCACAGCATCTTCACAGATGAGCGTTACAACGTCAATGAGGATCAAAACCATAGGATGCCTCAGACAGACTGCCCACAGCGTCTCCGATGACTCACCATCATCTCATCGAGTCTAATAGTCTATCAAATATAATAATTTTAATATCAAATTATAAGAAACCATCGCATTCTTAAAGAGAGGGAGAGAGAGAGAGTTCTTTGTCGCCTTAATCCTACCTTTCCGAGTCATCATCATCGACATCGGATCGACAGGTATTTTTGCTTTTTAGTAAGTCCCCAACAACATTATCTGTTAGTTATGTGCTAACGTAAGAGTTGTTGTTTTATATATCCTACCTACTTAAAATATGATAGGTGGTAAACTTTATGTAATTCATTGTGGCTCGATAAAATTATGTCAGTAAAATGTAACAATAGATAAAACACAATGACCTAACAACAGGCAACATCTAACCAATCCAATCAAACATGTTTTCCTTCGATCGACCGTGAAGAGCCGTGTAGCCGGAAAACAATAAAGTGTGATATAAAGTGTTACGAGCTACGGGGTGCTCTACGTAGACAGGGGAAGAGTCAAACGACCACAATACGAGTCCAAGTATACGAGGCGTCTTTCTTTTAGGCTGCGTTTCCACCAGATATGAGCGAGGAATGTGATTCTTAAGCACCAATAGAATCATTTCATTTGTTTATCCTCGCACAGTGCAGCTCTGGGATTGGTTCTTAACAAAGACATTCCTCGCAACGCATTCTCGGTCATCACTGGTGGAAACACAGCCTTAGCGGTCGATGCTTGCGCCATTATTAACGATGCTCATACTAATTTAAACGCCGAAAACTCAGGGAGCCCAGGTTGTTTCCGCTGTGAGAATTTAACTTTATTTACCTCATTGAATTAAACATTTGAAAAACAAATAGTTTAAAACAATAACCTGACTACGGAAAAACCATGTTAAAGTCGGTTAAAATGTAGCCAATATTACTCGAGCCATAATAACGAATCGATTGACACCTTATTCATCAAATAAATCAAATCAGATTAATAGTAGGCGTTATGAAGGGGCATACGTAAATACAAACAAACATACATACATACATATACTGCTAAAATCATAGCACTTCCTTTTGACTTCACCATAGTCGGGTAAAAATATATTTTATACGTAATCACCTTCCATATAACGGCCTCCTAGCCTAGTCGGTAGTGACCCTCATATGAAGCAGGAGGTTCAGGGTTCGATTCCTGGTCAGGGCATTTATTTGTGTATTTATGACGGGTATTTGTTCCTGAGTTATGTATGTTTTGTATGTATTTAAGTATTTATCTACATCCTATCTATTATATATATCGACGCCTAGTACCCACAACACAAGCCTTATTGAGCTTACTGTGGCACTAGGTTGATTTGTGTAAGATTGTCCCATAATATTTATTTATTTATTGATTTATTTTATCTTACTATAATTTTCTGTGACAACTTTGACCAGACAGTGCAAATTCTGATCGCATATTGAAACAGAAAATGAACATCAGAATTTTAGCATATGTCA
The DNA here is from genome assembly GCA_947086415.1 of Pammene aurita. Taxonomy (NCBI): domain Eukaryota; kingdom Metazoa; phylum Arthropoda; class Insecta; order Lepidoptera; family Tortricidae; genus Pammene; species Pammene aurita. The sequence continues at coordinate 2,696,877 of OX352310.1, forward strand.
TGAGCTAATTCGGTATAGATTCACAACATTTCCAGTGCCGAACTAAATCTGAACCCGGAACTTGGCGAGATGTAGAATAACCGAAGCTCGTCAACAATAAAAGGACCATAAATCCGATCCGATGTGACATTCCTGTCGCTCATTGAGTATAAATAAGTCGAAACTAGAAAGATCAAGTGCACAAATTTTGCAAGATGTTGGTAAACACTTGTCTTTGGAGCACGTCTCTGTTTGCACTTATTAAAGACGTTAGTATAACAATATTCAAACTCAAACTCAAATATTTATTCAGTAACTAGGCCACAAGGGCACTTTTACACGTCAAAGTAAAAGAGAGAAAAAAAAATCAAACTACACCGGTTCTAACCCTACACCTCTGACCCGAGAAGAATTATGTCCGGCAAGAAACTCGGCGGGACTTATTTTTTCAAAACAACAGTACATCAAAACTAAACAATACATATAATCAGTATTGTGTTTACACATAATTTACCTGAATATTAGATAAATAAAAATATTCCGAGGACATAAATTCCAGTACGTACACTTTATTAATTAAATAGAACCTTGAAAATTTACGACTTAAATAAGTAGAATTAATAAGATTGAAGCACCGGACTGCGCAATAGCTTCGCAAGCGATTAAATTTTTGACACCAGTGCCTCACACGTCGTAATCCGTCAAACGATGTAGGCTGTGCTAAAGTAATTATACATAAATACTCTCGAAAAACATGACCCTCCTTCGATAGTCGGGTAAAGAGACTCATAAAGGGATTCGACGCCTAACACAAGACACACCTTCAAATTCGCTTTACTTAAACAGTTTTTTAGCTATTATTACTTGTTTTGAGCAAGAAAAAAAATATCGATTATATTTGGAAAAACTTTGTTCATTCCGATACACGATTGGACGAAATCGGCTCGATAGAAAATAAATCCAAAGTAACATCTTAAAATTAGCTTTAAACTGTTGTATGTCTTTAGTTTCTTGACTTATACGTCTGTAATTGAGGAAAAAATTCCAACACACTAATACTAAATACTTCATTATTTTATATTTCTCAATTAAGGTTTTTTTTTTTAAATACAATCTTTTGCTTTGCAATGAGTTCTCATAGTAATCGTATTTAACACAGTTTTTCTCTTTCACTCGCGCTGAAAAAGATAGGGATGGAATTAAGCTGTTGTCACCCCCTTAAACTGAGTCGAGTTATTTTATTTTTTATAGCACGACGGAAAAAAACAATTCAAACTAGCATACGACCCGCCTAATTAATATAAAGAAAAATTCACTTCTTCTAATTTACTCGAGTTGTCCCGTTACACTGGTTTGGCATAAAACTCGTCTAGATCCTGCTAGTCTAGTCAATAGGAATTCCCAATCTGATAACAAACGGGCATGCAAACTGGTCGATAAATAGTCGACGACATGATCTGGCAGTAAACTCGATTTGACGACCGCAACTTTTGATGTTTAATGTACCGAGGGATTTATAGTCTTGGTAATGGTCCGTCAAAGTCTATCATTCTGTATACCGTCGATCTTACTGGGTTGCCACGTCTACTTTATTCACTTAATTTTTCGTAAGAATATTCGTACTGAAAACTAGGAATACCTGCCTGGTATGCACCTGCTAAACAAATTAATAATTTTAAACACAATTAATAATTTTAAATTGCTCGAGCTGCTGTAAAAAACTCAAATCACTACAGGTGTGCCTATAATACTTGAAGATGCCTATAAAACTTGAACTTGAACAGAAAAGAATTTTCCAAATAGGTTCAGCCGTCTTCGAATAATCGGAGAATATACATAAAAAATAAATTTAAAAAATATCAAAAACAAAGATCCCGACAAATTGAGAACCTCCTCCTTCGAAATCTTGAAGTCGGTTGAAAACAACTAATTGTGAGACATCAATCATGCCAGCCCGACTGGGGAAGTACCTTACAGAAAACCACAGCTAAATAGTACTAGACCCTACTCATAGTATTGTATTCCTGCTGGTGAGTAAAGTTGCCAAAGAGCTCAAAGAGAACCCAGTGTATTGACGATGTGGGACCCTCTTGTTTCTTTCACTGAATCCTCCTTTTTGTAAAGGGTCGGCAAGGCGCATGTAACAACTTTGGAGTTGTAGTCGTCCATAGGAACCGATAGCTGCTTACCATCAGGCGGCAGTATGCTTGTTTGCCACCGTCGTGGTATAATTTTTTTTTCATTATCAAAAAATATACATATAGTCTGGCAAACCATTTCTGTCAGTAGAAACGCGCGGCAAATTCAAAATACGTACATGTGGCAACCCTTCGTGATGAGACACCGTATTTCATGACGTACATTTAAATTTACATTGAATTTGTTTCTAGTGCATTTCACTCTCTCATCTTAAGCGCGAGTGAGATAGAACTCCTGCGACGTTCCCAATTAAATTTAAATTCATTTTTAAGGCATATGTCAATTGCCTCAACCAGATTATCTGTTGCAGTTGATGACAGATCAGACGAAATATATCCGTCTCCTTTTTACACACCGTAAATGTCACCTAGAAAGGGGCGGAAATACCAACTAAAATTAAAAACAAAATTTGATGATCATTGCTGCTTTTTTCACTGACTCTTAGTGTTGTCATACTTTTGTTCACTGTACTATCGGGTTCAGAATTGCATGGCCAATTTATGAATGAATTCAGTGATAAATTGACCATGCAATTTTGAACCTGATGGTACATTGCTACTGCGTTCGGTGGCTGGCCAGACTATATTACTTATATTGATTTCGATTTCGCGGCTAACCGGTCCCTCTCCCTCTTTGTGGCCGCTTTCCCCACAGTGGCATGTTTGGCTGTGACAGTCAATAAGTGGGCCTAATCGTGTGTGAAAGTCGAATCGAGCCTTATGTGACGCTATTCAACGTTGTTTTTAACAGCCGGCGTTAACGCTGCGCTTCTGCAATATTATGAAATTTTACATGTGTGTTCTCTTCTAATTATTATGAATACAATTATTTGACTTGAGAGCATAGTATACTACAGCATTTTACTCGTTATAGAGTTGCTATGTAAGATATAATAAAGGATAGGGTTAACTGTACAGGTTGTGGCCTTGGAAGAATAATAAGTAAGGAAGCGTAATCAACGCTCAAAATGTGCTCCACTTTCCTGGTGCCAAAGTGGGCGGGGCTTGTGACAGCGGTGCCCTAATGTCATGTCAAACATTTTGAAATTGTCATGTCGTCAAAATATTAGTTTTTTCGGTTCATGAAATTTCGGTAATATATCGGTAATAAAATGCCAGCTTGTGCCGTGCATTGGTGCAGGAGCCACACAGGCGCCAAAGATGGTGATATTTCTTTTCTTTGGTAAGTAAATCACGCATAAATATTCTCATACATTACGAACTTGGTCTATGTTATGCAATATAAGTTTTGGAAAAGTAAACATAACTCATTTGAGGAAAAGTATAATGAATATTCATGTATAAGTATTACCTAGTAGTAATAGCAGTTGGTTTCCGTTGTTAACAAAGAATCTTTTCAAGATGTTTTTTTTTCGATATACAGAATGACATTTCTAGTACAACTGACTAATAGGTATGACTCTTATTTTTCATTAATAATGAATGCTATAACTTCATAGCATAGTCTTTAATTATCAAATCTAGAGCAGAGCCCGACTGGGGAACTACCTCTACCTTACCACAGCCAATTAGCACTAGACCCTACTCATAGTGTTGTGTTCCTGCCGGTGAGTAAGGTTGCCAGAGAGCTCAGAGGATGCAGTGTGTTGACGACGAGGGATCCTCTTGTCCCTTTAGCTGTCAACACAGTGAATCCTCTTTTATATGAAAACGTCGGCAACGCACATGAGACACCTCTGGAGTTACAGGCGTCCATAGGCTACGGTAACTGCTTACCATCAGGTGAGCCGTATACCTGTTTGCTACCGTTGTAGTATAAAAAATGGATACAAAATATAAATTTATCTTTGTATTTCCCTAAGCCTGCTAAAATAAATAGTACACATAAACGAACTCATCCGTTATATCTTTAGTTCTAAAAAACGAGGAAGAGAATTTTAACTATTTATATTGAAGGTATGCTATTATTTTCTAGTCTAATAAAGTTAAAAAATAATCGTTTTTTTTTGCCATAATCAACCTTAATTGCTTAACATTATGTTGCTTGAGACCAAGAGGTTCGCCCTAATGTAACGGATTTATAAAATTGTAAAAAAGTTCAAAATCTTTGCTATTTCATGTTAATTTATGCTTATTTTGTAATATGTAAGTCCCTATATTGTAATTAAGCACTTTTATTAAATAAATGAAATATGATGATGGGCTTTCATATTATTCCTTATTCCAAGAACGATTAAATTTACGTATATTACATAAGTAATGAAAAATGCACTAAAAAATAAATTGTTAATTGATTGCATTATTATTTATTACGCGAATTCATCCACGTCAAACTTAGGCGTATTTATTATACGTTAACTTGACATTTCAGTTATTTCATTTGAGTATCTCCTGTCCAATTAAACTTTATTGTCAAATTGATTTTGACCACTCACAACACGGCAACTTTTCTTATTGGTGAAATGGCATGAAACCTTTGCGGAATTAAGGTTAACACAAAAAAATATGCTTAAAGAATGAGAACTTGATTGGTTACTAAGACATAAGACATTTTAGTTTTGTAAACGTGAAAATGGGTCGTGTTTTCACATGAACTTTGCTTGCCTTTACTCGTCTTGATATTATATGCTGCAATAGCTGGAAATTAATATATACATTCCTGGTACTCCAGTGTGGTGCGCGTGCCGTGGGACCATCGCGAGGGTAGACTACTGGCCGAAGGGTATCGTGTTTCGGTGGTTCCGGGGTACTCTGCCGAATCCTACACCAGATCAGACGACACACCGGAGCCACGTAGTTACGTCGCCTAAATCAAACTAGTATTAAGTAATTTTATGAGTTTATTTTCAACCGACTTCAAGATTACAAAGAAGGAGGTTCCCAGTTCGTCGGTATCTTTGTTTTAGCTATTTTTTATGTATGTTCACCGATTGATTGATTATTCGAAAGAGTATACTTCACAGTTGGTCCCATTATCATCAAGTCAGGATCTGATGATGGGATCCAGGAGAAATCAAGGGAACTCCTCAACTATTATAGGCACACCTACACTCGCGATCAAAAAAATCGACTCAAGCAACATTTTTTACTTTTGGTCGTATTTCCGGAAAGCGGGAAATATTTTAATAAAACTTTGAATGCAATTTTATTACGAATTTATTCAGCTACAAAAAACAGTAAAAGACATCGATCTCAGTTGCGTAGTTTTTAGGTTATCGCAGTTTTTGTACAAAATGGCATTTTACATGGTTATGATATGCACGAGTTGTGCCCTCTTGAGACCAATAAAAACCGGTGTAACCGGTTATTTCTTATCATTCGCTTATCAGAAGTTGACCAGTGCACATCTCCTCGCAATCTTACACCGGAATCACCTTCGAAAAATGGATACCACCGAAGCTGAAGCCACCGAAGTCGTCACCTTGGTGAATCGAGGATTCTCGCAGCGTTCTGTTGCTGAGCAGCTGAATTTAAGCCAGTCTGCTGTCTCCAGAGTTTATCGTCGGTTTTGTCGGTTTGGAACCTTGAAACGGAAACAAGGATCTGGCCGTCAGCGGTGCACATCGGAGAGGGATGACCGCTTCATCGCCACCTCCAGTCTTCGTAATCGCCACCGTACCGCTGTTGCCATCCAGCAAGACCTGATGCGGAACCGGGTTGTGCCTGTTAGCACCTCAACAGTTCGGCGGAGACTCAAGGGAGCCAACCTTACCCCAAGAAGACCTGCTACTGAGCCCAAACTGACTCAGAGGCATCGGGACGCTCGGAAGGAATTCGTGGCGACCTACGAAAATTGGACCTACGACCAATGGAGCCGCGTACTCTTCAGCGACGAGTGCAGAGTGTGTCTCCATGGCAGCGACAGAAGAGGACGGGTGTACCGAAGACCTGGAGAGAGGTTCGCCCAGTGTTGCTTCGCTGAAACAGTCGCCTACGGTGGAGGTTCCGTCATGATGTGGGCGGGGATTTCCATGGAGGGGCGGACCGAGCTGGTTTTTGTTGATGGCGGGGGTCGAGGCGGTGGTTTGAATGCAGACAGGTACATCACCGACATCCTGCAAGACCATGTCGTCCCCTACGCCGGGTTCTTTGACGAGGGGTTCCATTTCATGCAAGACAACGCCCCTTGTCATACCGCCCGCGTCACAAAGGAGTACCTTGACGCAGTTGGCATCCCGACTCTGAAGTGGCCACCTCTGAGTCCTGATTTAAATCCTATCGAGCACTTATGGGATTACCTGAAACGCAAGGTTCGAGCTCGCAATCCTGCTCCGGAGACAATTTTGGCCCTGAAAGAAGCTTTGGTCGAAGAGTGGGAAGCATGCCCCCAGGATACCATCAGGAAGCTGATAAGGTCAATGAAGAGACGCATGGCATGTGTGAAAAAGGTTTTTGGTGGTAACACCAGGTATTAAAGATAAAAATAAATTGTTATTCGTTCATGAAAATGTTTTTTCTTTCGTTGTTAAAGTCATTTTTGCACCCAAATTTTACACCTCCTTGGTATGCTAGCTTGTTTTTCATGAACTGAAATTTTTCGCCTGAAAAACATGCTCGTATTGAAAGCTGACACTGTTAGCTCTAAAATGGTACCGTTGCTTTTTTGATCTCATGATTGGTTCCTGAGATATTAAACGATGAAATTAAAAATTAGTTTGAGTCGATTTTTTTGATCGCGAGTGTATAGTGATTTGAGTAATTTTAAGTAGCTCGGGCATTTGCTTTTGGAAAGGTGGAGGCTAATAGTTATTTTTTGTTTCAAATTATATAGTTCGCAATGCCTTTGTTTTTACTGCAATGTTGTGTAACTGATTTAAAATATAAATAAATGATTATACAGCGATCGCAAGTGCAAGCCTTTGAAGAACAGAGATGATTAAACTCTAAACCCTAAACGCGATGATCCGAAAGCCCGGTCACCAGCGGCCATCGACTAAAATTTTGTCAGAGATGCCCTTACCCTTACTTGTAGAGACTATAGCCGCATATTTAGCGCCAAATATATTATTAAACATATTAGAGCCTACAAACGGCACTCTAACTAGCCATTTTATTAGGTCACCAAGATAGACACAAGCTAGGATGATATAATTTTAAACAAAAAAGAACCGACTTCACTTAGCCTCCACCTTTCCAAAAGCAAATGCTCGATTTGATGTAAAAAAAAAATACTCAAATCACTATAGGTGTGCCTATAATAGTTGAAGAGTTCCCTCGATTTCTCCAGGATCCCATCATTAGATCCTAACCTGGTTACAATGGGACCAACTGTGAAGTATATTCTTTCAAACAAAAAAGAATTTTCCAAATCGGTCCAGCCATAACCCAATAATCGGTGAACATACATAAAATAAAAATAAATAGCAAAAGCAAAGATCCCGACGAATTGATAACCTCTTCCTTTGAAATCTTGAAGTCGGTTAAAAAGTGGTGGGATATCTAAATACACGACTCCAACTCGCTGAGTGTAACGTGTCGAACCGCACGTATGCAATGCAATATTTTATTTGACTGACTAAAACGTAAGCAGAAATTAGATACTTCTTCATTACTTATTATAGAGTAATTAATAACAGAGACCACTGACTTTAATATCAAAGATTATTTCACATATTAATAAATTGAATTGATGACAATGTAGTCACTAATATTTTTAAACGCAGCCCGGAGTAACTCAGCGGAATTAATGTGAATGCAAAAGAGTAGTTGAATATAATTTTATACTTTCCTCATTACCATAACTTAGCATTCAGTTTTCTTACTCTGACTCGCTGAATTGTCTCCCAGGTAATAAAATAATTCAAGTGATGTCACGGTGCGCTCGCTCTGACCTTATCTTCTGAACAATTACTGCACTTTGGGATATTTTCTCTTTTTTATGATTAGTAGAATTCTAAAAGCTTTATGACATCTATGTATTTTCAACCGACTTCAAGATTTTGAAGGAGAGGTTCGCATTTCGTCGGGATCTTTATTTTTGCAATTTTTTTTATGTATGTTCACCAATTATTCGAAGAGGGCTGGACCGATTTGGAAAATTATTTTGTGTTTGAAAGAGTATACTTCACAGTTGGTCCCATTGTAACCAGCTCAGGATCTGATGATAGTATCCTGGAGAAATCGAGGGAACGATTCAACTATTATAGGCACACCTATAGTGATTTGAGTATTTTTTACAGTACCTCGAGCATTTGCTTTTGAAAAGTTGGTTAAGTGAAGTCGGTTCTTTTTTGTTTAAAATCTGGGGGCACGGCAGTGCCCCCGCCAAGTCGAGCGCGAAGCAAACACTGCCGTACCATCCTTTACTGGAACCATTTCGCCGCATTTTCAGGCCCCTATTTGAGAACCTCTGGATAAGACCAGAACGCAGAAATTTTCGTCATCCAGTAAGCTATAATCACATACTTAAAATCCAAAATTTCAAGTCTGTAGGTCATTTAGTTACGAAGTTAAGCGAAAGCAAAGTTTCGCATTTATGACACTCACTCACTCATGATCATAAAAATAGAACTAGTACTTCCCATAAACTCAGAGAGCTGAAATTTGGTGGTTGGAGTTAGGGTTTAATAGCCACATAAAGGGAAAACTATAAAAACTAGGATAATCGAAGACCTGGAGTACCTGGTGGCCCTGATTAGAAAACACAAGAGCCCAACCAAACTATTAGAGATATATCTATACCGCCTTTACAAAAAATATTCAACTTGGTGGGCCGCTTCATTTGATGTCAAAAATCGAATGTCTGAAGTATCTGATGAAGAACCCTCAGCTGGTCTCAGCTGTATTAGAGATATGGTAATGCCCCTTTCTACTATTGGTACATAAAAAAATCGATTGTCATTGCAAAAATCCAGCGTAGTGGGACACATCTTCTAATTGAAATTTAATCTAGCCTATAGCGTCCCACTGCTGGGCGAATGCCTCCCCTTCTGCTTTTAATACGCATATGTAACACCAAGAAGTGACCACTACTAACCCCATCTAGAAGCGAGTACAATAACTACTATACCACAACAGAAGTGACCACTACTAACGCCATCCAGAAGCGCGTAGAGTTACTACACTAGTGACTTGATTCACCTCTAGATGGCGTTGTGCATAAAGTTAGAAGGCGCTAACGGTAGTTCAATGTAGAATCCCTATACTTCGTTTTATTTGAGATTAGAAATACGTTGACAGAACAATGTACAGGGTTCTTTATTAGGCACGATAAATGTCACAACTGTCAAAGTGCCTACGCCGTCATTAAACATACTTGAATATATTTGTATTTATAGTAAAGCCATGCCTACGTATTTGTAATGTTATATTGAGTATTTAACAATATTTTGGTAGTTGTTATATGCACTAAATATTTTATTTTTTATCATTGTTAATGTTCTTGTGAATGTTGCACAATAAAATACCTAGAGATGGAGAGGTTCGCAACGGATGGTTCGATTTTTAAATATTTTCTCGCGTCATCTGTCATTAGTATCTCTCAGCCATACCTGGATAGTTTTTAATGTTTAAAGCTTATTCTGATTCTTATGTAAGTAAAGGTATTTGCTGGCTCTATTTTTGTGCGTTTGGTTGGAGGGTTATGGAGCAATCAGAGGCAGGCCCGAGTGGCATACAACAAGAAAAGCCACCTTGTAGTCCACCAAATATTTTACCATCACCTAAGACAGTTGCTTTATTATTTATATAATATTATTATTATATAAAAAAATATATATATATATGGGACAATCTTACACAAATCTACCTAGGCCCACGGTAAGCTCATTAAGGCTTGTATTATGGGTACTAGACGACGATATATATAATAGATAAATATGGATAAATACTTAAATACATAGAAAACATCCATAACTCGGGAACAAATATCTGTGATAAACACACAAATAAATGCCCTGACCAGGATTCGAACCCGGGACCTCCTGCTTCATAGGCAGTGTTACTACCGACTAGGCTAGGAGGCCGTTCAAAAAAACTATTAAATAACGTTTAGACGCATTTTCATTTACGAAGATTGATTAATAAGTGCATATTATGATTGTCAATTAAATAATTTTCGTGAATACTGATAACAAAAACTGGATCTTAATTTTTTAGAACGTACGTGCGTCACTGTCAGGTCAGTTTTTCATTTTTCATGTGTCTCTAACGTTGGCATACAAAATCTAAAACGAAATTGTGTATTTATTGTTGTGTTGGATTATTTAATCTGCAAATTGTTATTATTTTTTCACAAATGTGAACTCTTAATCATGTTAACTAATCCTCTGTTGGTGTGCTTGCAGTGTGTTTAAATTGAACATTTAGAACAGTTTGGCATCTACTGTTTCTATGTTTACTCAATTTCTAATCTCAAAAAAAAACGAAGTATAAGTAGGATTACGAGTTGTTGTAATGTAATGTTGTTGTATGTATGTAGTCGAACGATTAATTTTATTTATATAAAGGGAAAAGGGATAAAGGGATTTTATATAAAGGGAAAAGGGATTAGGAGGGATTATTTGCATTTCGTTGATTACGCTTATTATTTCGTGAGGTTTGCTAAGGTTAATTAGCAGGTTGTTATTATAACAATTAGTGCTAGATAGCTAATATTGTTAGGTATAAGTACTTTTCTAGTATTCTAGGTTTAGTTTATTTAGTTAGATATTACTTTGTTTCGTTTAAAAATATCATTAGTTTAGCTGTATTTCAGTACTAGGTAGGTAATACTTTTAGTAGAAAGTTCATTGATAATTAATTATTATATTGACACTTGTCTAATAATTAAGAGTTAACGTTTTGTTTATAGTTTGTATAGATTGAGTAGGTTGAGTAATATTTTAAAGATTTGGGAAGTCTTAAAGATATTGGTTACTATTGTTTTAGTCTAAATATTATCGGTATTTCTGATTTGTTGTCCATATACTAAAGGTCGTTGAGTTTATTTGTGTTTGATTTCGCAAGATAATATCGTAAAAAATGTTGACAATATTAAAAGACGACGATGAACTTAGTGGCTACCAAGTAGTTGGTATGCCCAAAGACGGGTCTTGTCTCTTCCATTCAATATTTTTCTTGGTGTATGGTAGAACTGACTTAACTTGCAGTATCAGATCTGCTATAGTTGCATACGTTGCTGAACATTGGGACGAAATGCAAGTGTACACGTGTGATGCTGATGGTGACGTATACACGAACGTTACTACAAAAAGAAGTGAAATCCCACCAAAAACATTCTGTAAAAAACTATCCAAGTCTCGATGGAGCTGCTTGTTTATCTCTAAAAAGTAATGAAATCTAGACAAAGTCGTGCCAAGTCTAAGGTTCCTTACTGCGATTTCTTTATTATTATAGTTAATGTTGTGTGACTTGGCCGTTGAAGGGTACACAAGGGTACAAAACCAGGTGATCTATCTATCTAAGAAATAAAGAGAATAGAATACACATTCTCTTGTTTATTTTTACAATAAAGTCGAGGGCAGATTATTTTGAATACCTCTTGCCCGTTGACTTTCAAATACTGCTGGATGAACTTATATATACGATTCATCAAAGCTGGCATCAATAAATTGAAAAGTAAATATAAGTGTGTGTCTGTAAAAACTCTCATATATATAGGTTGATACGATAAGACAGCACGCACTGTTTGATCCATTTTAACCGCAGTTACTTTTTTAAATCTATTTGTACGTAATGGTTACAATACAAGCTTGTTAAAATGGCCCTAGTTTCCGATTCAATATTAAAAAACGATATTTCTTTATCAATAAAATTACATCTAAAACCTGTTCTTATCAATTGCTTTAAAACTTAGTTTTTCCTCATCATCAAAGAAGTCTTTACAAATACTTATAAGCGAATAAGAATTGCCAATTAGCCTTTGCATTTTGTTTGTAACTGTAACCGCAAATTATTTCGTATTTCGAATGCGAACTCCTCAACGACTTGTTTGTGGCATCTGATAGTGAATCACTATGAGACAATACTCAAAACATGCTCTACTGATATGCGGATAAAAGCCTTATTGTAATACTAAAAGGGTCTTTTATCGCGTGTTTTCCGTAAACTAGAGTAAAATGAGTGCCGTAAACAGTTTTATGGGCAGTTCTGCCATTCACTTTGTTGTTGAGTCAATAATTCACAATGGTGGATAGTAACAGGGTTGGAACATGCTATCCAATTATATTTGAAGATTAGTAGTTATAAAACTGCTTTGGATAACCTTTATGAAGATTTTACAGTTTCCATTATTCGATTAAATTAGATTCTAATCTCCATCGTATCAACTATCGGTCGGCGTATTTATTACTGCTTCGAAAATATATACTTACTAGCTGTGCCCGGGGCTCCGCCCGCGTGGAATTCGGTCTGTGTCAGTAAGCGGCTAATTCACCCCTAATTTCTCTTCCCCCTACCCTGGAGGCCGAACTTGAAGTAAAGTTGACAGATGACGCTAGAGGACAGTAGTCCTAATAAAATATTTTACAATTACCACTGAATGAAAGTACATTCAAAAATGAATACTTTTCTTATCATATTATTTTTTTTGGCATGATTTAAACGACATAGAGTAGTAGGTGTATATCGGACGATACAGGACCACTTTTGTATTTATACGTTCATGTCCACGGCAAATATCATCCAAATCGATCCCCCCGTCAAATCAGTCTAAGCATGAAAGGTAAGAACAGGCGCTTACCCGGGACTCAAACTATCTCTATACAAAATTTCATCAAAATCCGTTCAGCCGTTTTCACGTGATGCGAGGTCAAATAAACAGACAAACAGATAAACAGACAAACAGACAAACAGACAAACATTCTAAAAATTGTTGTAACGTGTTCTGTTATCGATTCTAAGTATCCCCAGCCAACTTTTTTTCGATTATCTTCCATGTACAGACTTTCGACCCTCTTCAGCTTTATTATATGTATAGATAAATGATAACTACTTTTGTGTGTGATTGTTCAATACAAACAATAACCTTTATTTAAAAATGGCTTTAAACTGTGGCAGTTGTGAAACGAATCGTATTTAAATACAAATTGAGGATTGATGGCGGTTTTTCGACGTCGCCACAAATTGCCCGGCTGGAACGGCACGTCATGGATTAATATTTGATCGTTCGCTCGGTATACGCCCTCTACGTATAGTCAGGCTAATAGGCATGATGAATAATTTTTATGTATGGTATCAATCGATTCGTTTTGTTGTGAGGATCAAATGTCTATATGCGACCAATTGCCTTAAAGCAACACGAAAGTTAGAAATGAGACTAAAAGCACTGAGTAAATAATAGTACTATACAGAGGTCCCTCTTTGACGTTACGAATCATGTTGTCCCTTCTTAACGCATGACAATTTCTCTTTCTTACTTAGGCAAGCGTATCGGATACGACGTGTCAAACTCAATGTTTTTGACAGAGACCCTTGCTAAAAGTCTGGATTTGCATTTGTTTCTCAAAACGCTCCTAACAAAATGACGTGCAAAAGTGACGTCACGATCATATAGTCGCCCTGTCCAAAGTATGGGATGAAATTGCTACTTTTACAGTGAAATGTTGCGTTTATGTATATGGCAATTTATTTTACAGTAAAATGTTATAAATGGAATTGTACCATTGTTTTACTTTTCGTACTTTAAAATTTGAACCATTTCAATGGATTTTTTAATTTTTACTTTATTTGGATACTAGCTTTTGCCCGCGGCTTCGCTCGCGTTAAATCCTCCATACAAAATTCCACCCCCCATTTTAGGGAAGTGGGGGGTTAGAAAGAGACAAAAAGTGGCCTATGTCACTCTCCATCCCTTCAACTATCTCCACTTAAAAAATCACGTCAATTCGTCGCCCCGTTTTGCCGTGAAAGACGGACAAACAAACAAACAAACAAACACATACACTTTCTCCATTTATAATACTAGTATGGATATTGATCATTTTCCATCCTATCCTATCAGCTAAATTTTCTTGCATAATGCAGCATGTGTTGTCATCCCTATTTCATACAGTTACCCACACAAACTTTCATTTAACTTTTTATGCCTATATGTTACAGTTGGATTTGTTGAGTTGGAGTAAAATTTATAACGTGTACATAACACGAGTACGTATAGCTAGCACGTTGACTGTTCAATCATTAACCCAAGTATCTGTAATTTAATTATTTATAATATCGCTATAGTAAGTACTACTATCCCAGGCCAAATAACCACCTACCCAAGCAAGGGCTGACTTGGCAAGTCCCGGGAAAAAGTGGTAAAGGTCGCCCTCGTACCACCTGGACGCGCACAGTTGAAAAGGCTGCACCAGCTGGCCTGGATTGGATAGAGCTGGAGGAGGCCGCACAGAACCGTGACCAAAGGAAATCCCTTCTGAGAGCCCTATGACTCTGATGAGGGACAACAGGATACCAACATCATCATAATCATAACTTGATCCTAGACGATTACTCGACCATTTGAGCTATACAAGAATACCTAGCTAACTATAATTTACATTTAATTTACGTTTGTCAGAAATGAACGCCAAATGACGTGTGACGATAACTATCAGTGACGTACATGGCTCCATTAACGAAATTATGTATATTTACCAAACGAATGTCCATAATTTCACCTTTGCTTTAGGTATATAAAGTTTTAGATTTAAATTTACGGTATTTAAGTACGGTCGACGTCAAAGATATGAAATCCCACCAAAAACATTCTGTAAAAAACTAGCCAAGTCTCGATGGAGCTGCTTGTTTATCTCTAAAAAGTAATGAAACCTAGACAAAGTCGTGCCAAGTCTAAGGTTCCTTACTGCGATTTCTTTATTATTATTTTAGTTAATGTTGTGTGACTTGGCCGTTGAAGGGTACACAAGGGTACAAAACCAGGTGCTCCATGACACCATTGCACCAATCTGTCGCCAGAACCGCTACCCATTGACGATGGAAAATTGCCACTTGGGAAACGTTGATTCAATAACTGGTTATTGAATCTGGTGTCTGCAGGAGCACCTGGTTTTGTACTCTTGTGTACCCTTCAACGGCCAAGTCACACAACATTAACTATAATAAATAATAATAAAGAAATCGCAGTAAGGAACCTTAGACTTGGCACGACTTTGTCTAGGTTTCATTACTTTTTAGAGATAAACAAGCAGCTCCATCGAGACTTGGCTAGTTTTTTACAGAATGGTTTTGGTGGGATTTCACCACTTTTTGTAGAAACGTGGGCTTGAAATTTTGGATTTTAAGTATGTGATTATAGCTTACTGGATGGCGAAAATTTCTGCGTTCTGGTCTTATCCTGAGGTTCTCAAATAGGGGCCTGAAAATGCGGCGAAATGGTTCCAGTAAAGGATGGTACGGCAGTGTTTGCTTCGCGCTCGACTTGGCGGGGGCACCGCCTAAATTAGCTACTACAATATCCAAAAAGTTAAAAAGCGCTGGTGGCCTGGCGGTAAGACGTCAGACTTTCAATCTTCTTTCGGGGTCTTGGGTTCAGACCCCGGTTCGTACCACTAAGTTTTTCGAAACTTATGTACGAAATATAGATATTTACCAGTCGCTTTTCGGGTGAAGGAAAACATCGTGAGGAAGGCCTAGTTTTCCCTCTGGGTTGGAAGGTCAGATGGCAGTCGCTTTCGTAAAAACTAGTCCCTACGCCAATTCTTGGGATTAGGTTGACGAGCGGCCCCTAGGCCCAATGGAGCCGCAGCAAAAAGCCGGGACAAACGCTAGGAGGCGCTATATCAAAAAGTTGCGGAGTTTTTTGCATTCCATTTAGCCTCATTTACTTAAAATCGTTTAAAAGTAAAGACTAATTATTGAGGTTATAGGGTAACAATTTGCTTCATAATCTTAATTATAACGTGCAGGTGTACAGCATTAGGATAAAAATCACTGCTTAATTCGGCAACTCGCATAAGTAGCCGAGAACCGCTATGTTTACCCTAATTCACCAGTTCAAAAACAAAATATAGACTGTTTTGTTTTCTGGCACAGTATTTGGCAAGTCTTTTTAGGGTTCCGTAGTCAACTAGGAACCCTTATAGTTTCGCCATGTCTGCCCGTCCGTCCGTCCGTCCGTCCGCGGATAATCTCAGTGACCGTTAGCACTAGAAAGCTGAAATTTGGTACTAATATGTATATCAATCACGCCGACAAAGTGGTAAAATAAAAAGTGGAAATTATTTTTTTATTAGGGTACCTCCCCTATACGTAAAGTGGGGAGTGATTTTTTTTTTTCATTTCAACCCTAACGTGTGATATATTATTGGATAGGTATTTAAAAATGAATAGGGGTCACCTAAAATCATTTTTCGATAATGTAAATATTTTCGGAAATAATCGCTCCAGAAGTAAAAAAATATGCGTCCCCCCCCCTCTAACTTTTGAACCATAAGTTTTAAAAATATGAAAAAAATCTCAAAAGTAGAACTTTATAAAAACTTTCTAGGAAAATTATTTTGAACTTGATAAGATGAATAATTTTTGAAAAAAAAAATACAAAATAATTTCTGAACTAAGTTTGTAATTTAACCGTATAAGCAGGTGTTTATTGTACCTGTAATTTCTACAAAATTACAATGAAATTACGTGCTTTCAAATAAAGTAAAAACGGTGAAAATCGGTTCACGCAATAAAGAATTATCCCATAAAAATCATCTTCCATACTTTATGCTCGCGCGCTAGTTTACTTAATTTGCCGATAGATGTCGCTGTACGTGGAACGCTCATATCATATCCTACATGGCGGTGTTATTTTAACTCTTAAGTGGGGACACTTACTGTGACGGACGGAAAACTACGGAACCCTACAGTGAGCGTGGCCCGACACGCTCTTGGCCGGTTTTTACAGTATTTTTCTATAAATTTTGCAGTACAAACTTTGAGTGTGTGCGCGAGATATGCTGTGCGATGGTTCAAGTAACGACACTAACTTACGAAGTTTAGGTCCGAAATAAAAGACAAGAAATGAGTGAGTACTTCGTGGGAGATAAAGATGACCGATCTATCAAAAGTTAGCATTTCAGCTAGAGAATGAGTTATATCAATACTTTCTAGCATTTAATTTGTAAAATAAACACACGTGTGTGACATTTCTGAGTAACATAAAACCAGTACACCTGCAATTGTCAGCAGTTTTAATAACATGTTCGCCGTGCATTGTTGTCTCTCAAACCCCGCCTCTGCGTCTTGTCCGTGTTATAACGTGATCAATAAACATGCTTACCTACTTTATTCTAAATACCAACATGTTCGATTGATTGCGGTTTCTGTGACAAATATAATAACAATTTGGCCCGTGAATTTTGTAATTATCATAACTTTTGATGTAGGTATATAGTAATTATTAGGGAAGCATAAAATTTGAGTTAATTATACTACGCTTATGGTATGTCATTTTGAAAATAGACTTACTTATCAAAATGGCCTGAGTTGTAAACATATTTTTATTAATTTACCAAAAAATACATAATAATAGATATGCATATGTAATTAATAATGTATTAAGCAGAACGTTTGGTAATGATAGCACAATGTTTAGAAATAAAGGAAACGTTGAATGATCTGCCTCAGACGAGACTCGAACTCGCTACTCGATACATACATGCCCATCGCTCTGATCAACTGAGCTACTGAGACTTACCTGATGGCTGCGAATTTGATATTACGGCTAGCGACGTCTGCCGAAGAAGTCTTACACTTCTCAACCGGCCATCGGAGTCCCAAGTTGTATTTCATTTCACAGCTCTGGGGTGTGCCCATAGGCGTCAACCTTTACCACTTATTTAATCTCACAATGACACCAATCGTCATACGTAAGCAGATATTGTCAGCGGCATACTAAGATTGTGTTTTGTTTGTCCGCAGGAGACGAGTTCGTGTACCGCGACGCGTCGGGCGGCATCAGTCTCATGTTTGCCGCCAACCAGTCCTCGAAGACCCTCATGCCCAACACAACTTACGTGAGTGCCATGACCAATTAGAACTAGTATTGCAGTAGGAGGGTCAATGTGTTCAAAGTCTTGAAGATGTAGATTTAGTGTAGGGACGCCCGGCCGGATTCAGGCGGGCTGTCGATCGTTACTCGCGTTCATTCAGCCCAGTTCCTTGGAGTTGGAGCTGCAGGTTACTGTTCCGGCTGCATTCCCACACTAGTCTCCTCGAGTCTTCTTGTCTTCCTGCAGAACAGAAGGACATCCCTGAGATTGATACCCTTTAGTTCGCATTCTTCTAGCTCATCTTTCCCGAATACATTATATCGAGGTTCCGCGTACATAACGCATTCCGCCAGTAATTGCTTGCTGCGGACAGGAGGCGTCTCTGCTTATGCCTATTACCTTGAGGTGTCTGTTGAGGGTGTTGTGTCCGGTGATGATACCGGTTAGCATTCTCAGACTTTGTTTACCTACCTAGTTTTAGAAGATACCTGGCTCTCCTGTGGTCTATATCTTCAATCACCATTTTGGAACGCATTCAGACGGTCTTTCAAACCTTTAGGTTGTGTAGAGCTTTTGGTGCTTTATAGAATAATACAAATTAAATGGTGTTGATATTTTTCCTCGCAGTAATTAATTAATCTTAACCTGTAGATCGTGATAAAATAAATTAGATACATACTTTGTGCTCCACCGCTGACTCAATATTTTAAGATTAGCTTGGACTTTGAAAACAATTTGAATATAACTTTACCCGATCTGTTCAGTTATTAAAAAAGTTCCAAACCGCCGTATTGAAACAGTGCCCTGAAGCCTGTGACACTTATTGAATTTTGCTACAGCACATCAGTTCTTCATGAAACAGAAGAGACATAGTTACAGTAGGTACATATAAGTTTCAGATTATCTTTGTTGAGTGGGAAATAAAGATGTTGTTATTGGAACATAATGAGTAATGAACGCCTGTTTGAAAAACCGGCTAAGAGCATGCTCAGTGTACCGTTCCGTAGTTGCCGGCCTGTTAGAATACATCCGTTTTAATATGGTAGAATCATATTTATTATATTTTTTATTACAGTTTTTAATACGGTAGATTGCATTGCCCAGAACTGGCAACTTCTCTTATTTTTTTACACTTGCTGATAAGCAGTGTCTTATGTATCGCGTAAAACTACAGTTAAACCATCCCTTGAACTCGTATGTGAACTTGCATGTCGTACTTGCATTAGTCGATTTTCACTTAAAAACATAAAGCTTGGCTGAAAAACAAAAGCATTAAGGTCGGCTATCATTTTTAGGGTTCCGTAGCCAAAATGGCAAGAACGGAACCCTTATAGTTTCGTCATGTCCGTCTGTCCGTCCGTCCGTCCGTATGTCACAGCCATTTTACTCGGAAACCATAAGACGTATCTTTATAAAATTAAGACATAAGGTGTATTTTGTATGCCGCCTATTTAGTTATGTAGTTAAATTGCAGAAAAAAATATTTTCGGGGCGCTCCATACATGTAACGAAATTTCATTTTTAGGGTTCCGTACTCAACTAGGAACCCTTATAGTTTCGCCATGTCTGCCCGTCCGTCCGTCCGTCCGCGGATAATCTCAGTTACCGTTAGCACTAGAAAGCTGAAATTTGGTACTAATATGTATATCAATCACGCCGACAAAGTGGTAAAATAAAAAGTGGAAATTATTTTTTTATTAGGGTACCTCCCCTATACATAAAGTGGGGAGTGATTTTTTTTTTCATTTCAACCCTAACGTGTGATATATTGTTGGATAGGTATTTAAAAATGAATAGGGGTTTACTAAAATCATTTTTTGATAATGTAAATGTTTTCGGAAATAATCGCTCCAGAAGTTAAAAAAAATGTGTCCCCCCCCCCCTCTAACTTTTGAACCATCAGTTTTAAAAATATGAAAAAAATCTCAAAAGTAGAAATTTATAAAAACTTTCTAGGAAAATTATTTTGAACTTGATGGCTAGTTTTTGAAAAAAAATACAGAACAATTTTTGAACTAAGTTTGTAATTTAACCGTATAAGCATGTGTTTATTGTACCTGTAATTTCTATAAAATCAGAATGAAATGACGTGCTTTCAAAAACTCTAAAGTAGGGACACTTACTGTGACGGACGGAAAACTACGGAACCCTACACTGAGCGTGGCCCGACACGCTCTTGGCCGGTTTTTATTTTACCAAATATCAACATGTTGCACATCAATCGATAGGTTTCTTTGAACATTTTGTGACTATGTTAATAATTTCAGAAATAATCGCTTCGAAAGTCAGTAAAATGGTGCCCCTCTCCATGTAACTTTTGAACCGTAAGTCCAAAAAATTTGACAAGATGCGCCTTACGAGTATCATATTTTATCTACGAAAATTGTTTTGAACATTATCGGTTCAGCCATTTTTGAGTAATCTCCAAAAAACTTCTTACTCATCAGACACGACCTTTTGGTATTAGTTTGATTCTTATTCCATTGAAGGTACGGAACCTTTCATTACGCGTGGTCCGAGTGGTCCGACACGCACTTGGCCGGTTTTTTGTTATAACCAGGTTGATTAGTACTTTCAAATGGCATAAGGTTCAATTTGCTACTCGATGAGGTATATTTTCAACCGACTTCAAGATTTCGAAGCAATTGAAAGAGTATACTTCACAGTTGGTCCCATTGTAATCAGGTCAGGATCTGATGATGGGATCCTGGAGAAATCGAGGGAACACTTCAACTATTATACGCACACCTATAGTGATTTGAGTATTTTTAACAGCATTTCGACCATTTGCTTTTGGAAAGGTGGAGGCTAAGTGAAGTCGGTTCTTTTTGTTTAAAATTATATTATGATATTTTTGCTGACTGTACAAAATGCTCCAAGTTTAGCTCAGGCTACGAAGTACTAATACATAACTTTTCACCGTGCATTGCCCTAAATAAGCCGAATTCTGCTACTCGGTGAGGTAGGGTTAAATTCGGCCTACTCTTGTTCTATAATATTGGCTTAGAGGATAACATAACATATCATAACACAAAACATTTACTTAATAATCAAAATCAAGCCTGCTGCCGGCGTCTATTCCGCTACACCCCATAGTTGCTGTGACCTTTGTTCGCCGACATCCCGTGATTAATCGCATTGGAGAATTAATTAACACAGCGTCGACTAACGACTAATGACTAACGACTGACGAGCAGACGGTCTGCGGCGGTTAGTCGGCGGGTCTCGCTTGGTTGCTGTAAGAAGTTTTCTTTCATTGAGAGTTTTCCTATCGATTTGGGTGAATGGACAATTTACGAATTGACTTTTTGCGGTGTTCGCATTATTTTGACGAAATCATTAATTCTGGTGATCGCTTCAAAATGGAAGATCACCGCATAACTGCCAGGAGTAATAAGAGTAGGTATTACAAATCTCAACTTCATTACTTTAGTGGATTTTAAGCAGGCTTATCATTAGATAAGCCCTTAAGATAAGATCATTAGATTCCGGTTACGGCTCATTGAAGGATATATTTTTTTCCTCTATGTTGAAAAAGTCAATTCAGATCCACTAATTTATGAGTTTACGGCTTTGTAGATTAGATTACTCTTGGTAATTCTCCAGCCCTAAGAAATCTTACTAAGAATGGTACTTACGTTATTACGTATCTTCAACATCACTCATGCTCAGAAGAACAAGAGTCAAGAATGATTTAAGACTATACATATGACCGAGGGTTTGTGGGAGGAAAATACGATTGGCAACAATTTCCTCGATAGTTTTATTTTTCAAAGTCAGTACACAAATATTGAAAAGGTTTTCTAATTTTACGAGTGACTAAAACTTCCGATGTTATTGCAGCTTGTATTTTTGTGTTATTAAGTAGTAAAATTGTGCTAAAAAGTAAAAACAGGAAATATATATTTCCACTACACCATATTATAATAAAAAACAAAGTCGAGGGATTAGATTGGAATATTGTTTGAGCGTTTCCATGTCAAATGACTTATAAAAACCGGCCAAGTGCGACTCGGACTCGCGCACCGAGGGTTCCATACAAACCTGTAGGTATATAGGGGTAGTAACTTTAAAATATTTTTATTATATGATGTAACTAAAAATTTACTGTTTTTGCAATTTTTCCTTTATCTGTGCTATAAGACGTTGCTTCGTACTAAATATCAAGATTCTGAGTTCACGGGAAGTACCCTGTAGGTTTTGATTCCCTTGCGAGTTTCGAAAATTTGCGGAAATTTGCGGTATAAACGGCTGTTTCTTTTGATTGCGTTAGCTTAGAAGTTTAATTTTTTCACAGCTCCAAGGGACAGCAGACTTGAGTTTTTGATATAAATTTCAGCTTGATACCTCCACGCGTTCCAGAGAAAAAGGGTTTTGACAGACGGCCGGACGGACGGACGGACAACAAAGTGATCCTATAAGGGTTCCGTTTTTTCCCTTCGAGGTACGGAACCCTAAAAATACATCTGCTTACATAGCTCCTATAATTAAATTACAGACGTCTGTTTCAGTGCGAGGATATTCATTTAATTATCAGCCGGTCCATGCTCATCTATTAATTGCCCCATATCGACCATATTCGCTCTTCCTCAATAACGTGCGAGCAAATTTCATGTAGGCTATTCCAGATTTTATGAGGCCTTTCGCCTAACCCGGGCCCGTACTTCCTTCAATTACTATTTTCTATCCCTATCTAACCCCTAAAGTGTGTTAGGGAGAGTTATATTGCCTGAGGTTCGCAATATTGAGAACCATATGGGTCAGTTACTTTCTAAACCTCATACAGTTCACTTTCAAATTAGTAATATAAACCTTGTTTTCAATGGAGCAAGGTTGCTTTTGTGTTTAGCCGCTATTATAAAGTAGATTGTGAGGATAAGTAGAGTATTGAGTAATGTAACTGACTGTATATTGCGGAACGTGTCTGACTAATAAGGCGATTAACAGTTTGGTGGCAGATCTGCCTTTAGGCGGATTAACTATTAAGAGTTTAGTTCGACATAAAGTGATTATTGTTGCTTTTATACATATTTACTGTTAGCTACAACCTTTAAAAGGTTGTGTGACTATACAGTAATTATTTTATCAGTCATCCGCGCGTAGCTGTCTGAGCTTGAGATAGAGTGATTAGCAATTCGCAGGCTCATGTAAAGTATAGTAATCGTCTGTCTGTCTGTCTGTCCTCGGCTTAAGTTCAATGATGAAGTCGACTCTTCTTCCTCCTAGCGTTCGTCCCGGCTTGAGATCCGCTTGACAACCTAAGCAATTCATGATTGGCGTTGGCACTAGTTTTTACGAAAGTGACTGCCATCTTTCCTTTCAACCCAGAGGGGAAACTAGGCCTTATCGGGATTAGAACTGGTTTCCTTACGATGTTTTCCTTCACTGAAAAGCGACTGGTAAATATATAATGATATTCCGTACATAACTTCTCTAAACTCAGTGGTACGAGCCGGGGTTTGAAACTGAGATCTCCGCAGGTTGAAAGTCAGACGTCTTACCGCCAAGGTCCTAGCGCTCTGATGAAGTCGTCTACAAAGCTAAAATTTAGCATAAGTACCTACAAATATGAATAACGTGACAAAATGGTAAAATAAAAACAAAAGTAGGGAAATGTTTAAGTTGCTTAGTATAAGTACTCAACAATAAACAAGTGCGTATCGGACCACTCATAATGTAGGGTTCTGTACCTAAAATCGAAAAAAAATACCAAAAGGTAATATATCTGCCTATGAAATAAGTTTTTGGAGATAACTCAAAAACACCGTAATCCATAATGTTCAAAATAATTTTCGTTCTGAATTTTTCTCTCTCCGGTTCAAAGTTACAAACACACACAATTATTTAAACTTTCGGGGTGATTATTTCTGAAATTACTAAATAAAAAACTGTTCAAACGAAGCTTAATGTTATTTTTAAAGACGTATCGATTGATGTGCAACATGTTAACTACTGGTAAAAATATTTTTTAGTATTCCGTAGCCAAAATGGCAAAAACGGAACCCTTATAGTTTCGTCATGTCCGTCTGTCCGTCCGTATGTTACAGCCATTTTACTCGGAAACTATAAGACGTATCTTAATAAAAATCGGATATAAGGTGTGTTTTGTATGCCGCTATTTAGTTATGTAGTTAAATAGCAGAAAAAAATATCTTTAGGAGGGGCGCTCCATACATATAACTAAATTTTAAAAAAAAATCAGTAAATATCAACCTGTTGCACATCAGTCGATAGGTCTTTGAAACTAACATCGAGGTTTCTTTAGACATTTTGTGATTAAGTGAATAGTTTCAGAAATAATTGCTTCGAAAGTCAGAAAAATCGTGTGGGGGGACACCTCCTGGAACTTTTGAACCGTAAGTTCAAAAAATATGAAAAAAAATTACGAGAATGTGCCTTATCACATACTTTCTACGAAAATAATTTTGAACATTATCGGTTCAGTAATTTTTGAGTTATGTATCTCCAAAAAACTTGTTCCAAAGGCATCAGATTCGACCTTTTGGTTAGTTTGGTTCATAATCCATTGAAGGTACGGAACCCTCCATTATGCGTGGTCCGACACGCACTTGGCCGGTTTTTTGAGAGTAGTTACATATTTACATGTATGGAGTGCGTCTCCTAAAAACTACAAAACGAAGTAGCGCATACAAAATACACCATATGTTAAAATATGATTAAGATACGTATTATGGTTCCCGAGTAAAATGGCTGTGACATACGGACGGACGGACAGACGAACATGATGACAATAGAAGCCATTTTGGCTACGATTGTCATCTACGCCTAAAAATACTATCGTACCACCAAAAACCGAAGTTACTTTGATGGTCGGTTACGCATTTATAAATGTATTTACAATCAGTATTATGGTTAAAGTTTATAGTCATTTACGACCGACTTCAAGATTTTGAAGGAGGAGGTTCTCAATCGTCCCGTTTTACGTAAAAGGCGGTAAAGACCGTAAAAGTGCGGCTCAGATAGTGCCGCTCAATATGACCGAGAGACGGCAGACGGCAAAATAGGATCGGTTGTCTTTTATTTGTCTCAGTATACTTTGTACTTTTAATTTAATAATAATAATAGTAGTTTATCTACACTCATACTGTAAGTACTCTAAAATGCGTTCAAAAACCGTAGACAATGACAAGCATTACAACAAACGATTTAACTATGATAAGTTTCTTATCTGCGGCAGTAACGTAATTTTAACGTTGCATGCTCAAATATTGTTAAGCAATGAGTTTCAAATTTGGAACATCGAATTTGATAACATAATGTTACCGCCATGGCCAATTCGATTGGTCCCGCGCGAGCGCCGGCACAATCGAGTTGGCCATGACGGCACAATGGCGGTCATTCTATGGTTTCCGAACACTTAATTTAATATATATAATATGAGTGTAGATAAAGCAGTGTATGCAACTGTACGTAATTAGGCCTTAAAACACTCGTGTGATCTTATTATGAAATTCGCCTGCGGCTCATTTCATAAAACCACACTCATGTTTTAAGGACCCTTATTACGTAACAGTTACATAAACTACTATTATGTAACTGTTACGTTTTAAGGCCTAATTACGTACAGTTGCATACACTGCTTTATCTAGACTCATATTATACAGGGTGTTTCCTGTAATAAGAGCAATAAATTAAAACGTAGATTCTACTCCTCAAACAATGAAACGTTTATTCTACAATTTAAAAAAAAAAAGTTTTTATATTGCCTCTTTCTCATACATACTAAATAGTATTTTCAATGTACGTTAAAATCCGTCTAATTGACATTGCTTGTCACTCTTGTCACCCAACAGAAATAATCAATTTCGCAATACATTGCCAAATTCGATGTTCGGAATTTTAAACTCATAACGTATCAATATATGAGCATGTAAAGTTAAAATTACGTTACTGCCACAGATAAAAAGCTTATCATAGTAAAATCGGTTGTGGTAATGCTAGCCATTGCCTACCGTTTTTGAACACGTTTTAGAGGACTTACAATGTCTTGACTTATGATCCTATGTCCCCTAGATGGGGCAGAGGGCATCCACAGTGCTGCGCCATCCCGTTCGGTCTTGAGCTTCGCGCTTTATTTCGCTCCACGTCCTGCCAATGGTCGCCGCCTCTGCGATGATCGTCCGCCGCCAGGATTGCTTAGGGCGGCCACGTTTCCGCTTTCCTTGGGGATTCCAGTCTAGGGCTTGCCTCGGGATGTGATCGGGGTCCCTTCGGAGCGTGTGGCCGATCCAGTTCCACTTGCGGCGTTTGATCTGCTGGTCGATCGGAGTCTCACTGCAGCGCTCCCACAGATCTACGTTGGAGATTCTCTCGGGCCAGTATACACCGAGGATACGACGAAGACAGCGGTTGATGAAGACTTGGAGCCGACGCGAGATGTCGTTAGTGACCTTCCACGTCTCACATCCGTACAGCAATACGGTTCTCACATTGGACCGGAATATCTTGAGCTTAACTCTCCTAGTCAGTTTCCGCGATTGCCATACTGGACGGAGCTGTGCGAAGGTTGCTTTCCCCTTGGCGATTCTCGAAGCGATGTCCTCTTCGGTCCCTCCTGCTTCCGACACTACACTACCGAGGTACGTAAACTTGTGGACCCTCTCCACCCCCTCCGTGCCGATGAGCAACGGCAACGAGCTCGTCACTCCGTACCTCATTTCCTGGGTCTTCCGGGTGTTAATCTTTAGTCCCGCCTCCAAAGCCTCTCGCCGTAGGTCGTCCAGTTTGGCTTGCATGTCGATGCGCGTGTGGGTCAATAGGCATAGGTCATCGGCATAATCCAAATCTTCCAAGACGTTGGACAGTCCCCACTCTATGCCGCGGCGCTTGCTGTTGGTGGTGTTGTTCATGATGCCATCGAGGACGACAAGGAAGAGGAGAGGTGAAAGGAGACACCCCTGACGAACACCCGCATGTACCGGTATGTCCTCTGAGACGAGGCCGTCGTGAGTCACCCTACAAGAATACTTCCTATAGATGGCCTTAATCAAGTTCGTGATCTTCTCGGGGACTCCAATTTCACGCAGCCGGTCCCAGATACAGCTCCATCGCAGCGTGTCGAAGGCTTTTTCGAAATCCACAAAGGTCAAGTACATTTCCCTCTGCCATTCTGATGCCTGTTCGAGTATTATGCGCAAAGTGTTGATCTGGTCGGTACACGATCGGTTGGGTCGGAAGCCAGCCTGCTCTTTGCGAAGAAGAGGTTCGACGGCCCTCGACAACCTGTCCAGGATGATCTTGCAGAGCACCTTAGAAGGAATCGAGAGCAAAGTGATGCCTCTCCAATTGCCACATTCACTGAGATCTCCCTTTTTTGGAACGGTAATAAGAAGGCCTTTGTTCCAGTCGTCGGGTAACTCTTCGGCTGCCCAGATGTTCCGTAGTAGGGGCGTCAGCACGTTCGCAGCGGTAGGGACATCAGCTTTAAGCATTTCCGCTGTGATGAAGTCGACTCCTGGGGCTTTCCTATTCTTCAGTGAACGGATAGCCTTCACTACTTATTCTCCTGTAGGGGGAGACACATCAATGTCCAGCCTTTGTGCGGGCGAGCTGGCAGTAGGTGTGTCTGTAGTAACGGGGTCGTTCGGGACTCGGAAGATCTCCTCAAAGTGCTCCCGCCAGCGTTGAAGCTGCCCCTCTGATGTCACAATCAACTGGCCTCTCTTGTCTTTCAAGGGCTTCTTCTTCCTCTGGTTCCGATTACCAGCCAAGGTCTTCGTTGCCTTGTACATCTCCCTGAGATTGCCGGAGTTGGCAGCGCGTTG
Organism: Pammene aurita; assembly: GCA_947086415.1. Lineage (NCBI taxonomy): Eukaryota > Metazoa > Arthropoda > Insecta > Lepidoptera > Tortricidae > Pammene > Pammene aurita. The sequence goes on from OX352310.1 coordinate 2,724,717, forward strand.
GGCGGAGTCCGCAACAGTATCAGCCCATACTCGCCGGTCGTGACGAGTACTGCGGTAAATTTTTCTGCGTATGTGTCTGTATTGGACTTACAATGTGAGTGTACATAAACGCACTTTACATTACTTCGGACCTAACATTTACTTTGACACATACTCGTTAACAGCATGCAAATCAGTGAAGTTACCTATAAATATCTAGGTATAGTGGTAATTTTTTAAGATGTCGGAATCTTACTAAGGAGTTCTACCGACAGTTCCGATTTCTTAAAAAAATTGTACTATATTTGTGTTTATTCATAGTACATTATGATACAAGTGTGCTAAGTTGATCATTACATACGAAGCGATATTGTGAAGCTGAGCTTATGTAATGACACACAAGCTCAGCTTCACAATATCGCACAATATTGCAAGCACACGCGTTTAATACGACGGTTTTGAACACACTTGAGAGGAAATAATAGAATAGTGTAATTAATAACTTTTGATAAAAACATGAATTGTCAGAATTTTTACAGGATAGAGGTACTTACGCACCTAAGATAATTAAATTTAACTAACCTTTTTAGGGTTCCGTAGTCAACTAGGAACCCTTATAGTTTCGCCATGTTTAATAACGGATAATCTCAGTGACCGTTAGCACTAGAAAGCTGAAATTTGGTACTAATATGTATATCAATCACGCCGACAAAGTGGTAAAATAAAAAGTGGAAAAAAATGTTTTATTAGGGTACCTCCCCTATACGTAACGTGGGGAGTGATTTTTTTTTTCATTTCAACCCTAACGCGTGATATATTGTTGGATAGGTATTTAAAAATGAATAGGGGTTTAGTAAAATAATTTTTTGATAATGTAAATATTTTCGGAAATAATCGCTCCAGAAGTAAAAACAATGTGTCCACCCCCCCTCTAACTTTTGAACCATAAGTTTTAAAAATATGAAAAAAAATTCTAAAGTTTGTAAAAACTTTCTAGGAAAATTATTTTGAACTTGATAGGTTGAATAGTTTTTGAAAAAAAATTACAAAATAATATCTGAACTAAGTTTGTAATTTAACCGTATAACCAGGTGTTTATTGAACCTGTAATTTCTACAAAATCACAATGAAATGACGTGCTTTCAAATAAAGTTTTGAAAAAAAAAAAAATTTTTAACTCCTAAGTGGGGACACTTACTGTGACGGACGGAAAACTACGAAACCCTACACTGAGCGTGGCCCGACACGCTCTTGGCCGGTTTTTTTGTGATGTTATTGACTATCTGGAACTCTTTTTGAAATATTTCATAACATTTCACATTTATTGTCCAATAAATTATAGTATTTTTTTCTTACGTATTCCTCACTAGATTTTTATGACAACATTTTACAAGTATGTATGACTGTTTTGAAATATATCCAGAGGTTAAATTAACGCTAAAGTTGTCTTCTTATTCACTTAAAATATAATTTGTTTAAATTAATAAAACAGTGTCTCAAGACGAAAGTCTGTGACCAGTGTGTGTTGCCAGTGATGACATATGGTACTGAAACGTGGTCGCTTACAATGGGCCTCATAAGAAAGCTCAAAGTCACCCAAAGGGCAATGGAGAGGGCTATGATTGGAGTCTCTCTGCGTGATCGCATCAGAAATAAGGCCATCCGCAGCAGAACCAAAGTAACCGATATAGCCCTCCGAATCGCTAAACTAAAGTGGCAGTGGGCGGGGCACATTGCTCGTAGAACCGATGGCCGTTGGGGCGGAAAGGTTCTCGAGTGGCGACCACGAACCATATTGTTGAGCCATTGGTCGCTTTTATACTTGTAGTGAAAGGGTTCACAAAAAAAAACCGCAAATCGATGTACAGTTTAGCCGTTTGACACACGTATACTAGAGGTCAAAACAATTATTTTGATCAATGAGATGTACAAAATGATCTTCACACGCTTTTATTCTCTTGAGAGGGATCGAGTGCGATAACCTTCAAATTGACTTTACTTAAACAGGTTTTTAGTTATAACAACTTGTTTCGGAAAAATAAAAAATAAATGTTAATATTCATTATATTTGGAAGAAATGTGGTATTTCTGATACAGGATTGGACGAAATCGGCTCACTAGAAAATAATTCCAAAGTTACATCTAAAAATTAGCTTTAAACAGTTGTGTCTTTAGTATTCTTGACTTATACGTCAATAATTAAGGACAAAATTCCACCACACTAATATTAAAAACTTCATTATTTTACATTTCTCCATTAATGCGTAGTATTTTTTTAAATTCATTTTTCAGAATTTGCAATTAGCTCCCATACTAATCGTAACACAGTGTTTATCTTTCACACGCGCTGAAAAAGATAGGCATGGATTTTAGCTGTTGTCACCCCCTAAACAATAAAGTCGTGTCAAGATCATTTTGAACACCACACCCGCTTAGCTACTTTTAAAGACGAACGTTCGACAACCAACCATGTTGCCATCACTCGCCCTGTGTCTATACAACATGACGTGTAGTAGTGGAGTACGGGAACGCCTTGTTAACCTATAAAAATGACATAAATCACAAGTCCGATTTTATATTGTGACCTGTTAGAATATGTTAAGTACTAATAATAAAAAATATTTTCTAACAATTGTTAGCATCGCGCTAGGTATAATACATGTATTTGTTTGCTACAGATAGAAAAGATTATGTAAGTTTTATTTTTCTCCACCAGGCTATCGCTTTTTACTATTGCAATATAACTTCACATTTTATAACTGTTTTGTCAAGAGCATATGTCGGCTTAGCCATTTGTAATTCGTTTAGAATTCAAGGTCACTTATATTTTGACAAATCGTTTTCGATTATGCTCACATAATCTATTGACCAAACTGTTATAAAATGACAGATGATGTTGAAATAGTTGAATGCAATAGTATGGTAAAGGAAAATATATCTTTTCTTGTTGTTATTAACAAATATCTATATAATACCTAGCGCGACGTCAAAAAATGTTATAAAATATTTTTTACTATAAGTAATCATATCATATTCTCTAACTAAAAAAGAAAATCGTACTTGTGAGTTATCGAAGCCCAAAACTGTTCGCGTACTGTAGTATAGTGGCCCAATACACGTCTCGTTGTATAGGTAGTCGCTGCTACTAGTGGGCCCACTTGTTGGACGGACACCAATTTATTACGGCGGTTACAATATCGGCCAACTCGAGTGTTTAGCTTTTATGACAGGGCTATTTGATAGATAGTTTCGGTGAAATAAGTTTAGTTTTTCTTGTGTGACCAGCAGGCCTATGATGGCAGATTTTATCAGCGGATAAGTTGATATAAATCTGATAAAATGAGAAACAATAGCGGCAACTGTCATTTTATCAGGTTTATATCAACTTATCCGCTGATAAAATCTGCCATCATAGGCCTACTGTTTGTTTGTAGATTTGTCTTGGGAACCCAAGCTCGCTACCTTGGTTAGGAATGGCGCTAAAGATTGTAACTGTAATTAGCTTAGAGATTATTATTTAATTCTATTACATCACGTAACCTTGGCCGAAAACCGCAAGCAGATCGAACTAGTCTTAATAATAAGTATTTCTACTCGTCGACTATAATGCTTGAATTGAGACTTTGTAGACCGAACTACTAGCGCATACTTTTCGATAGAGCTTTTAAGGCATCGATTATAGGGTATCCTATATCTATGTTTTATGGTCGCAAATTTTAGCATCCTCGCGTATGTTGAAATGGATTTTCATACAATATTATACAACGGTCGGGGAGGAGGACCGTCCTACTCCCAGACCGCCGGTACGATCCGACGAGAGATCGGAGTTACTAAATTATATAGAGGGAGCAGGTTGTGTAAGGTATTCGACGAACTTGATTCTTGCGGGCTTGCCTATTTTGAGCACTCAGGCGCCGATACAGGGGGGGGGGGCAACAGGGGCGATTGCCCCCCCCCCCCCCCCCCCGAAACGCAAACCTCGTATACTACGGGGCCCATAGGTGCGGAGCACTCGTAGAAAAAGTATTGTACACAATAGTGACATGATTAAGCTTTTAATCTCGGACCTTCCTTATGCCACTCAGGTAGCTTCGTGGCCTAAACACGGTACTCGACTGAAAAGATCTTTATTATGACACGATGGTATAAAATACTATTTTGTCAAAAAGTTCATTTTTCAAGCTTTTAACGCCGACTGTAATTTTCTTGCAAAAGTTATCTACTGCTCAACGAGATGATTCTAACAAACCCAAACAATGAGCTTCCATTGTTTTATCACAGAGTTCTTATGACCACCTTCGGTCTCCATCATCAGACCAGCTCCATGTCATCATAATATTGCATTGTCCCGCGATATACACATGCGTGCTTCCAGCTCAATCGGGAATTGGGTTAATTTTTGGTTACAGACAACGGGACAGGTGAAACTAAATAAAAGCTTGTAAAAATAAATTGCTGGGACCGTATTCTAACTCTAAAACACGCGTAGACACGATCCAACTTCAATACAACTCCAATGCATTAATTATCTACGCAACACAGCTAGCGCCTAAACGTCTGAATAAGATAGGTATATCAGAATTTGCTTCAAAATTATTCCGATGCAACTACAGTACAACTTCAATAATGGTTGATTATTTGTTCTATGTTGGGGATAGTAGTGTTTTTAATGTATTATTTATGTATAATATACATATATAGATGTCACATACAAAGGAAAAAGTGACCTAGGCCTCCGGTGCCCAGGGCTGGGATCGAACCAGCGTCTTCTGCATTCGCGGCAGACGCAGAAGACGCTGGTTCGATCCCAGCCCTGGGCACCGGAGGCCTAGGTCACTTTTTCCTTTGTAAATGACATCTACATATATAAGTTTATAATTTATATAGTAGTGTGTCTACTTAAAAATAAACAAATCAAAATATTTATTAAAATAATTTGATTTGTTCTTCAGTTGTATTATTTATGTATTTCAAAATTAGAATGCGGCACCAGGAATCGTATACAGAATACATAAATTACAAACAGTGTTTCACTCTAAATTCTTATACCTAACCGTTCTGCCGGGGGAAAAAGAGAATCAATTACGATATTCTAAGCTATCGAAAGTACTGAATCAGAATACGAGTAGTATGAAATACGTTTTCCTTTGATTGATGGCCTAATCTGCTATTCGTGTAAGTGCAAAACTTCAATGCCTAGATTTCTAATAGATTTATTACAGCTATTAGAAACCAAATAGATGTATAAAATAATTACGGACTAGATTACTTATATAAGTAGGTATTGTAAATACTGAGAGGCATTTAATCGGATTTATTTTATATTAATTTGGTCTTCAATTTAAGTTGTATATGTGTAGTAGATTCATTTAAGCATGGAATTCATTGAGGACCGAATCTTAATGCTCTGCAGAATACTAATAAATACTTAGTGAATTAATTAGATCGCCTTACAAAAAATACTGACTTGCGCACATTGAGTAACAGGAGATGACATTTCCTAAAAAAAACAACATTGTATTTAGTATCAACCAACCAATCAAAAGTTAAAATCGACCAATCAGGAAACTCAATGAATATCTCTAGACATGAGGTGTTTTTTAGTTCCTATTTCACAATCATTGAAAAAAGATTAAAATATGTTGGAAGCGCTTTAAAGCGCTAATTATATACCGTTGTCTGTGGCAGTTATTCGCGGTATTTATATTTTGTAGCTGTTTCAAGCAGTTAGAAAAATAAAAAGACCGTCAAGTTAAACCATATTTTCACCTTAGATTAGTCATTGTGGGTAAATAATAAGTTTTTTTTTCTAACAATTGTAGTGAGAAATTGTATGTATAACTCTGGTCTAAAAGCCATGTTACCACTCGAACAATTTTCCCTCACTTCTTCTGGGAAAATAACCACCTCGTGTTAATATGGCCTACTTTAGACCCTTGTCAAATAATATACTATTAATAATATTAGTGCGTTGTATTTGACGGCGGGGATTTTGTCCCTTTAGCTGTCAATACAGAGAATCCTCCTTTATATTAAAGGGTCGTCAACGCGCATGTGACACCTCTGGAGTTGCAGCCTTCCATTGGCTATGGTAACTGCTTACCATCAGATGGACCGTATGCTCGTTCGCCACCGTCGTGGTACAATAAAAAAACGCAAACATCGTTTAAAAACTCTTGTATTTGTTATTAAAACAGGTTTGTTTACAGTTCCTTCTTTTTAGAGTTCCGTACCTCAAAAGGAAAAAAGGAACCCTTATAGGATCACTTTGTTGTCCGTCCATCCGTCCGTTCGTCCGTCTGTCAATACCCTTTTTCTCAGGAACGCATAGAGGTATCAAGCTGAAATTTATATCAAATACTCAGGTATCCCGTCCCTTTAAGCTGTGAAAAAATCAAACTTCTAAGCCAAGGCAATCAAATGATACAGCCGTTTATGCCGCAAATTTTCGTAACTCGCAAGGGAATCAAAACCTACAGGGTACTTCCCGTAAACTCAGAATCTTGAAATTTGGTACGAAGCAACGTCTTATAGCACAGATAAAAGAAAAATTGCGAAAACCGTAAATTTTTAGTTACATCATATAATAAAAATATTTTTAATAATTTTAAAGTTACTACCCCTATATACCTACAGGTTTGTACGGAACCCTCGGTGCGCGAGTCCAACTCGCACTTGGCCGGTTTTTTTCCCTAATTGCATTCTGGCAGTCTGATGTAGATTCTCCTTTAAACTAGGTATTCTCAGTTACCTGGTATTCTGCAGCTTAAGCCCTCTATATTATTTATTATTTTTATTAATTAAACCGTCATTAAAGCTATGAACCAATCTAGGTCACACGGTGATTTCAGGAATTAATCCTAGCGCGGCGTGACGTGTATTCAACGATAATATCCAAATTACCAATCTTAATTGAAAATTTATTGCATGGATTAAACTGGTGACGGGCGCAATTTGTTAATTTAGCAATATGTCAGTTTAAATCCGTAACCTGTACGAAATGCATTAGATTAATTAGTAATTAGTCATATTCGATCCAACTTTCCTGTGGGTTTAGATTTAAGGGAGTGAATGAAGATTACTTAACTTACTAACTAATGCAACAACCCTGGACAGACTATCCTGGCGCCTTAGAACGAGGAGAGCCGACCCCAAATAATGGGAAGTGGCAAGGAAGAAGAAGAAATTTAAAACGGGGTATACGGGGAGGGGGGGGTAGTTTCTGCGAGCGGTTAGTGTGTGGATAGACCACTCCGTGAAGTCCGTGATAATAGCGCATGCAACTGTGTGAAAAATATCGGAAACTCGACATAACAAATACACATGGTAAATACCCCGTTTTAAATAGTTTTTGTAATTGTGGATCGTAGATCGTAGGCTTGCTAATGCGCATCTTTGCAAACCCCGGGGGCCGTATTCTAACTTTAAAACACGTATAGACACGATCCAACTTCAATACAACTCCAATGCATTAACAACGCAATACAGCTACGGCATAAACATCTGAATCAGAAATATCAGAATTTGCTTGAGAAATATTCCAACGCAACTCCAATACAACTTCAATATTGGTTGAATGTTTGTTGTGTGTTGGAGTTATGTTTGAGTTAGGTTGTATTTTTTTTGTATTGTTAATGTATTTTTAAATTACAATCCGACAACAAATCTCTACATTGTTTGATATTTTTAAACAATAACAAACTAATATCACGTATCGCTTGTTTCAGCGCGTGTTAGAGCCGGCTTCGTTCTCGGTGTCCGCGGACCGGCGCTTCCTTCTTCTAGCACAGAACCTGCGGCGGTTGCACACGCACTCCTACCTCGCCCGCTACACCGTCTACGACATCCTGACCACGTGAGTTCAAAGTCTTGTCAGCGGAGCACATCTCGGTGTCCGCGGACCGGCGCTTCCTCCTTCTAGCGCGGAACCTGCGGCGGTTGCACGCGCACTCCTACCTCGCCCGCTACACCGTCTACGACATCCTGACCACGTGAGTTCAAGGTCTTGTCAGCAGAGCATATCTCGGTGTCCGCGGACCGGCGCTTCGTTCTTCTTGCACAGAACCTGCGACGGTTGCACACGCACTCCTACCTCGCCCGCTACACCGTCTACGACATCCTGACCACGTGAGTTCAAGGTCTTGTCAGCAGAGCATATCTCGGTGTCCGCGGACCGGCGCTTCCTCCTTCTAGCGCGGAACCTGCGGCGGTTGCACGCGCACTCCTACCTCGCCCGCTACACCGTCTACGACATCCTGACCACGTGAGTTCAAGGTCTTGTCAGCAGAGCATATCTCGGTGTCCGCGGACCGGCGCTTCCTCCTTCTAGCGCGGAACCTGCGGCGGTAGCACGCGCACTCCTACCTCGCCCGCTACACCGTCTACGACATCCTGACCACGTGAGTTCAAAGTCTTGTCAGCGGAGCACATCTCGGTGTCCGCGGACCGGCGCTTCCTCCTTCTAGCACGGAACCTGCGGCGGTTGCACGCGCACTCCTACCTCGCCCGCTACACCGTCTACGACATCCTGACCACGTGAGCTCAAGGTCTTGTCAGCAGAGCATATCTCGGTGTCCGCGGACCGGCGCTTCCTCCTTCTAGCGCGGAACCTGCGGCGGTAGCACGCGCACTCCTACCTCGCCCGCTACACCGTCTACGACATCCTGACCACGTGAGTTCAAGGTCTTGTCAGCAGAGCATATCTCGGTGTCCGCGGACCGGCGCTTCCTTCTTCTTGCACAAAACCTGCGGCGGTTGCACACGCACTCCTACCTCGCCCGCTACACCGTCTACGACATCCTGACCACGTGAGTTCATGTCTTGTCAGCAGAGCATATCTCGGTGTTCGCGGACCGGCGCTTCCTTCTTCTTGCACAGAACCTGCGGCGGTTGCACACGCACTCCTACCTCGCGCGGTACACCATCTACGACGTCCTGACCACGTGAGTTCACGGTCTTGACAGCGGAGCATATCTCGGTGTCCGCGGACCGGCGGTTCCTCCTTCTCGCACAGAACCTGCGGCGGTTGCACACGCACTCCTACCTCGCCCGCTACACCGTCTACGACATCCTGACCACGTGAGTTCATGTCTAGTCAACAGAGCATATCTCGGTGTCCGCGTACCGGCGCTCCCCGAGCTTTCCACTAGCCACAGCAGCAGCTTTAAGGATAGGAAGTGAGCTTAACAAATCTAAACACTGTAGAGTGTATACAAAGTATATACAGTTTTGCCCATAAATCTTATATAACAAAATCGAAACGTCAAATGCCGACTAAGTATCGAATCAGATTGTGATCCCAAAAGTAACGATGAAATTAAAGGATTATCCCTTGCCCTTTAAATTTACCAGATAACGTTTGCCGTTCTGGAAATATCGGCCGCTAAACGACACCCTTCAGGCTTCGAGATAAGAACTAATTATCTCTTAATTAAGAAAAGCCGACGATAAAAGAGATTTGGTTCTTTCGGAAAATATAGCTGACAGAAATGTACGAATAAGTAAAGACTTATAAATAGTAGGATTTATTACTAAAGTATAATTGATAGGATTTATTATTGAAGTAATTTACGATATAGTATTGTAATATTTTTCGTAAGATTAAAATATTGTTATAGTATCAGTAAAACAAATAAAGATTTTACAAAAAACTTTAAATAAAATCATTAAGTCTCAACTACCTCATCTAAAAGAAATGAAACGGTACTTACTTGAAATGCAGTTGTTTTTCTAAAGAAATAGTTGTACTTTTGTATGAACTTACAACTTTTTGTGTAATGCAAAGTCAACTGCTACAACATACCTTTTCTAGAGGCACTTCAATTCTTCAAGTCTTCGTTAATTCTTAGCAAAACAGCTTGAACTCGGGAGCTCTCCAATGAGCTTCAGCCATTGACCAACAAAATAGATAGACACAGATTGTTAAAATTCCATAACCGAAAAGCTCTTACCAAACCTTGGTCACACAAAGTGCATAATGTATTTCCATCGGGAAAACTCGGATTTCAATCGGTATATGGCGGCACCCAAAGTGTCGTTCTATATGAAGGGATATGAAAATGTCACTCATTTAATGCCAATTTCAATCAATTTGAAAGAAAGAAAAGATATTGATTAGCAAAAAACAAAGGCCAGAAAAACTTAAAACTAAGTAATTACTATCTAAAGCTGTCGTTTGCGCTAAATGGTTCTCACTCAGCTTGATGTCACAGAATGCTCCACATGGTATGGTACACTCCGCGACCTGATTTTCAGTGAGGCCCAGAGACGGTGGAGTAGGTGGCACTATACAACTTACACTAAACATCGCAGTTATTGACACTTCGGGTTCCTTCATATTCCGATTGAGATCGGATTTTTCCCGGTGGAAATACACTATATTTGTACTCTAGGGCTTCGGCTAGGGTTTCATTCGTTTTGGTTTTAGTCTAAGGTTTTTGTTATCCATGTTGTTTACTATCGGGCAGTAGGTATTTCATTAACCATAATTGCATTTCTTTCAAAAATTCAATTAAACTTTACTGGGTGTCCCTAACGTCAAGCCTTAAAAGGGCTGATAGAATAGCAGCAAATTTGGTCCTATCAATAACAAATACCATTTTCATTGGGGTCAAATTTGGACTATTAGAGTCCATCAGCTGGTTTATCAGTCCTTTTAGGGTCAAACCGTCTATCACCGTTAAAACATTCGATCAAATTTCATTGTATGTAGGTTTTCATAGTTCCCTGCTGGGTGACGCTAATGGGTGCGTTAAAAGTGGTTGGTGCAACTGGCCCTAAGTCTTGGCGTTGATTTAAGGACACTATGTACGTTTTATTAAAAACTTTCTATAATATTACATTTTGACAAAAAGAATACAGCCCATGTTTGATTTTTACATTTATTTTGATTTTAAACTATATTTAAGTGTTAAGTTATTTTTGAAGTGTTGTCTGTCACACTTGTTTACAAATACAAATTCGTGTTAGAAAATCTCTTCGCCAGCTCGTCGATATTCTATTACATTAAAGTCTCGTTGCATTTTTTTTTACCGTAGTCTATTATCAAACATCTATCATCCACTTCGTAAAATATTAAAGTTAGCAACATTACAACTTACAAGTTTGCAAAACTTGGAGTATATTCGTTAGACATTGTCCAATAATACAGGTCCTTGTCCATACGAACAAGGTCGTTGGCTTCAGCTGAGGCATAATTTAATCGGATCGCTGTTCTCAAGTAGAAAGACACTCGGTGGAAAGTGAGCCCCAACTCGCTCTTAATGCCATTTAATGAGAAAAAAGATTTTAATTGGCAAATTAAGTATTCCAGTCATCCGGAACCCCTATTCGACATGGCAAACCTGACAGTCTCTAGTCAGACAACTATGATATCACACTTTTGTGACAGCCAGAATCGCTATGGATTCCCAAATAATGATACCCGTCAAAATCTACAAAACACTCTAGCGAAACCTACTGTGAACTTGACAGTGATAGCTTGATATCATAATTTTTTTTTTATACCATGACGGTGGCAAACAAGCATACGGCCCGCCTGATGATAAGCAGTTACCGTAGCCATGGACGCCTGCAACCCCAGAGGACTCACATGCGCGTTGCCTACCCTTTAAGAACCTATACACTCCTTTTTTGAAGAACCTCATACTGTAGCCCGCTGGGAAAACCTCGGCAGGGATCATTCCACAGTCGCAGCGTTCGTGGGAGGAAATTCCTCTTAAACCGTACAGTGCGCGACCCATTAGGCTCCAGGGTGTGAGGATGAATACCCTGCCGGCGGCGAGCGGTGCGGTGATAAAAAGCTGCCGTGGGCATCAATATCAAACAGTTCTTCAGAGCACAACCCATTGTACAAGCGATAGAACACGCATAAGTAGGCAAAGTCCCTCCTAAGACTCAAAGGTTCAATATTGCTCGTGAGTTTGGGATCGTCGACGATCCGCACAGCGCGCCTTTGCACCGAGTCAAAGGGCCCAAGCTGGTATCCAGGTGCTCCCGCCCAAATAGACCCGTACCGATAAATTATGAAGTTCCGATAATATTAAAGATGCTTATTTTTCACATACAGGCCATCCAACTTAGCTAATAATAATAATTTTTGTCATCCTAGGTTGTTGCTTAGGTAGAAACTTAGACATTTCTTTTTCTAAACATTATTCGGTAAATAGAAAATTAGAGATCAAAATTGTTTTTTCAATGTAATAGCAAAGTTGTTACTGACACACGCACGCGTTTTGTGTCACTTTCATCAACGGCAAGACTGATATTCAATCAGCACATATATGTAGACTTTTATAAGCCTATATAAAATTAGAGTTGATCGATTAGGTACTGGGCTTTCTAAAATATCGGAATCTATTATTTGAATAAATTTGTGCCATATTAATCAACGATATTTATTTATTTTAATTTTTTTTCTTGTATGACCCTGTTAACAGTACTATAAAATATTAAAGTTATTAAAGTTTGCGTCAATATTTTTATAAAAGCGTATCGAAATAATGTTTGAAATTTGTGTCGTTATAATCAATGGATTATTTTTATTTTTCATAACAAAAACTTGTTTTGCGTGAAGGGCATGCGCGGGAAAGGGTAAGGCGCGGGCGGAGTGCATGTGCCGGCCAGGGTGCTGGCCAGGGTGCCTAGCAGCTCGTTTGTTTTCTATACATTATTACTCTATACATACATATAGTAGTAAGTGCGACTAAACAAACAGCGACTTTTTAGTCGCTCTTCTTTATTGTTCATAGTAAAGAAAGCAGTAATATAAAACTTAAGTAAGTAAAGGATAATTGATGGTGATACAATGTATGACTACACCGTAGTCCGTAAGGCACTGCAACGGCGGATCTGTGTGCCTGTGTGCTAGTTTACCATATAAACAGTATTTTGGCAAATTGTCACAGATAATTTGTTACTAATAAATATGTAATTTATGCATCAAGGCGGTTTGTTTACAGAGAGCCGAGAAATGCGAAAATCGAAATTTCGTTATCTGCCTCTCGGTTGGACTAGCAAAGGGCCGGGCTGAACTTAGTAAATTTTTCATCAGTGTGATGTCATAATAAGGCTATGTTTTTATTAACTTATCGTATAAAACACATAAAAATAGGCAAATTTTCTTTAACACATTTTTTAACTCAATAGTTTTGAAGTTATGGGGCCCTGAAGGTTGAGTACAGTTTGGACTATTTTGGTTGAAATGGTGTCATTATGACACATTATTTTTGTCTTATTGTGTAGAATGTGTTAAAATAAGCAAGTTTTATGAGAAACATTTTTTTTTTCCTTAAAAACTTCGAAGTTACCGGACTTTGAAGATTGACTACATGGAGTAAAATTTGGACTTAGAAAATAAAATGGCGACGGGGTATCATTATAACGTGTACTTTTAATGATTTTACCGTATAGAATACGCTAAAATAAGCGTGTTTCATTTGAAAAACTGTTCTCTAAAATCAAAAATGGCCGATTGGACATGGAACTTTTATATCATATGGACTTCGAAAAAAAACCATCGACGGGACGTCATTATAACGTGTACATTTTATGATTTTTACGTATATAATACGCTAACATAAGCGTGTTTTATTCGAAAAACTTTTCTCTACAATCAAAAGTGGCCGAGAAAATGGACTCTGAACTTTATATAATTTGGACATCGAAAAAAAAACCAGCGATTGGGTATACTTTTAATGATTTTACTGTATAGAATACGCTTAAATAAGCGTGTTTTATTTGCAAAACTTTTCTCTAAAATCAAAAATGGCTGATTGGACATGGAACTTGTATATCATTTGGACTTCGCAACAAAACCATCGACAGGACGTCAATATACCGTGTACTTTTTTGATTTTTCGTTTAGAATACGCTAAAATAAGTGTGTTTTATTCGAGAAATCTTTCTCTAAAATCAAAAGTGGCCGAGACAATGGACTCTGAACTTGTATATTATTTAGATTCCGAAAAAAAAACAGCGATGGGGTATACTTTTAATGATTTTACCGTATAAATACGCTAAAATAAGCGTGTTTTATTTGAAAAACTTTTCTCTTAAATCAAAAATGGCCGATTGGACATGGAACATGTATATCATTCGGACTTCGAAAAAAACCATCGACGGGACGCACAGAGAACCTCCTATAGAGTAATAATGTTGCTCATTTTGTTCGCGCCGCGAGTCACCAAGTCTTGCGGAAGACGTGAGGGGCGGGTGGGTGATAGCGGCGCTGCGATTGGTCGTTTCCAGGACCGCGCGCTATCACGTGGATGCGTAGTGATGGGACATGTGTACTACAAGTAAAGTAAACGGTACTGTAACGTACTGTACCTTAATTTGTTGTTGTTAATTGAGGTATTTAATGTTTACTAAATTGATAACAAATAACAATAATGCAATATGTATTTGCCTACTTTAAAAACGTATTACCAATAAATTTTACCTAGTCGCCTTATAGACTAATCTGAAATTACCTTATCTGTGCATTGAAAGTACTTTTAGAAGCGACTCCAATGTGACACCCAATTCAAAGTGTCTTCTAGAAGCAACGCTCATGTGACACCCATTAATATAATTGCTTAAAGCCACTCCTATGTGACACCTATTGAAAGCGCCTTATAGAAGAAACGCTCGTTTGACACCCTTTGAAAGTGTCTTATAGAAGCAACGCTCATGTGACACCCATGGAAAGCGTCTTATAGAAGCAACGCTCATGTGACACCTATTGAACTAGTCTCATAGCAGTAACGCTCATGTGCCACCAATTAAAAGTTCCTTAAAACAACTCTCATAAGACACCCATTGAAAGTATCTTATAGAAGCAACGCTCATGTGGCACCCTTAATACCCATATTTATTACAACTAATAGAAAAGAAATACTACCGACAGAATAAATCTTTAAATTCTACCAACTACTCAAAACTAAAAGAACAAAAGAAAATAAAACAAGGATCTCCTGTTTTCCATTGTACTTCATATAATATTTGTTAAGTCGAAAGTACGCGGTGCCGGTATATAAGTCCGGATCATCCACACATCATCCGCACATCACTATCGAACACGTGCTTCCGTAAGAAAGGAATAGCACAATGCATTCTTAACATGATAAAAAGAGACGGGCATACGAACTACTTCTCAATTGACTAATTCAAAATGAACTCCGCTGGCTAGAAACATATTAAAGTAAAAAAAATATTTTGAAGTAAAAGTGGAATGTAATTCCAATTCTTTTGTTTCTTAAAGTTTAAACCATTTGCCACACCACCTTACACTACGATATGCCAGAATTTTGAATAGTTTTCATAAGTATTAAAAAAAATCTTGCATACACGCACACTACGTGCAGGTCTAAAACATGGTCGCAACTGAACGGCACGGCGGACGCCCGCGCAATTTATTAGTCGTTTTACTCCAACGAGTGGTGACCCCAAGTCGCCTTGTAAGGCTTATCTAGTGGTTACCTTATCTGTGACGGGACGTCATCATAACGTGTACTTATTATGATTTTTCCGTATAGAATACGCTAACATAAGCGTGTTTTATTCGAAAAACTTTTCTATACAATCAAAAGTGGCATAGAAAATGGACTCTCAACTTGTATATAATTTGGACTTCGAAATAAAAACCAGCGATGGGGTATACTTTTAATGATTTTACCGTATAGAATACGCTAAAATAAGCGTGTTTTATTTGAAAAGCAGTTCTCTAAAATCAAAATGGCCGAGATAATGGACTTTGAACTTGTATATAATTTGGACTTCGAAAAAAAAACCATTGACGGGACTTCATTATAACATGTACTTTTTATGATTTTTCCGTATAGAATATGCTAAAATAAGCGTGTTTTATTTGAAAAACTGTTCTCTAAAATCAAAAATGGCCGATTGGACATGGAACTTTTATATCATTTGGACTTCGAAAAAAAACCATCGACGGGATGTCATTATAACGTGTACATTTTATGATTTTTCCGTATAGATTACGCTAACATAAGCGTGTTTTATTTGAAAAACTTTTCTCTACAATCAAAAGTGGCCGAGAAAATGGACTCTGAACTTTATATCATTTGGACCTCGAAAAAAAAAACCAGCGATGGGGTATACTTTTAATGATTTTACCGTATAGAATACGCTAAAATAAGCGTTTTTCGATTGAACTTTCTTTAAAATCAAAAATGGCCGATTGGACATGGAACTTGTATATCGGGACGTCATTATATTTATTTATTTTATTTATTTAAACTTTATTGCACAATTTAAGACATAAAAAGTACAAATGGCGGACTTAACGCCTTAAGGCATTCTCTACCAGTCAACCATTAGGCTAAACAGAAAAAGTTTGTTTGGTGCAGGATTGCAGAGTAATCATGAAGAAACACGAACACACAAGTCAAACAAAAGTAAAAATAACAATATACCTACGCAAATACAAAATAAAAAATATATATCTACATATATCATACATATACCATACATATATATTATACATATGTATTATGCATATATATTATACATATATATTATACATATATATTATGCATATATATTATACATATATACCTATATTATGAATGTACCTAGTACGAGACATCGCATAGAGGTTTAGTCGCGAACGTTTTCAAATAAGTGCTTACGCAGATTTCTTTTGAATGATAACTTGCTTTGAGCCTGTCTGATAGGCAAAGGAAGAGCATTCCAGAGCCGAATAGCCTGGCAGGCGAATGAGTTAGACAAAAATCCGGATCTGGGAGGGAGGACAGCAAGCTTCAGAGTACGAGAGGTGCGAAGCTCACATCCGGGTCGAGCTGTTATAAATTCAAAATTAGACCTGAGGTAGCTGGGGGTGGTTGGATCAAACAGAATTGAATAGAGAGTGCATACTTTTATCGATGTTGATTAGTTGGGTACCCTGATGGGGTATTTATTCATCATGTATATTTGTGTCTTTTTGAGTAAGTAGGTTTAACAAAAAATACGTCAATGTCGTGGAACACTCGGTTGGAACGAAGTTATGTTTTTTAATTTTAGACTTTTTCGTAATTTTTTTAATCATTTCTGTAATTTTATTTTTAATTTTTGATATTTTTGAAATTCTTGAAATATTGTCATTTTTGAAATTTATTGACTTTTTTTACTTTTAGGACTTTTTTACTTTATTGACTTTTTTCACTTTGTCACTTCTCACTTTCACTTTTCACTACACTTCACTTCACTTCATTTTATTCAATTTTTCATTTCATTCCATTTTACATGTTTCTCAATCGTATGGCTTTGTGTCGCGTTTTCGTGACGTGACGCTTTTTCGTGACGGTCACGTGACTTTTTTTCGTGGGCTAGTGCCCTCATCCGCGAACCGTCCGATAAGGAACTTCGTTCCAATAATGACCAATAATGGGTGGATACGTGTGGACGGATGGATAGCACTCTATCCAGTAGCGGTCCAACTGTGACATCGACGTATCACAGTTTGCTATGTCGACTAGGGATCCAGGAACCAATATTATGCTCATGCACCATACAAGCTCTTTACTAGACCTCCTGCTGACCACACGTCCGGACGGATATTCCGTCTCAGTGAATGCACCTCTCGGCTCGTCCGATCACTGCCTCGTCCGGACGCTGGTACCTTGCGCGCGTCCTGATCCAACACGGCCAACTGGCTCGCAATGCGTGTGGCAGTATACGTCAGCAGATTGGGATGGATCGTACCCGTGGAGGCAGCTCTGTTTCACATCAGAAGATCCTGACTCCTGTACAGCTAAAGTCGCCGAGACTATACTGGTGGGAATGGACTGCTTCATTCCCAACTCGGTAATAGCTGCAGGAGCAAGGAAACGACCTTGATTTAATCGGCCCTGTAGAGAAGCTACAATTCGTAAGCAGGCTGCTTACAGGGCTTGGACCAAAGCCGTTACTGATAAGGATCCCAACATATCCGATGTGAAACGCAAATTAAACACTGCCTCGAGGTCCAGTAAAAGAGCCATTGCCAGAGCCAAATTCGACTTCGTCGGCAGAATTGGTAAGAAGCTAGTGGGCTACCCCACCGGGAGTCGTGCCTTCTGGTCACTTGCCAAAGCTGCCGAGGGAAACTTTTGTCGGTCGTCCTTACCACCACTGCGTAATGCTGATGGTAATCTGG
Source organism: Pammene aurita (assembly GCA_947086415.1). Taxonomy (NCBI): domain Eukaryota; kingdom Metazoa; phylum Arthropoda; class Insecta; order Lepidoptera; family Tortricidae; genus Pammene; species Pammene aurita. The sequence goes on from OX352310.1 coordinate 2,742,835, forward strand.
TCCAAAGTGCAAAAGAGAAAGCCGATCTTCTGGGTACTCTCTTTGCCTCGAACTCGACCCTGAACGATGATAGCAGCACCGTACCGCCTGACATCCCGCGGTGCGCAGCCTCGATGCCGGAAATTATCATCAAACAAATTGATGTCCGGCGGGAGCTGCTATCATTAAACGTTCACAAGTCGAGCGGACCAGACGGCATACCAGCAGTTGTGCTCAAACGGTGTGCTCCGGAGTTGTGTCCCGTGCTAACGCGCCTTTTCACACTATCTTACCACAAACGGCAAGTGCCGTCTTCATGGAAGACTGCCCTCGTGCACCCGGTGCTTAAAAAGGGCGATAGTTCGGACCCGTCGAATTACAAGCCTATCGCTATATAACCTGCCTTCTCTCCAAGGTTATGGAGCGCATATTCAATGCAAAGCTCCTGGGATACCTAGAAGAGCACGACCTGATCAGTGATCGCCAGTATGGCTTTCGTCACGGTCGATCAACTGGTGATCTTCTAGTGTATCTCACTCACCGCTGGGCTTCAGCCATTGAGCCCATTGCATTGCCAGTCAGCCTTGATATAGCTAAGGCGTTCGGGTCTGGCATCGAGGTCTTCTATCGAAGTTGCCAGCTTACGGCCTGCCCGAGGGATTGTGCAGATGGGTCGCCAGCTTTTTGTCCGGCAGAAGCATACGAGCTGTAGTCGACGGCAGTTGCTCCGAAAGCATGGACATAAACGCTGGTGTCCCAAGGCTCCGTGCTATCCCCAACGCTGTTTTTGCTGCATATCAATGATATGTTGTCTATCGGCAACATTCATTGTTATGCGGACGACAGTACTGGGGATGCCTGTTACACGGGCCGTGCCAATATCCCTCGATCCGTTGTGGTAGAGAGTCGTGAAAAACTTGTGTCCGATATCGAGAACACTCTTTCTGGAGTCTCGGTGTGGGGTCAGGACAACTTAGTCCGATTCAACCCCACAAAGACACAAGTTTGCGCGTTTACCGCTAAGAAAACCCCATTTACTGTGGCCCCTCAGTTCCAAGGCACAACCCTTACAATGTCAGGGAGTATTGGGATCCTCGGTGTCGACATTTCCAGCGACGTCCAATTCCGTAGTCACCTTTAAGGGAAGGCCAAGCTGGCATCCAAAAAGCTCGGTGTGCTCAATAGAGCGAGGAGATACTTCACTCCGGGGCAGAGACTGCTCCTATACAAGTCGCAAGTCAGACCCCACATGGAGTACTGCTGTCACCTTTTAGCCCCGTCCCGCTGACAATATTTTGAGGGTTAAGTTTCGAAAATTCTAAAGTCACTTATTATTGAAGTTGGAAATACAGTGTGTACATGAGAATCTTTCAGGGCGTTTTGTGTCATATTCAATTGGTGATTTTTTTGTAATTCAATAATTTGAGGTTAACTTTTTTAGCTTGCCATAACTTGAGTAACAGAATATTAGAGTTAAAAAATATAACTGTTTTGTATTTAGAACAGTTTTATTGTTGTACAAAACCAGTTTGTGTCATTTACGTCCAGTGCAATTTGATATAGTATGACAACGCTAAAAAACTACGTACAAAAATTAGAGTTCATAAATTAAGGATTAACTATAACATCACCTTAAAATACGTCAATAAAATCAATATGTGTCAAATTAAGCAATGAAAAGTTTCTTGGTAATTTCGTTTTTTTAGGCTGTTATCGTTTTAATAAATTATTAAAGTCATCAGAGTTCACATTATAATAATCAAAAAGGGACTTTAAAGTAGATATTTCAATTTGTGTCACTTTCATCAATGATATTTCGTCAAAAATTAAACAGAAACAATATTTGCGTTCAGAGGAAATTATCCTTCCTAACTATAGCGCGTGACCTTGATGGCACGCCTGTTCAGCGTGCTTCTGTAGTGACCACTAGAAGTAGACCCCCGGCTCGCTTCTTAACAAGCTAAACCATGGGTCAACCAGGCGCTGGCATCTTAGCCGTTACGATGTAGGTACTTGCTCACTTTCGAAGTCCAAATTATATACAAGTTCAAAGTCCATAATGGTCTTGAATGAGCGTGTTTTCTTTTAAATACTTTTCTCTAACATCTAAAAGTTCATTATCTCGGCCATTTTTGATGTTAGAGAAAAGTTACTCAAATAGAACACGCTTATTTAGCTTATTCTATACGGAAAAATCATAAAAAGTACACAATATAAGATCGCCGACAAGCGGTTCGCACTGGTCAGTCTTGTTCTGATTGGCTTGAGCTAACATCTGGCGTTCCTCAGGGTGGTATACTTTCTCCGCTTTTGTTCTCTATATTCATAAATGTGGTCACATCTAGCCTTACCTGCTCTTACCATCTGTATGCTGATGATTTGCAGCTATATACAAGCAAGCGAATGCCAGTGATATAGAGCGTGCAATTGCAAAAATTAACTTCGACCTAAAACGCATCTCTGCTTGGTCTCGTGATTTCGGAATCGCTGTTAACCCTGCCAAGTGCCAAGCCATCGTTTTGGGTAGTAGCCGTCTGCTTTCGTCGACTGATACTTCTTGCATGGCACCAATTCAGTTCGAAAACACCGTGATCCCTTTGTCCGCTCATGTTAAAAACCTTGGTTTGATTGTAGACAGTAGTTTAACGTGGGAACCTCTGGTATCTGACATTAGTCGCAGGGTAACAAATACGTTGCGGGCACTTTATAGGTACAAAAACTTCTTGCCGGCAAGCACTAAAACTCTTCTAGTCCAGTCTCTTGTGCTACCGATTATTGATTACGCTGATGTGTGTTGCACCAACATTACACAAGCCTTGTTGTCCAAGCTTGATCGTCTCCTTAACAACTGCATCAGATTCGTTTTCAACCTTGATAAATATGACCATGTTTCTGTTTGTCGCCGTGAGCTTCAGTGGCTCCCAATTCGTGAACGCCGTTCTTTGCGTATCTTATGCACTCTCTATTCAATTCTGTTTGATCCAACCACCCCCAGCTACCTCAGGTCTAATTTTGAATTTATAACAGCTCGACCCGGATGTGAGCTTCGCACCTCTCGTACTCTGAAGCTTGCTGTCCTCCCTCCCAGATCCGGATTTTTGTCTAACTCATTCGCCTGCCAGGCTATTCGGCTCTGGAATGCTCTTCCTTTGCCTATCAGACAGGCTCAAAGCAAGTTATCATTCAAAAGAAATCTGCGTAAGCACTTATTTGAAAACGTTCGCGACTAAACCTCTATGCGATGTCTCGTACTAGGTACATTCATAATATAGGTATATATGTATAATATATATGCATAATATATATGTATAATATATATGTATAATATATATGCATAATACATATGTATAATATATATGTATGGTATATGTATGATATATGTAGATATATTTTTTTTATTTTGTATTTGCGTAGGTATATTGTTATTTTTACTTTTGTTTGACTTGTGTGTTCGTGTTTCTTCATGATTACTCTGCAATCCTGCACCAAACAAACTTTTTCTGTTTAGCCTAATGGTTGACTGGTAGAGAATGCCTTAAGGCGTTAAGTCCGCCATTTGTACTTTTTATGTCTTAAATTGTGCAATAAAGTTTAAATAAATAAAATAAATAAATATAATGACGTCCCGATATACAAGTTCCATGTCCAATCGGCCATTTTTGATTTTAAAGAAAGTTCAATCGAAAAACGCTTATTTTAGCGTATTCTATACGGTAAAATCATTAAAAGTATACCCCATCGCTGGTTTTTTTTTTCGAGGTCCAAATGATATAAAGTTCAGAGTCCATTTTCTCGGCCACTTTTGATTGTAGAGAAAATGGACTCTGAACTTTATATCATTTGGACCTTGAAAAAAAAACCAGCGATGGGGTATACTTTTAATGATTTTACCGTATAGAATACGCTAAAATAAGCGTTTTTCGATTGAACTTTCTTTAAAATCAAAAATGGCCGATTGGACATGGAACTTGTATATCGGGACGTCATTATATTTATTTATTTTATTTATTTAAACTTTATTGCACAATTTAAGACATAAAAAGTACAAATGGCGGACTTAACGCCTTAAGGCATTCTCTACCAGTCAACCATTAGGCTAAACAGAAAAAGTTTGTTTGGTGCAGGATTGCAGAGTAATCATGAAGAAACACGAACACACAAGTCAAACAAAAGTAAAAATAACAATATACCTACGCAAATACAAAATAAAAAAAATATATCTACATATATCATACATATACCATACATATATATTATACATATGTATTATGCATATATATTATACATATATATTATACATATATATTATGCATATATATTATACATATATACCTATATTATGAATGTACCTAGTACGAGACATCGCATAGAGGTTTAGTCGCGAACGTTTTCAAATAAGTGCTTACGCAGATTTCTTTTGAATGATAACTTGCTTTGAGCCTGTCTGATAGGCAAAGGAAGAGCATTCCAGAGCCGAATAGCCTGGCAGGCGAATGAGTTAGACAAAAATCCGGATCTGGGAGGGAGGACAGCAAGCTTCAGAGTACGAGAGGTGCGAAGCTCACATCCGGGTCGAGCTGTTATAAATTCAAAATTAGACCTGAGGTAGCTGGGGGTGGTTGGATCAAACAGAATTGAATAGAGAGTGCATAAGATACGCAAAGAACGGCGTTCACGAATTGGGAGCCACTGAAGCTCACGGCGACAAACAGAAACATGGTCATATTTATCAAGGTTGAAAACGAATCTGATGCAGTTGTTAAGGAGACGATCAAGCTTGGACAACAAGGCTTGTGTAATGTTGGTGCAACACACATCAGCGTAATCAATAATCGGTAGCACAAGAGACTGGACTAGAAGAGTTTTAGTGCTTGCCGGCAAGAAGTTTTTGTACCTATAAAGTGCCCGCAACGTATTTGTTACCCTGCGACTAATGTCAGATACCAGAGGTTCCCACGTTAAACTACTGTCTACAATCAAACCAAGGTTTTTAACATGAGCGGACAAAGGGATCACGGTGTTTTCGAACTGAATTGGTGCCATGCAAGAAGTATCAGTCGACGAAAGCAGACGGCTACTACCCAAAACGATGGCTTGGCACTTGGCAGGGTTAACAGCGATTCCGAAATCACGAGACCAAGCAGAGATGCGTTTTAGGTCGAAGTTAATTTTTGCAATTGCACGCTCTATATCACTGGCATTCGCTTGCTTGTATATAGCTGCAAATCATCAGCATACAGATGGTAAGAGCAGGTAAGGCTAGATGTGACCACATTTATGAATATAGAGAACAAAAGCGGAGAAAGTATACCACCCTGAGGAACGCCAGATGTTAGCTCAAGCCAATCAGAACAAGACTGACCAGTGCGAACCGCTTGTCGGCGATCTTATATTGTGTACTTTTTATGATTTTTCCGTATAGAATAAGCTAAATAAGCGTGTTCTATTTGAGTAACTTTTCTCTAACATCAAAAATGGCCGAGATAATGAACTTTTAGATGTTAGAGAAAAGTATTTAAAAGAAAACACGCTCATTCAAGACCATTATGGACTTTGAACTTGTATATAATTTGGACTTCGAAAGTGAGCAAGTACCTACATCGTAACGGCTAAGATGCCAGCGCCTGGTTGACCCATGGTTTAGCTTGTTAAGAAGCGAGCCGGGGGTCTACTTCTAGTGGTCACTACAGAAGCACGCTGAACAGGCGTGCCATCAAGGTCACGCGCTATAGTTAGGAAGGATAATTTCCTCTGAACGCAAATATTGTTTCTGTTTAATTTTTGACGAAATATCATTGATGAAAGTGACACAAATTGAAATATCTACTTTAAAGTCCCTTTTTGATTATTATAATGTGAACTCTGATGACTTTAATAATTTATTAAAACGATAACAGCCTAAAAAAACGAAATTACCAAGAAACTTTTCATTGCTTAATTTGACACATATTGATTTTATTGACGTATTTTAAGGTGATGTTATAGTTAATCCTTAATTTATGAACTCTAATTTTTGTACGTAGTTTTTTAGCGTTGTCATACTATATCAAATTGCACTGGACGTAAATGACACAAACTGGTTTTGTACAACAATAAAACTGTTCTAAATACAAAACAGTTATATTTTTTAACTCTAATATTCTGTTACTCAAGTTATGGCAAGCTAAAAAAGTTAACCTCAAATTATTGAATTACAAAAAAATCACCAATTGAATATGACACAAAACGCCCTGAAAGATTCTCATGTACACACTGTATTTCCAACTTCAATAATAAGTGACTTTAGAATTTTCGAAACTTAACCCTCAAAATATTGTCAGCGGGACGGGGCTAAAAGGTGACAGCAGTACTCCATGTGGGGTCTGACTTGCGACTTGTATAGGAGCAGTCTCTGCCCCGGAGTGAAGTATCTCCTCGCTCTATTGAGCACACCGAGCTTTTTGGATGCCAGCTTGGCCTTCCCTTAAAGGTGACTACGGAATTGGACGTCGCTGGAAATGTCGACACCGAGGATCCCAATACTCCCTGACATTGTAAGGGTTGTGCCTTGGAACTGAGGGGCCACAGTAAATGGGGTTTTCTTAGCGGTAAACGCGCAAACTTGTGTCTTTGTGGGGTTGAATCGGACTAAGTTGTCCTGACCCCACACCGAGACTCCAGAAAGAGTGTTCTCGATATCGGACACAAGTTTTTCACGACTCTCTACCACAACGGATCGAGGGATATTGGCACGGCCCGTGTAACAGGCATCCCCAGTACTGTCGTCCGCATAACAATGAATGTTGCCGATAGACAACATATCATTGATATGCAGCAAAAACAGCGTTGGGGATAGCACGGAGCCTTGGGACACCAGCGTTTATGTCCATGCTTTCGGAGCAACTGCCGTCGACTACAGCTCGTATGCTTCTGCCGGACAAAAAGCTGGCGACCCATCTGCACAATCCCTCGGGCAGGCCGTAAGCTGGCAACTTCGATAGAAGACCTCGATGCCAGACCCGAACGCCTTAGCTATATCAAGGCTGACTGGCAATGCAATGGGCTCAATGGCTGAAGCCCAGCGGTGAGTGAGATACACTAGAAGATCACCAGTTGATCGACCGTGACGAAAGCCATACTGGCGATCACTGATCAGGTCGTGCTCTTCTAGGTATCCCAGGAGCTTTGCATTGAATATGCGCTCCATAACCTTGGAGAGAAGGCAGGTTATATAGCGATAGGCTTGTAATTCGACGGGTCCGAACTATCGCCCTTTTTAAGCACCGGGTGCACGAGGGCAGTCTTCCATGAAGACGGCACTTGCCGTTTGTGGTAAGATAGTGTGAAAAGGCGCGTTAGCACGGGACACAACTCCGGAGCACACCGTTTGAGCACAACTGCTGGTATGCCGTCTGGTCCGCTCGACTTGTGAACGTTTAATGATAGCAGCTCCCGCCGGACATCAATTTGTTTGATGATAATTTCCGGCATCGAGGCTGCGCACCGCGGGATGTCAGGCGGTACGGTGCTGCCATCATCGTTCAGGGTCGAGTTCGAGGCAAAGAGAGTACCCAGAAGATCGGCTTTCTCTTTTGCACTATGGACCAGATTACCATCAGCATTACGCAGTGGTGGTAAGGACGACCGACAAAAGTTTCCCTCGGCAGCTTTGGCAAGTGACCAGAAGGCACGACTCCCGGTGGGGTAGCCCACTAGCTTCTTACCAATTCTGCCGACGAAGTCGAATTTGGCTCTGGCAATGGCTCTTTTACTGGACCTCGAGGCAGTGTTTAATTTGCGTTTCACATCGGATATGTTGGGATCCTTATCAGTAACGGCTTTGGTCCAAGCCCTGTAAGCAGCCTGCTTACGAATTGTAGCTTCTCTACAGGGCCGATTAAATCAAGGTCGTTTCCTTGCTCCTGCAGCTATTACCGAGTTGGGAATGAAGCAGTCCATTCCCACCAGTATAGTCTCGGCGACTTTAGCTGTACAGGAGTCAGGATCTTCTGATGTGAAACAGAGCTGCCTCCACGGGTACGATCCATCCCAATCTGCTGACGTATACTGCCACACGCATTGCGAGCCAGTTGGCCGTGTTGGATCAGGACGCGCGCAAGGTACCAGCGTCCGGACGAGGCAGTGATCGGACGAGCCGAGAGGTGCATTCACTGAGACGGAATATCCGTCCGGACGTGTGGTCAGCAGGAGGTCTAGTAAAGAGCTTGTATGGTGCATGAGCATAATATTGGTTCCTGGATCCCTAGTCGACATAGCAAACTGTGATACGTCGATGTCACAGTTGGACCGCTACTGGATAGAGTGCTATCCATCCGTCCACACGTATCCACCCATTATTGGTCATTATTGGAACGAAGTTCCTTATCGGACGGTTCGCGGATGAGGGCACTAGCCCACGAAAAAAAGTCACGTGACCGTCACGAAAAAGCGTCACGTCACGAAAACGCGACACAAAGCCATACGATTGAGAAACATGTAAAATGGAATGAAATGAAAAATTGAATAAAATGAAGTGTAGTGAAAAGTGAAAGTGAGAAGTGACAAAGTGAAAAAAGTCAATAAAGTAAAAAAGTCCTAAAAGTAAAAAAAGTCAATAAATTTCAAAAATGACAATATTTCAAGAATTTCAAAAATATCAAAAATTAAAAATAAAATTACAGAAATGATTAAAAAAATTACGAAAAAGTCTAAAATTAAAAAACATAACTTCGTTCCAACCGAGTGTTCCACGACATTGACGTATTTTTTGTTAAACCTACTTACTCAAAAAGACACAAATATACATGATGAATAAATACCCCATCAGGGTACCCAACTAATCAACATCGATAAAAGTATCATCAAAAACTTCACGAAATAGATAAACATTATAATAGTTACAAATTTGTAGACAGAAATTATAGTAAAACTTAAAATTAATACAGGCTTCATAAAATGGAAGCGCTATTTTCCTATTAAATAGCTCTGACTACGGCCTGTCTCGTTGTGCCACACAGCCTGCTCCGAGATAATATTATTCCCATTTCTTACCTAGCTTACTGCCACGAAATTATTATAAGGCTGCGTTTCCACCAGAGCTGAGCAACGATTCGTTGAGAGGAATGTGTTTGTGCGCCAATCCTAAAGCTGCGTTGCGCGAGGTAAATGAAATTTATTAGTTCTTAACAAACACATTCGTCGCAACGCATCCTCGCTCATCTCTGGTCGAAATGCAGTGTAGGTGTAATTTTCGACCGACTTTAAGATTTCGAAGAAAGAGGTTCTGAATTCGTTGTTGCCTCATGTCATGTTAATGAAGTAGACAAAATGCTTAATTTTATCCGTTTCGCTCAGCGATCTAATTCACCCCGGTCTACCCTACCGTTAACATGTAGGGCGTCGTTATATTCAAATTAAGTTTGGAGGTGATAATAGGACAACATTTCATATCAACAATCAGGTTCGTAAAACTTTTTAACTAAAGTAAAGTCTCTTTCCCATTAATTAAAATAAAATAACATTAAAAACAAACTTTAAGCGACGGTAATTATTAACAAGCTAGGCATAGTTAAAAGGTGAGAGATTTAAATTGAAATAGTCAATTTAAATCTCTCACCTTAATGAAATAAGTTTAACCATTTGAAACATTATGTATGAGCATTATAAGCTTGTACTTTGTGTTTATAGTGCGGTCCGCTCATAGATTGCTTTCCATAGATTCTGTGTTATGGGACATATTATGTAATATACTAGCCTTTTCCCGCGGCTTCGCCCGCGTACTATAAGTACTCAAAAAGGATACGATACCCATGTTGATTTTCAGACTTTGTGACCACATTTGCCCCTTATGGGGGTTGAATTTTTAAAAACCTGAAACACGTGTTTACTCATTTATTGTTAGGAATACTCCTGTGAAGTTTCGATAAAAAAAGTCTAACAAATCTTGATTCGCCATACAAACTTTGGACCCCCATTTTACCCCCTTAGGGGGTGAATTTTGAAAAATCCTTTCTTAGTGCATCCCTAGACCTTATAAGGAACATACGTGCCAAATTTGGAATCTCTAGAACCAGCGGTTTGGGCTGTGCGTTGATATGTCAGTCAGTCAGTGAGTCAGTCAGTCAGTCAGTCAATCAGTCAGTCAGTCAGTCAGTCAGTCAGTCAGTCAGTCAGTCAGTCAGTCAGTCAGTCAGTCAGTCAGTCAGTCAGTCAGTCAGTTTCTTCTTTTATATATTTATAAGAAAGCAGATTGTTACAAGTAAAATGCTTTGTTAGCGAAAGAGTTAAAAAAACACTATTAATATACTAGATTATAAGCAAAACCACCTGTGGAAGAGCGGTGTTCTCTTAACACAAGTATCGTAAATACTTAAACCGGCCAAGAGCGTGTCGGGCCACGCTCAGTGTAGGGTTCCGTAGTTTTCCGTCCGTCACAGTAAGTGTCCCCACTTAAGAGTTAAATAACACCGCCATGTAGGATATGATATGAGCGATCCACGTACAGCGACATCTATCGGCAAATTAAGTAAACTATTGCGCGCGAGCTTAAAGTATGGAAGATGATTTTTATGGGATATTTCTTTATTGCGTGAACCGATTTTCACCGTTTTTACTTTATTTGAAAGCACGTCATTTCATTGTGATTTTGTAGAAATTACAGGTACAATAAACACCTGCTTATACGGTTAAATTACAAACTTAGTTCAGAAATTATTTTGTAATTTTTTTTCAAAAACTATTCAACCTATCAAGTTCAAAATAATTTTCCTAGAAAGTTTTTATAAAGTTCTATTTTTGAGATCTTTTCATTTTTTTTTAAACTTATGGTTCAAAAGTTAGAGGGGGGGGGGGCACATTTTTTTTTACTTCTGGAGCGATTATTTCCGAAAATATTTACATTATCAAAAAATGATTTTAGTAAACCCCTATTCATTTTTAAATACCTATCCAACAATATATCTCACGTTAGGGTTGAAATTAAAAAAAGAATCACTCCCCACTTTACGTATAGGGGAGGTACCCTAATAAAACATTTTTGTCCACTTTTTATTTTACCACTTTGTCGGCGTGATTGATATACATATTAGTACCAAAATTTCAGCTTTCTAGTGCTAACGGTCACTGAGATTATCCGCGGACGGACGGACGGACGGGCAGACATGGCGAAACTATAAGGGTTCCTAGTTGACTACGGAACCCTAAAAAGAGGCATCAGCACAGCTATTGCAAACCTAAACTTAGTTACTGAATATAAAATACTAGCTTTTGCCCGCGGCTTCGCTCGCGTTAAATTCGGAGTAACAAACTTCCACCCCCCATTTTAGGGAAGTGGGGGGTTAGAAAGAAACAAAAAGTAGCCTATGTCATTCTCCATCCCTTCAACTATCTCCATTTAAAAAATCACGTCAATTCGTCGCCCCGTTTTGCCGTGAAAGACGAACAAACAAACACACACATACACTTTCCCATTTATAATATTAGTATGGATATATTTTTTATATATTTTTTTTATTATTATAGGGATCCTCGTACCTATTGACAACACAAAGACGTCATTACAAATTAACATGAGTGTCTATGAACACATGAATCAAAATTCAGATGAAATTATCATGTATTAGCAATGTTGTTAAATGAGGTCAGTGTCCTTGTGATTGGACCAATGTGAGATCAAGGTGTGATCAATGTGTGACTAATGTGGGACCAATGTTGAATGAAAACCTGTTCGAATAGCAAATGTCAATATCGTTATAGCGTTGAGTTGAGTTGGGTTGGAGCTGTGTCTGTCCAGTGTGTGTGAAATATTTTTCGAATCGCGGCCATGGACAGTTTACTACCCACCCAACCCAACCCAACCAAACTCAGTATACTTACGATCCAAGACACTTTCAGTTACTGTCTTAGCGCTTATACAGCAAATTTACACCCAATTTATACAGCCTTGAGCTTTTAGTATACAATTGAACTTAAATACAGCTTTTATATAGCTTGGTGTGCTACTTGGGTACCAATCTGGCGCTAGCTCTTATGAATAAACCTGTACCTTTACTAAGTCTTACATCCCATAAAAAAATAATTTGAAAAAATGCCAAGTCCGCAAACGGTAATGATTTTTTTTTATACCACGACGGTGGCAAATAAGCATAACCTGATGGTAAGCAGCTACCGTAACCTATGGACGCCTGCAACTCCAAAGGAGTCACATGCGCGTTGCCGACCCTTTACAAAAAGGAGGATTCACTGTGTTGACGACAAAAGGAACAAGAAGGTCCCTCATCGTCAACACACTTATAAAAGAACTTGCTTATAAAAGAAATGAAATAACTGGAAACCAAGTTTTTGCGATGCTCCTTAGGTAGCTCCCTTCGTGCATAATTTTCTTCAATAGCTTCAAAATTTATGCTATGTTCCGTCTGGTGGGTAGGCAGTCTGTGAGTCCGGCGTATAGTATAATTAACTATTTAAGTTCTCGTGACCTCAGCGCCCGACCCCCGACTCTATTATATTTTTCACTGCAATGGTAATAGTTTGTTGGTAATGTAATTTTAGCTGTTAGCTGCAGATATAACTAAATGGCTTGAATAAATGTTGCAAGAGGGATTTAATGAACCTAGTGTTTTAAATTGAATGACTAAGTGTCAGTGGCACCAACCACTTTTGGCTGACTCATCGGCATCACCCGACGGGTATAAACAGCAACACTCTTAACTGTACATCGGTAATAGTAGTTTACAAATACACACAAATACAAACAAATACTAAAAGATAAAAACATAACAGATTCTTCAATTTAGGCACATTACAATGCACTTATGAACGTCAGAGAGAAAAAACTACCACCGGTTCTAACCCTACACTTCTGACCCGAGAAATATTATAACCGGCAAGAAACTCGGCGGGACTTATTTTTTCAAAACAGTAATACAGTAATATTATATCTTAAAGATACACAATAATGCGTAGTTCTATAAGAAGACATATCAAAACAGCTTGAGAGACATACAATTTACGTATTGTTTAATAAAAATAAAATAAAATAATAATAATAAAATCCAAATCTGATTGTTTCACAAAACGTTTGATATGCTTTCCTATCTGAACTGTGCCCTCTAAATGTTAGATGACTTTGTAGTAGTTTCTGGTTTGGGTCATGCATCTTTGTCCGTCATATAGTCCTCGACCCTGTAATAACCCTTTGACATTAAAGTTTTTTTCAAATATTTCTTAAGAGCGGGAAATGATAAATTAAAAGCATCGACGGGTAACTTGTTATAAATGTGAATACCTTGACCAAAAAATGACTTATATGCTTTGCGGATACGACTACTTCTGATAGCAAGCTTGTTTTTATTTCTAGTGTTGTGGATGTCCGAAATTTTTTTGAATGTATGTATATCTTTACAACAAAAATAATATAGTCATAGATATATTGGGAAGCAACAGTTAAACTATTAATTTCTTTAAATAGTTCTCTAACTGATGCACCTGCCTTTAAGTTATACAGAAAGCGGATGGCTCTTTTTTGTAAAACAAATATAGTCTGTATGTCAGCTGCTTTGCCCCAAACCAGAATATCATATGACATTACACTATGAAAATAACTGTGATAAACTAAGCGAGCTATGTCAATATTCGTTAATTGTCTAATTCTCCTAACGGCATGAGCGGCCGAGCTTAATCGAAGAGCGAGTTTTCTTATATGAGGACTCCATTGTAGATTTTTGTCCAACGTCGAACCAAGGAACACTGCTTTATCTACTATCTCTAAATATTCACCATTCAGGATAATCTTAGTGTCCACCGGTGCAACGTTTGGCAAAACAAATGTAATACATTATACATACAAACCAGTTCAGTACAGCAGCTAGTGTGTTATTGATTACAGTAAAATCGGTAGATTGTCGGTCAACTTTGAAAATTAAAGATGTATCAGACAGAACGATATCACAAAGGTTTTGTACTACACAAGGTAAATCATTTATATAAACCAAAAACGGGAATGGGCCCAATATAGAACCCTGTGGCACTCCTAATTTTACTAAAGTCCCTTTAGACTGGGTTTTATTTACTACAACTGTTTGTGTTCTGTTGCTAAGATATGAAGACATGAGATTTAAGGCATTTTTTGACAAACCATAATGTTCTAATTTAAGAATGAGGGTTGTATGATCTACACAATCAAACGCTTTAGAAAGTCGCAGAATATACCAATTGCATCGTAATGTTTTGCCCAGGCAATGAAAATATGTTTGATGAGTACCGCAGCAGCGTCGGTTGTGGAACGTCCCTTTGTGAAACCAAACTGATTGCTTGTAAGCAATCCATGTCTTTTGAAGTGGCCCAGTAGATCATTTAACATTAGCTTTTCAAAAACTTTACTTTACAGGAAGTATTGATATCGGCCGGAAGTTATTCAGATCACTAGAATCACCCGATTTAAAAAGAGGTATGACTTTACTACATTTCATAAGATCTGGAAAAACGCCTTGTGAAACTGAATAATTATAAATTAAGGCTAAGTAAGGCGCTATGACGTCTATGATATGACTGATGACTACAACTGATGTACCCCATAAGTCTTCTGTTTTCTTTAAATTCAGAGATTTGAATATTTTTAAATTTTTTTCCGAATCTACAAGGTCAAATTCAAATATCATCTGACATTTCTTAATATTAGTGCAAAGTAAGGAATGAGCTTGAGACGAAGATGATTTTAGACATTTTGTGGTATTTAATGCTATGTTATAAAAATAATCTTCGAATGCCGAGGCAATATCGTCATTTGACAAGACCTGCTGTTCCTCTGAGACAATTTGACTTGACAATCGCGTGATTTACATTTACCAGCTTCCTTATTTATAATATTCCATACTGTTCACCATGTTATCCGAAATTTTGATTTTTGCACTAGTATAGTTCGCCTTCGCAGTCAGACACACTTTCTTGAAAATTTTTGAATAGTTCTTAACATAGTCCAGAAACTCTGCATATTTTTTCAGTTCTCTCTCTCCATAAAGTTCATAAAGCCTCTTTCTACTTTTATAAATGCCTACGGTAGCCCATTCGCTAAACTTTGATTTAGCTTTAGTCTTTGACCCACTAATAGTTCTCAATTTGAAATGTTTGTTAAATTGACAAAGAATCATACCAAACAAATCTTCATACAAATTATTTGAGTCATAAAAATGTGAATAAGGCAGTGTTGACAGATGATTTTGAATTTCTTTTTTGAATAATTCCAAACGATAACCATTAATGGGTCTATATGTTACAGCTTGTGTAGTTTCCTGAATTGGCTTTATAAAAGATGCCCTTTGACCGCTGTGATCAGAATTAAAACAGTTAAATATTTGCTTATCCAGACATTCACAGTTACAAAAAATATTATCTAGGCATGTTGCACTAGTGACGCCCACCCGGGTAGGTTCAAAGAACAAATTAAACATATTAAACGATTTAAACAAACATAGAAATTTAACAGAATTATTAGACGATTCAAGCAAGTTAACATTAAAATCTCCACATACTATAACATGCTTTCGGCAGTTTCGGCTATTAGTCACTAATTTCAGCACATTTCCCATGGTATTTTCAAATTTGTTGAAATCAGCTGCTGCCGCTGTTGGTGGTCTATATACACAAATAACAATATAACTTTCTAATTCTACACAAGAAATTTCTACAATCCTCTCTATGTAACATTTTACAACATCCTTCCGTTTTTTAGATCTTAGACCATTTTTAACAATAATAAGGGAACCACCATGAATGGCAGATTTTCTAGCATAGTAACTGACTAATTTAAAGTTAACAAAGTCAAATATTAAATGTTCTTCTTTAAGCCAATGTTCTGTAATACACATAACTTGTACATCAATATTATCTAAGAATAAACCTATCTCTAACTCCTTGCTGGAAAAACCCTGAATATTCTGGTGAACAACAATCATATTAAGATGTTTTTTCGCTGTCTGACAATCTAGTTTAAATGTGACAAGGTGGTGCTGTGGGTCTGCCAAGATCCTCTTATAACACTATTATTTCTATTTGGCTCAATATTAAAGGCCAATAAATTAGTACATTTCTTTGGCAAAAAAATCTTCCCCGGGGTTAGCCAAAAACGCTCAATGAATTTATTTAAGTCAAAAAAATTATACTTATTATTGAGAGATATGGCGTTGCACATTAAAGAGTTGTAGCGTGATATTTTACTATTGTACTCATAAGGCATATTCTCTGAATATGGCAATGCACATAAAATAATTTTGCCCACGCCAGATCTTTCAATATCATTTAAAGTTGACATCAATTATCTATACTTGGCTTATCAACATTAAGACTATTTCCCATTAAAATTACCAATGTAGTGCTATTATCATAACATCCATTTGAAATAAGGTCACATAAATGAGACAAAGTTATGTTGCGGTAACAGTAATTTGACACTTTTTGTCTCAGTCCAAGGTTCAATAAGGGGCCCATTCCTAACCCAATCTCATCAGAGTAAATAACCGTCTTCTTGACAGGTTTATTAACTGCTGGCACAGCCAGCTTAGGTGCCTTGAGGGCCACACTGGGTTGATCAGACACTGTAGGTGCTGTTTGTTCACAACTACAAATGTTACTATTAAGAAGCAACTTGCAAGCAATTGTCACGCGATATCAGGGGGCACGGCAGTGCCCCCGCCAAGTTGAGCACGGCCGTACCATCCTTTTCCCGAAGCCATTCAGGCCATTTTCGACCCTCCTCTTATTCTGTTGTCGATAAAGCTAAACGACTCCTTCCCAAAATCATTGAATTCCAACATATACTTTAAGAATGATTGCAAGTCAAAATTCCTTAATTTTGTCACTGACTCACTGATCGCAATCATCGTATATGTAAGGTACTCGTAGCAGTCCCACAAGCTCCAAATTTTGAACACTTCTAGTGTTAAGGCTACAAAGCCACTGAAAATTTAAACATACCGCAAAATCAGTCGGGTTGTCTAGTTTTACAAACCGCACAATGAACATTGTAATCCCATATAAATATATGCGTTAGCAAAGCTATTTTATCTGTTGCTAAAATTTTAGCTTTTTAACACTACATAATTAGGTACTTACAAAAAGGAATGAGATCCCATCAAAAACATTACATGTACAAAAATGCCAGTCTTGCAACGCAGTTCTCCTACTGCAAAAAGTATTCAGATCTAATGTAAAACCAAGCCGGTGTCCCCGAGTTTACTAACAACATGTCATTGTAATCCTTTAAATATTAGATATCTATATTTTTAAGATAAATACAATGACTTTGCAATCGCACAGGAAAAATAAATCATCTAATAATATTACATTATATGTACATGTATGATTGCAACGTGTTACACCCAAGGCTAAAAACCTGAAAACAGTTTGTTCAGAATCGAGAGTGGAATCAAATGCAGTATATATTAACATGGGTATACTTTTTCTTTAATTTTCCAATTGTTTACGTGTCGAGTCTAAAAGTTTCGAATACTACAGTTTACCATTCTATCGAGAGGTTAGGAGATAGAGGTTGAATATTTAATAATGGCTGGCAGCTTTGGCAAATTGGTTTTTTCACTGTATGTCATATCATACAAATTGACAAAGTAGGTTGACATGACATGACACATGTAGAGATGTGACAACAACGCAACAAATGTAGAGTTAACAATTGAATAGAATTGCAAGGAAAACTAAACATACGAATATCTTTCGAAATATTAACTGATTGAAAAATAAATACTCTAGATTAATTAGCAATAATAGAAATCATTTGGGGTGTCTGGGGTTTTTAGTGGCTCAAGCAGGGGGGTGTCACTACGCAGTTTAGGTACATTTGGCCGGCGCGCCTCCCTGGCAGGCGTATAGCAGTGGGCTGCCGCTCGGCTCGCACGATAGTCGTATTAGGTACGTGGCGCTCGCAAAATTGAAAATACACAATGGCTTCGAAACCTAAACCTCGATCTAATCCGTATAAAAGATATAATATTGGTTGGCAAGAAACAATATAAGGAACTGGCTGACATATTTTCAAAGGAATACGGCTGTGGCATACCTACACCTACTTCCGTGAGAATCAGACATACTATCTCCGGATAAAAAAAGTATGTTTACAGAACCAACGTTTGTAATTCTTACATATGTATCTTAAATATAATAAATCAGTAGGTATAGGTACAAAAACTTGTCAAGTGACAACCCTGTGCCGACGCTCACAGCTAGGTCATAAAACTGCGGCGCGCAAAGAAGATTCACGGTTCGTGCGCGGTTATAAGTTTCAATTTTGCTTGCAGGCGGCGAGTATAGGTATAATTTTATACCTAAATCTGACTTTTGTGAAGGAGTGAATTTTCTGAACGGTAGTCCTATTAGTTATTCTGTGGATCAAGTAACACGTTGTATATATAATATGTACAAATTGGTAGGCCGACTTGTGCTATACGTATGTTTAGCCGTGCGATACCCAGGTTATTCTATTTATTCCATATTAACGCGATAGGGAGATGGATTGCGTTTCGATTCGTTTTTGCAAACGATTGTCATTTTGGCCAAGCCCCCTGGCAGCCAAACACTTTTATTTCTTCTAACTTCACTCACTTAATTACCTGCGATAGTTTAAAAGCGAAACATGAGCTCACCTTGTAGAAGGCCATTCGGTTTTAAGGACCTTTACATAACGAGCCCTCTGCGGCTCCGCGGGAACTTTTAACGCGTCCCTCGGCACTTTCGTCGCCAAATGACAGAAGGAGTAAAACGACCGAGTAATTTATTTT
Source organism: Pammene aurita (assembly GCA_947086415.1). Classification (NCBI taxonomy): domain Eukaryota; kingdom Metazoa; phylum Arthropoda; class Insecta; order Lepidoptera; family Tortricidae; genus Pammene; species Pammene aurita. The sequence continues at coordinate 2,761,578 of OX352310.1, forward strand.
TAAGGAACTTTTACGCCTCTTTTACGGTTTTGGCTGTGGGACGTGGATTTCTGATTAACTTAATTATGTTATTTAATTTGTGGTGTTAAATTTTTTGAAATAAATCTGTCTCTTACGTTCCTTAAGCGTTGAAATTTGCATATAATAGGTATGCTGTCAGATGAATGTAGATAATCGTGCTTTCTCGGTTTAAATTCGTGACTAAATAGGTGAGGTATTCAAAATGTCCTCGTCACGACTTGTTGCTAAGAGAAGAAAATCTTTTCAATCTATTTTTGAATATCTCTGTACCTAAGGTACTTCTGCTACTGAAAGTACTTACATAGTTTAAATAACGTTAAATGTATAGTATAGTTTGTCCGGCTCTGGCCACACTATAAACGAGTAGAAATGACTTATGACCAAGTGCAAAGATAAATCTAAAGTATGAAAATGCTCTTAAACTCTAATTCCTGCTAAAACTCTCGCCTCAATGTTTGACATCATTGATGATGTGGCGTCGTGGCTATTACAGGTCAACGTAACCCGATACCGATTACCGAGTCCTGGGGCCGCATAAAAAGTAATGGGCTATATATTGACCCTAAGTATCGTGTTGCAGGGCTCCAACGATAAATGTAGTCCCTAAACTGGTTAACTGGAGTGGATAGAATGTTACGTTATGTGTTTTATACTTACGTACATACCTATACCTACGATTAATACTAGGGCTCTGGGACCTCGCGACGCGAGCTAAAAGTGAATAGATCTATGGTTCCGCCATTTTAATAAATGTACAGTATACTATAATCTTAAGTCTGCGATTCTAGAGAGAGTACAGAAAGCGTTCTTACGCTTTTTATACAAAAAAATGTACGGATATTATCCATTTCTCTATCCTACCAAGTACTTACTGGGAGTTCTCGGGTTTAACTATCTGGAAGTAAGGCGTAGTATTGCGCTTCTCACTACGGTCTGTAAAAACTTGCGTGGTGACTCAGACTGTATTGAGTTAACCGAGCAAGTGGTGCGTCTGTTCGTCCCTGCACCCACGAGATTTGAGTTCCGGTCTCGTGACCGCTGTCTTTTAGCGGAGCCCGTCTGTCGTACTGTGTCACGCAGGCAGTCTCCGTTGGTTCGTGCTTTACACAGCTTGAATGCACTTCTAGCATCGGCTCCTGTATGCGACGTGTTTGCGAGGAGGTAGTGCGCAACGAATGTCTGAGGTTCAGCGAGAAGATGGATGTTCGGCCTTCTACTGTGCCTGTTTGACATATTGTGTCATATTCATGTGTTTATTGATTTTAGGTCATATGATTTTGTATATTATTTTGTTCTTTAGCCTTAAATTGTAATTTCACAGTGCTTTAGTGTAATAACTGTCATGCTGTGTAATTAAATTGTATAAATAAAATAAATAAATAAATAAATAAATAAATGCTTAAGACCATCTAGAGTTCCTTAAGATTTTTGTGCTAATTTCCACCATTTTGAACTATTTATGCATGTTTTTGTAACCTATGTAATTAATTTTAGTTTAAATATTAGTTGTAACATTAGTGTAAAATCCTCGAAACTGTTTGCACACCTGTTATTGGTGCATAACTGTATTTCTCAAACATGCGGGGAAATGTTGTCATTACATTAGTGAAAATAGGCTCGGAAGCATCACGTTTCGGGTGCCTTAGTGACACTTAGTGTTTTCATGCGATGGCCAAGTCAATCTATTTTATTTAAACATAAAAGATTTTTAATATTAATGTGGTCACTATAAAATGTTGTTAGATCAGCTAATTACATAATAACTTAAGACAGAAGGTCCCTTAAGTAGGGACTGAATAAATCAACCGACTTGGTATTACATGGATCTCACAACTTTTTACGGTAGAATAACTGAGTTGCGAGACTTGTTTTTTTTTACAAGTTTTGTTTAAAGTAAAGTAAATTCTATTGAACGAAAACGGGTTACATAGATGTTGAAGTAATTACAGAGTATCTCCATTTTCTACCTCCGTGAGGTATACAATAATTCTTACATCTTGCATGCACTAAATACTGGTATGTACCTATAGTTTAATTGTTAATACATGCAAAATATTCGTTCAAACTATAAAAGCACTTGTCTGTCAGCCATGTATACAGTTTCTTTTTGAACGCTTCCAGTGGCAACTTCTTTAAATCAATAGGAAGATGGTTAAAAACTTTGACACTCATAGCCGCCGCAGTTTTTCCAAACGAAGGATTTTTATGATCTTATCAAACCTATATTTTTCTAGCAGTCTTAGTCTTGGTTGCTTATTTTTAAAAAGGTGACTATTGGCCTTCACAAATACAGCAACTTCATGAATGTACAGGCAAGGAAAAGTTAACAATTTATGTTTTTTAAATAGTAACCAACACGAATCTCTTCGTTTTAACCCGTATATTGCTTTAAGACATCGCATTTGTCGCCTAAACACTATATCCCGACTGGCGGAATTTCCCCATATCACAAGCCCATATCGGAGATTTGACATAGCATATGAGTGATAAGCCAGAAGTGCAGTTTTTTCTGAAGACACTTCGTTGAGTCTCCGAAGTGGATGAATAAATCTACAAAGTTTATTGACGATGTATTCAGAGTGTGGATTCCAACTCGTGTGACAATCGAGTTGAAGTCCCAGAAATTTTATTGTCTGTACATTTTCTATCTCAATGTCTTTGGTCACTACCCTTACATTCGCTGGTATACCTTGGGGAGCATAAAATTGCATACATTTGGTTTTTGACATATTAACTTGTAATTTTTTTGCTTCTAGCCATCGAAGGACATCATGGAAAACTTTATTAGTTATTTCATTGTGTTCTGCTCCGTTGCCTCATTGAATAATAATCGAGCAGTCATCAGCGAATAAGACCATCTTTTGATTCGTAATTTTTCGTAATTCATTTATATAAAGTATAAATAATAGTGGGCCCAAAATGCTTCCTTGCGGGACGCCTACTTTTATGCTTCTTCTAGTATTCTTTCGAATTCCACGTTTGTGGGATTTTGTTTGAGACGGTTAATATTAAAGTCACCACAAATCAAGATTTTTTGCTTGTCTTTTCGAGAGTCTAATAAGCAATTCGTCTAGTTTTTTAAAGAATAGGTTTAAGTCCGCTACTGGAGTTCAATAGACACATACAACGATAATTTGTAATTCGTTTAGCAAGGCACCACAACATTCAAAAACACTTTCAATGCTTAATTCCTTAATCCAGTCTATTGCGATAAAGCTTATTTCATTTCTTATAAGAATACATGTACCCCACGACGACTGTGGGTACGGCAGAATGAGTCAGCTAATATGTATCCTCCTAGTATTAAGTTTGCTTCTTCACCGCTCTTCATGAAGTGTTCGGTTAGACAAATGACATCAGCTTTACACATTTCAGACTCAAGCTCGGCTAATACAATATTAATATTATCTATTTTATTTAGTAGTCCAGCAATATTTTGATGCATTACATTAAAATTCTTCTTTTTTTACAATATTATTATTAGTTTTATAGGAATAATTTGCAGCGAAAGGAATGCTGAACGGGTTTCATTTGAGGTGCTTGACTTATTTCCTTTAAGGATGCTTCAACGTCTGTAAGATATTTTTTTAAGCTTAAGAATACATTTTTCACACCATATTTATTAATTTTTCCAGAGTGATTGGAAAACATGTCAAATGATAATTCTAAATTTGTGTCAAAAATGTAGCATGTAGCTCTTTATACATCCTGTATTAATTATTTTCCAAAACTTTCAATTACATAGTTATAAATAGGTAAGTGGGCAGACAAATAATTACTTGTGTGTGGGTTATTTTTTGCACTTCAGATCTAATATCACGAACCAGCTGACGATTATCCAGCTCGGTATTGAAGTCGGTGTCACCTAAGAGTATTACACAAAAGTCATTTTGCGTAAAATTAGCTAGTTTATTGTCTAATGTCTTTAATAATGCTCTTATTCCGAAGTTCGGTACTGAGTAATGGCAGTAGTCAACATTCCGATCAAATGCATTTTCTATTGCTGCCAATGTTCCTTTACACCTCTGGTTACTAATAACACATAGTATGGTTTTTCTTTCCTCTGTAAGGCTGATAGTAGTCGACTGTTTTCCTTGCCTACTTTTGGTGAATGACGATTCAGTATTCGTTGTAACAGCCTCGGCTCTGTTTACATACTTGTCAACTATATTATTCGTGTATATGAGTTTTTCTGTTAGTGTCTCAACCTGGTTTGTTAAATCCGCAATTTCGCTTGTCGCGTCTTTCAGTTGCTCCTCGAGTAGTATAATTTTTCTTCGCAAGTATAGAACATCTGTGCTTTCATCTGTTGCCTTTGATAACTGAGAAGCAATTGTTGGCGTTGAGATTCCGCTTGGTGATATTAATAAAGGTCTTCCCCCTTTTTTTTTTGGTGCTGCCAGATTTCGATTTATTTGTGGGTGAATAGCATAGAATTTTAAGTGTATTATTCTCCATAGTGAGTTTATCTATTTGTCTGTGTAATTTATTATTTTCCAATATAGTATTTTCTAATTAATTTTTAGTAATATCTAGTGCAGATATTAATTGGTCAATTTTTTCATTCGCTTCTCGATCATTTGATTTACTGAAGGACATATCGGCACTTTTTGATAACAAGGCTGAAGATATCGGAGTATGTACAGTGGTTGATTCTTCAAGAGTATCATCTTCATAACTTACAGACGATATTTGGGAGTCAGTTATATCAGAATTTAGTGACGAGGCTATAGATTTCAATGTCTCGAATGACAACGGGGCCTCGTTGTCTATTTCGAGAGTTTCTCGCCGTTCAGCTCTAATTGACTGTTTCTGTACCTCTTCTTGCTCTGGGATAACTTCGGTAGTCGTTGTTTGTGGTTGGCTCTGGTCGAAATTTTTGTGTATCTCCGGCTGCTTTATTGTTTTAGTTGCTTCACCGGTCACAGACACAGAGAATGAAGACGAAGCGCTAATGTTCTCGTTGTTCTTCAGGGCTGTATTTTCAATGCACATTTTACATTTCCACTGTGTCCGCGATTCCAGTGTTCTCAATCGATATAGCTTTTCTGAGACGCCTGCGCAGTCATATTCGTATCGTTTTTTGCAAGCTGAGCGTGTAATTGTAGCTTTTGAGTCTACAGAAGACTTGCACTTAAAACAGACCACTTTATTCGTCATATTTCGGCTACTTACAGTTGTTTTGTTGGTCTTACTTGGTGCCATTACGGTATGATTTAAAATTTTCTTAAAGGATTGCAAAGTTAATTTATGCTAGTTTTCGAACGCACCTCTTTGCCCTGGCAGCACTATTCCTTATCTGTGTAGCAGGGCACGTCAAACTGTCAGTTGTCAAAACGTTATCCAATCAGCTGTGTGTTGAGTTCTTTGCACCGTTATAATTAACGGGATAATTTGTTTATAATGATGATTTTAAATGCAAAACGGCTAAATAATTGTTCTCACCATTGTCCTAACATCCCAAATAGTGTCACTGTGCAGTTAAAAATAGCGTAGCTTCAATCACGAGTTGTTAATTCAAACTTGAGCAAGCACGATAATGAAACTGGTACGTATTTTATTACTTTTTATTAATTAAATAACTAGGAGCACTTTCTGTGTGTGTTTACTTGGCTAGGGTTGCCAGACCTAGTTTTTGATGGCATCTCATTTATTTTTGTAGACAGACCCCCTTTTTTTTCCTTTCCAGTACCCTCTACTTCTTAAATACCAACATCGAATTTTCTTAAAGCCCACTCTCTGTCTTATGAGCTTTTCTTATTTTTGTAGGTAGTCTTCCTCTTTTTCTTTTCCGGTACTACTTCTTGAGCTTCAGCTACAGTTTTTCTCAAAGCCCTCTCCTCCCTGTCTCTATGGGGTTTTTCTCGGAGGCTTTGATGTTACACTTTTTGACATATATTTAATTAATCATTTATATATATCATATCATATGGGATTACAAAGTTATTCATGCAGTTGGTTTATCTAGAAAACTGGATTGAAATTGCAAAATATTTTAATTTTTCCTTGATTTATACATTAAACACTAATTGTATTCAGAATTTGAGGCTTCTATGTCTACTAGAAGTGCCTTAGAGTTTTGATGATCGGTCAGCCAGTGAGTGACAAAATTAAGAACTTTGACTAGTTATAATTCTTAAACTACTGGTTAAAATTGAATAAAATTTGAAGTGTACCGTGTTTATACAATGCTTGCCAATTAAGTAACCAATTACTAGAAATACAGGATTCTAGTTTAAGCACAACAAAGTTATAGGGGTCGAAAATGGCCTGAACTGCTTAAAAAAAATGATGTTACGGCCGTGCCGCTTTTTTTTCTCGACTTGGCGGAGCCACTGCCGTGCCCCCAGATGACAAAAAAATTCTACGTAACTATAAATTTTGCTGACAAAATTTCACTGAAATCGGTTCAGAATTGCGACCTGTAGAAAAGAACAGCTGATATCAAACGCCGACTGTTGATAACAGACACCGGAAAGACATACGAAAACATTTTTGTCCAAGCTGAAACAGAGGTCTTCACTGTCGCTCGGTCATTATGTCATGGGAGGCAATTATTGATGTAAGACCCACCCACGACAAAACTAAGCTAAGCAAGTGACGTGTTCAAAATGAACCTCACGCAATTTTATGGAACGAAGTTCCTTATCGGACGGTTTGCGGATGGGAGGCGAAAAAAGTCCATCAAGAAAACGCGACACAAAGCATTTTACATGTCTCGCATACACATTGAGAGACATGTAAAATGAAATAAAATAAAATAGAATAAAGTGAAGTGAAAAGTGAGAAGTGACAAAGTGAAAAGCCAAAAGAGTCAAAAAAGGCAAAAAAGTATAAAAAGGCAAAAAACTAAAAAAAAGGCAAAAAAGTCAATAAATTATAAAAAAAGTAAAAAATTAAATAACATACTTTCGTTCCAACGAAGTGTTCCACGACACTCACGCATTTTTTTTTTAAATTAAATTTTGCCAATATTTTAAGCACCAGGCTCGCTTAGCTAGCTTGCTTCTGGATGAACAAGAATGTTTTCTTTCTGAAATAGCTAAAATTCACAACACTGGATAACATTTTCCTGCCTAAATTTAGCCATGAATTATTTCTGTTTTCCGTGTACGATCTAAAAAGAATGGCGAAAAGAAGTAAAAAGTCCGAGCAACTGAACAAAGCAATGTTCCGAACCGTTGCCACTTTTCATTCACTCCATTGTGAACAGAATAAAACTGCTGGGTCGAAAAGGGGCATACCAAAATCAACTTTAATGTATTATGTTAAGATTGATTATGAAACGGCTTCACTGTGCTAGCTGTACGGCTTCTTTGTGAATTCATGCCCTTAGCCTGTAGTTTGTACCTGCCCTAATGAAACGTGCTCCGAATTCGGAAGGAAAGAATATCGGTGTTTTTCCAAATGGAAGTGTTTATTTTTCTTCGTTTTTATAAGTGGCCGAAGGCAATTTGTTCGCGGAGGCTTGATGTTCCTTTTCAATTAATTTCTACCAATTTCTCTAGATTCTGTTTAATTAAAGATGATTTCCATTTATATCATTTGTCTGTGACCTACGGTACAATTAATAATTCCGCGGAGTGATTTGACAGAACTTTACATACATTTGACAACCGCTTTGTATGCCGAGAGCTGTCAAATCACTCCGCGGAATTATTAATTCTACCTTACAATCCTATTTTAGACAGCTACTTGCGTATGCCTATTCATTTGTCATTTGTTTGTTTTTACCCGCTTACAGTTAATAACGAAGTGGTTATTCAAGCTCGCATGTTCACAAAGAAAATATATGAAGAAATGTTTACAAAAACAACATAACTAACATTTTTGGCGAATTTGTGTTTTTGATGTCATCATGTTCGTCTCCAAAGGGGCTACGAAAGGTGAAAATGTTTGTCAAAAAACTATTCCGTGTGGCGAAAAATTACCATTAAAATTTCTAGCATAGTACTATGTCCTTAAAAGTTATGATAAAAACAGCGGAATTAAGAATTATAATAAAATTAATATTAAATTAACATTAAAATAAAGAAATTTAGTAGATATAACGAAAACTTTCTATGAAAAAACATTTTAAAAAAAAGATTCTTTTTGAACAACGTAACTAACCAAACCTTTACAAAAATAGCATAAGTGACACAGTTTATTTAATATCTTTTCCGAAAAATAAAGAGCCTTAGAACAAATAAAGAGACCTAACTTTGTGGCCTATCTTTATTGTCCCTGAAAATCAAACCTTAATCATTATTATTTAAAGAGAAATTCAGTTAAAATAATGCTCAATGTAGTTATGTTGTCTTTGTAATAGCAGAGCTTGAATTTGAAAAAATTGTGTGCATCGAGAAAAAGTTGTGAATTTTTGACCATGGATAGAGTGCCCCACGATAAATATTTTTTAGTATAGGAGGTCTGTAAAATTTTTGAACCTTCGCGTCAAAATCAGGGGTCTCGTGCAATATGTTATTACTCTGTGGTTAAGGCTGCTAGAGGTTGTGTGGTATCATTTCCGTATAAAACTGACATGCAGAATTCATTTTTGATAATAAAAAAGTAAAAATCGAAACTACAAAAAAAGCTCTGCGGAGAGGAAAAACACTCAAAAAGATATTATATTTTAGAACGTTATATAACTAATAAATATCATTTAATTTTTAAATAGAAAAAATATTATAAGGAAGAATATTTAATGCAGTTTTTAAATGTTTAAAATTTTAAAGCTTTTACTACACAAAAACTACGAGAAAAAAAATCATTCGCGTCGTGGTGTATATGTTTTCTCCATTTATAAGTATGGAAAATCAATGTGAAACGTGACCATCCGTAGCGAATTGACCTTAAAATGTATTTATGGCTTATTATTAGTAAAATTTGCTTCTACATAATGAAAAAAAAACGGGCTGCACTCCGGGAGTGCCGGCAGAAGTGAAAACTTGAAATTAAGCATAATTTATTTACTTTCGTCCTCCTTTTGACCAACTAACCTGTCAAATATGCCGGACGTAAACATAGTTCACAATTTCCGAACGCACCCCTCACTGTCAAGTTGTCAACCACTAAAATATGTAATATGGCCGACAATTTGTCATTAAATAAACACTTTTAAATGCAAAATACGCGACAATCCGAATTTTGCCCACATATGTCTTCGATTCAAAAAAAATATTTATTTACGCTTTTCATTTGAGCATAATTTCATTCGGGTCTACCGTACCCCTCGACGGAATTATTAATATAGATTGATTCGATCAGATCACGTGTCCGTCATACGAATTTTTAATCTGACGAATCTGACGGTCACATGACCTGACGCGAGTTTAACATTTTTTCCCCATCACAAAAAGTGCACAGTGCCGCTAAAAAGTTTTCACTTCAAAATTCCTTATACTAGCTTAAGTATTCATCGTTATAATTGGAACAAATGTGCTTTTCAATTCTTTTTTTTTCATTTCTGCATTTTATAGAAGGTATTTTGAGCAAAAGTGACTAATAAAATAATAAACTACATTTTACATTTTAAGATCAATACACTACGGGTGTTCACGATTCACATAGATTTTCGATACTTACTATGGAGAAAACATATACACCACGACGTGAATGATTTTTTTCGCGTAGTTTCTGTATTGTAAAGGCCTTAAAATTGTATATATTTAAAAACTGCATTAAATATGCCTCCTAATAACATTTTTTTATTTACAAATAAATGATATATATATTACTTTTACAACGTTCTAAATTATAATATTTTTTGAGTGTTTTTCCTCTTCGCAGAACTTTTTTTTAATATGGATTCATTTTTGATATAAAAAATGTAAAAACATTTTTAATATCAAAAAAACCGGCCAAGTGCGACTCGGACTCGCGCACCGAGGGTTCCGTACAAACCTGTACGTATATAGGGGTAGTAACTTTAAAATATTTTTATTATATGATGTAATTAAAAATTTACGGTTTTCGCAATTTTTCTTTATCTGTGCTATAAGACGTTGCTTCGTACCAAATTTCAAGATTCTGAGTTCACGGGAAGTACCCTGTAGGTTTTGATTCCCTTGCGAGCGAATATTTGCGGCATAAACGGCTGTATCTTTTGATTGCGTTGGCTTAGAAGTCTGATTTTTTCACAGCTCCAAGGGACAGTAGACCTAAGTATTTGATATAAATTTCTGCTTGATACCTCCACGCGTTCCTGAGAAAAATGGTCTTGACAGACAGACAGACAGACAGACGGACAGACAGACGGACAACAAAGTGATCCTATAAGGGTTCCGTTTTTTCCTTTCGAGGTACGGAACCCTAAAAATGAATTATGTATATCTGTTTCATACGGAAATGATACCACACAACCCCAGGAGCTTTAGCCAGAGAGTAATAACATATTGCACGGGACCCCTGATTTTGACGTGGAGGTCCAAAAATTTTACCGTCTCCAATACTAAAAAATATTCATCGTAAGGCACTCTATCCATGCTCATAAATTCACAACTTTTTCTCGATGCGCACAATATTTTTCACTTTTTTACTGATAGAAAACCCTACTATAAACATCCCTTAATATGAACTATACGGAGTTATACAAAGTCAAGAGTAAAAAACTCTCTCCCGGGCTAGAGGTCCGCGCCACGCCGGCGCGCCGCCGCCGACTTGACCCGGCGCGCCGCCGCCGCCGCCGGGTCGTCGAAAAACCCGCGCCGACCCCAAATATTCCAAACTTAAAATTCAAATTACGCGTTTCCCAAGAGTATCTATTAAATATATTTAGCTACGGCAAGCTCCTCGGATTTAGATAATGTGGACCAAAGAGGAAATGTATTGAAGGTCTGGGAACTTAGAAGTCCGACATTTCCTTGGCTGGCAGGTTTCACAATTCATATTCATATTTAGTCATGAGCAGTATGCACCATTTATTTTAAAATAAACAGAAATTAATGAAACGTCTGTTCTCTATATGGCTGTCATTTATGGTAAAAAAGCGGCCGTGGGTATCATGTCAAACAGTTCTTCAGAGCACAACCCATTCTCTCTTTAGACTTATAGGTTCAACAATATCGCTCGTGAGTTTTGGATCGTCGACGATTCGCACAGCGCGCCTTTGTACCGAGTCAAAGGGCCCAAGCTGGTATTCAGGTGCTCCTACTCAAAGGTGACAGCAAGTACTCCATATGGGGTCTGACTTGCGACTTGTATAGAAGCAGTCTCTGCTTCGGAGTGAAGTATCTCCTGGCTCTATTGAGCACATTGAGCCGTTTGGATGCCAGCGTGGCCTTCCCTTCAAGGTGACTACGGAATTGGACGTCACTAGGAATGTCGACACCGAGGATCCCGATACTCCCTGACATTGTAAGAGTTGCACCTTGGAACTGAGGGGCCTCAGCAAATGGCGTTTTCTTAGCGGTAAACGCGCAAACTTGTGCCTTTGTGCTTTCCTTATCTCAAACAGCTAACGTTTTGTTTTCCTTATCTCTTGGTAGTTCCCATGCGGCAATGCAATGGCTAAGTGAATCTATTTTGCATAACACATATGGGGCGCCTTTTCTAATTATATTTTCATGAATAAATAAATACGAGTCTAGGAATTTTAAATGAGTAAGCCCTCCGTAGGCGGAATGCGAAACAGTGTTTTACAAATTCTGGGCGGAGGCCAAAATAATATAAAGGGAATGTGTGAATTGCCTCTTCTTGTTGCGTTAGGTTAGTTATTCACTAAGGTTAGCGCAAAATATATAGGTTTCTAAGCTTTGTGATTAAAAAAGTACACAGGCATTAGCTACGTTATTCTAGCCACATGTTAAACTCGGCCTTTTTTCACACCGTCGCGGTTTCCGGAGGCAGTGCCGAAATGAAAACCATCTTAGTTAATCTTATAAATCAAATACGATCCTTGTTAATTTAAAAAAAGTTATGCAAAACAATAACTATTACCCTTTTTTCAGCGAGTCGTATCCCCTAACGCCGCTACCGGACGAGGTAGGCGGCGGCGTGGTGACCGAGGGCCCGCCGCTGCTGTTGGCCGCGTGGACACCGAAGGGGCACGGGCTCATCACGGTGAAGGACTGCGACATCTACTACCGGCCCGCGCCGCGCTCCTCCACCGGCTACCGCGTCACGGATACCGGCAAGCCTGGGACCATTTATAACGGCGTGCCGGACTGGCTGTATGAAGGTAGGTTTAAAGAGACTACTGCTGGTCGCATGTACGCCGAAGGGGCACGGGCTCATCACGGTGAAGGACTGCGACATCTAATACCGGCCCGCGCCGCGCTCCTCCACCGGCTACCGCGTCACGGAGACCGGCAAGCCTGGGACCATTTATAACGGCGTGCCGGACTGGCTGTATGAAGGTAGGTTTACAGAGACTACTGCTGGTCGCATGGACGCCGAAGGGGCACGGGCTCATCACGGTGAAGGACTGCGACATCTACTACCGGCCCGCGCCGCGCTCCTCCACCGGCTACCGCGTCACGGATACCGGCAAGCCTGGGACCATTTATAACGGCGTGCCGGACTGGCTGTATGAAGGTAAGTTTAAAGAGACTACTGCTGGTCGCATGTACGCCGAAGGGGCACGGGCTCATCACGGTGAAGGACTGTGACATCTACTACCGGCCCGCGCCGCGCTCCTCCACCGGCTACCGCGTCACGGACACCGGCAAGCCTGGGACCATTTATAACGGCGTGCCGGACTGGCTGTATGAAGGTAGGTTTAAAGAGACTACTGCTGGTCGCATGTACGCCGAAGGGGCACGGGCTCATCACGGTGAAGGACTGCGACATCTAATACCGGCCCGCGCCGCGCTCCTCCACCGGCTACCGCGTCACGGATACCGGCAAGCCTGGGACCATTTATAACGGCGTGCCGGACTGGCTGTATGAAGGTAGGTTTAAAGAGACTACTGCTGGTCGCATGTACGCCGAAGGGGCACGGGCTCATCACGGTGAAGGACTGCGACATCTACTACCGGCCCGCGCCGCGCTCCTCCACCGGCTACCGCGTCACGGATACCGGCAAGCCTGGGACCATTTATAACGGCGTGCCGGACTGGCTGTATGAAGGTAGGTTTAAAGAGACTACTGCTGGTCGCATGTACGCCGAAGGGGCACGGGCTCATCACGGTGAAGGACTGTGACATCTACTACCGGCCCGCGCCGCGCTCCTCCACCGGCTACCGCGTCACGGATACCGGCAAGCCTGGGACCATTTATAACGGCGTGCCGGACTGGGTGTATGAAGGTAGGTTAATCGATATATTCTCGTAAGTCTCCTTGATCATATTTTTCGCTCCTCTTTATTTTTAACTCTATCAGTAGATAACGTCGCGCTTCCAGTTATCTTTGCTAAACATTCAATATATCTTTAACTGGCCCCACTAAACTACTTATCATAAAACTTCCCGTGAAAATAAAAGAAAACTTGGCTCCACGTTCTGCGATAACTAACTCTCGCGTATGGCACCCCTCCAAGAGGCCAGCCGAGATACCAGGGTGACATAAATTGCAACAGTTTTTAGTTCGATTCAGATCGTAACAGTATAACGAAGTCGCGTGACTTCTGGGGCTGCTCCGAATTTCAATAAGTTGCTCTCAAAGTGTTTATTTTTATAGTAGTTTTTTTTGAGTCGACAACAATAAAATTAAACAAAACTATTCTGTATAACTAGTAAAGAATCCCAAGAGGGGATTGACTGACTCCAAGTTTATCGTGGGCTCCCCTACTAATATAGAATACAGATAATCTGAGTACCTAACCCTTCTCCATAATACTTATCTTAGTTTATGATTAATTGATTAGGTATAACGCATGTTCTGTAATTAAATTTTAAGATTTGTTGAATGTAGTGTACCTTCATAATTCTAAAAGTTCTACCTACGATACTCTAACTTCTGCACGATAATTATCAGCCAGTAAGGTTTCAAGTTTTCAACTGAGAACGTTCGATTTCAACTAACTTGCGAACTTCGTGTGTGACTTTGTTGGGTAACAAAATAATAAAGTTGGCGGTCGGAAAGTTTATTCAGCGATGTTTTTCCAATAAAGACTATAATTGTCTAAACATTAACGTTCACACAACACTAATCAACTGATAAAAAGGCAACCATTTGTCTCTTTTGTTTGAAAACCATGCTTTTATATATATATTAAAGTGACCTGTATTAATATTTACTTAGTTTCACTTTTTGCGTCAATAGGTAGGGGAGACCGGGGACAATTGAAACAATTTGCGTTTAACCTCCTGTGACCGTTATATTTTTATGAGTAGAAAGATGTACGCCCAAAATATTTCAAGGTTAGTTATCTGGTTCCTAAATAAAATGTATTTGGATGGTCTATAATCCATAGTTTTTTGACAATAATGTAATAAAGATAATGGGGCAGTATGGTTCAATTGACCTCACATGAGTGTCAATTGAAACACTATGTGAGGTCAATTGAAACACTCAAATATCTTCGGAACAATAAAAGTACTTATATCTGTTTTAATCTTTTTCATCCCTACCTCGGCATACAACGAGCTCATCAAAAGTTTTCAAGCATAACATAAACATTTCTCAATTTATGAGCATCTGAACATCTCGATAAAAAAACTTGGTAAAAAAAGAGTATTAGTTTTCTTTGTCGCTGCCACCTTATACATTTACCTTAACCAAAGTAGTTTTAATGCAATTCTAAGATATAACTATAAAGAATCGCAAAAAAACAAGCATTATTATGTTTCATACAAAAGTGCTTGTTTCAACTATAACAATGTTCCAATCATAACCTTTCCCATACGAAATTTACTGTGACGAGTGTTGCAGACGTCGGAATTTAAAATGAAATAATAGGCGCAATAAAATAATCAGTTTAAATTGTTTTATTATGTAAACAAAAACTTAGCGATATGCCAATTTAAAAAAAATTGTAAAATTTTCTCTGATATACATTTTAGCAGAGGCCGACCTCTTTAATCAGCCGGTTGGCAGCAGTCGGTTGTTGCTAAAACGTTTTATTATTATATATTTTTAGCGATAGCCAGGATTTTTATTAAAGAAAATATTAAAACAGATTGACTTATTTATTTCAATTTCCACAATTATGATCTTAATTACTAAAATCCTAATCAAAACGATTATTCATTAAATAAAATTATTTAAGCAATAGATTTACAAATTAGATGAGCAATATGCACAGAATGGACAAATGGAGATTTCCTCAGATATCTTTACTCCACGAGGTCTCGATGCGAAAAGAGGGCGAACCTGGGGGGTACCCTCGCTTATAAAGGTTTGCGAGGGAGGCGGCGGTGGTGACGTAGCAATGTCATCGAATGGAATAGTCGTCTATCTCCTTTTACGGCCTCTCCTGACACGTGGTCGCCCTCGACCACATGGTCGTCTAGGCTCCGGCATCCCAGCGTCTTGTACGTCCTTGTTATCGCTATCTAGGTGTCTGGCGGTGCTCTCTGTTATGTGACTGGCAGATGGTAGCTGGTGGCTCGTGCGTGCTACGGCGTGGTTCTCCTGGGCGTTCGAGTTCGGAAGCCCGGCGCTAGTAGTTGGACCCGGCTGACTGTCATCGGCAGGTGGACAAACTGTTTCGGTGTTTACATCAGTCGTGCAGTGTGTGTCTTCCTCACCTGGAAATGACAACAAACTAAATTAAGAGCCTGCTCATTAATTAACTGTTAAGACAGAGGCTCCTAGTTTGCATGTCTGTTTCATGAGAAGATAGAGGCACCTAGTTAGCTTACCCTTAAACAACTAAACACGGACAGAGGCGCCTAGTTAGCGTGACCGGTAGCGCAAGCAGATGTAAGCCACTTACAGCGCAGCTTACGGAAAGAGGCACCTAGTTAGCGTATCCTTAAACAACTAAACACGGACAGAGGCGCCTAGTTAGCGTGTCCCTCTACGTAGCATCAAATACAGAGGCGCCTAGTTTGCATGTACAGCTACATAGAATAAATGTTTCATGTACTCACTGTCAAAGAAGGCGGCACATGACTCGGGGGTCCATTCTCTGCGCCAAATAACCATATGCTCAGTTGCAGCTTGTGTGGTTTTGCCGTAGGAGCCACCCACCAGTTGCAGGTTGTAGCGACCGTGTGGCAGTACTCTCGTGACGCGGTAAGGTCCACGCATCCCGGAGTCGAGCTTGCCAGTCATCTGTGAAGCTTTAATTACAAAAACCATATCATCCAATTTAAATATTCGCTCCGCCCGCCGATTCTTATTCACATGCTCATCTTATTTTAGTCGATTTTCTTTTAATAAGTCAGTAGCGCGTTGTCTTTGTAACTCTCTAAGGCCCTCACGGTTTGGTTGCGTGTCATCAAGCGCTACGTCGCGGATAAGGGTCCTTATTATCGGTGTCGTGCCCTCTATACCGACAAGCAATTGTAAAGGAGAGGTTTGAATAGTTTTCTGCTTGGTGCTGTTAATAACAAGTTGGAGCTTCCAGAGGCTGGTAGACCATTGACTGGTTTTAGCGGCCTCTACGCGAAGCATGTCAAGTAGAGTTCTGCATTAACGCTCCACTTGTCCATTCTCACCGAGCATTTGAGGAGTTATAAAATGTATGCTAGACCCTATACTCTTAACCCAACCCTGAAACTGAGAGCTTTCAAACATACGCCCCTTATCGCAAACTATAAGTTTAGGCGTACCAAATAAAGAGATTGCGTTAGAAAAACAATTTTGCAACTCATTTGCATCTTGTTTAATCATTGGGTAAAGCCATCAATATTTAGAGAATGCATCGACTATTAATAAAACATATTTGTATCCGTTTGATTCAGGCAGTACACCTAGTGCATCAACGTGTATGGTATTAAAAGGAGCATCGGGCTTGTGCCACGAAGAAATCGGTTGGTGTGGAGCTCTATGTACTTTCTTTGATGATAAACAAATCAAACAATGTGCTATGTATTTTTTAACAAAAGCAAGTAATCCAGGAAACCAGAAGTGTCGCAAAATGAGATCCGTAGTTTTATCGATCCCAATATGCTCATGTTGATCGTGAAAAATACGCAACAAACTCAACCTGTGACCTTTAGGTATGAAACACAGTAACCTGGATTCCTCGCCAGTAGGAGAATATTTGTAATACAACAGATCATTTTCCATAACTTAATTTTTTCGGGTTTCCTCGTCAGCGGATTGAGCAATTTGTGCCCAGTTTTTTGGTTTATCTACATGGCAGACATCTACAGGATTTCGACTTAGATAGTCTGCATGTTGCATCATTACTCCCTTTCGGTATTCTATCGTGAAGTTGAAATCCTGCATATACATCCACCACCTGGCCACACGTGGTAGGAGATCCTTTTTTCGTTCTGTTAATTTTAAGGCATTGCAGTCTGTCACTATTTTGAAAGGAACTCCTAGCAAGTAGTGGCGGAAATGTTGCAAAGCTTTCACAACAGCGAGAGTTTCCAACTCATATGAGTGATATTTAGGTTCGGCGCCTTGAGTAGTCTTACTAAAATAGGCCACAACATGTCTACGATTATCATTATGTATTTCAATAAGTACTGCACCGTATCCGACCGAACTTGCGTCTGTGTGCAGTTCCGTGGGCAGCGAAGGATCGAACACAGCGAGCATGGGCTCATTAGTAAGACACTCAATTAAATATTTTCGAGCCTCAACCTGTTCCTCACCCCATATGAATGGAATCCCCCTCTTCGTCAATCTAGCTATGCAAGCAGTCTTAGCTGCATAATCGGGTATGTATCTTCGGAAGAAACCGGCTCACACAAGCAATTGTCGTATTTGACGTACGTTTGTTGGCACAGGGGAGTCAATAAAGGCTTTTATTTTTCTTTCGCTCGGCCTAACCTGACAATGTGATATCCTACGACCCAAATACTCTACCTCTGTGGCAACAAACGTACTTTTCTTTAAGTTAATTGAAAACCCGGCGGAAGTCAGTATTTCAAGAGTTTCACGCAAGTTATCCAGTGCCTCGTCAACGGTTGAGGCTAAAATTAAGACATCATCTATGTACGTCAAAACTTTACCCGCGTCTATAAGTGGCTTCAATGTCTTTGTTATTATTCGCTGGTATACAACAGGCGCGTTAGAAAGGCCATAAGGGACCTTTAGGTATTCAAAGTGCCCTTCAGCTGTCACAAAGCCTGACTTTGGAATTGAATCGCTATCCAGTGCTATCTGATAGAAGCCTGTGGCCATATCCAAACAACTGAAGTACTTGCTTTTGCCAAGACCGTCTATGTGGTCCTCGATCAGAGGCAGTGAAAAGCGATCTTTCACCGTAATGACATTTAACGCACGGTAATCTACGCACATACGGTCTTTTCCGTCACGTTTTTTAACAAGAAGCACCGGGCTAGCGTACGGTGACTGTGACTCGCGAATAATACCTTTATCTAATAGGTCACGAACTATCTCGCGAACTTTAGACTTCTCATCAATAGACATTTTATACGGTCTATAATTAATAGGAGTGTTACTTGTTAACTCAATGTGCATCTCGCCCGTAGTTACAGTCGTATGGGCCATGCCCTCAATCAAATGGTCTTTAAAGTTATCAATAATTGCAAACAATTTCTCACGATCGCTCCCGGTAAGCGGACTATTGATCGGTAGCTGCTCACTGGACTGTACATGTAACACGTCCTTTTTATCGTTAGTATTTGAAAGTTTAGTAACGTAATTATTACCCTTCATTCGAAGATATGCCACTCCTTCGCCGTTCAAAGCATCCGTCCCAATAATCACAGGCACACTCATACACTCAGGGGGCACGATTAATAGGTCAACTTTTAAAGCGTAATCACTGAATTCAACTAAGAATGTCACATAACCAGTGCAAACGACATTACCGCCTATTCCGTGTAAAACTTCATAAGTGGGTAGTATAGTGTGTTCGAAATGTTTAAGTATTGATTTACTAATTAAAGAAAACCGAGACCCACTGTCAATCAAAACATCCGTAGGTATGCCTTGTATTACCGCCGTCGTAATATCACTGTCGTCCGAACTACCCGTTAATTCTCGACAAAAATTTACATTGTTTTTATTACGTGATTCTGACCGCTTCTTAGCAAAGCATACCGTGTCGTCGTGCCCCGGCTTTGAACAAAACTTGCATACATTCGTAGTAAAATTAGACGAGGACACAGAATGTTTTTTCTCGTCTTTGTCGGGGGTTGCTTTGAGCTGTTTAAGACGTTTAGGGCAAAATCGTTGCGGGTGGCCTATAGCAAAGCATGAATAACATTTTAATTCACGATTGGGCGTTTTGAAAGTACGACCGCGTTTCCGTGTGTTAGGTTCAATTTGCCTACTGCGTGAAGGGCGTGTGGATGATTGCGCAATATTTGAATTAGGTTTTGTATAAATAGAAAGGAATTCGACAAGATCTTTGGGCATTAGTTGAGCGTTAGTCGCGGCAGCACGAATCTGAGCGTCAGTTATTCCTCGTATAACAATAGCAACCGTTAACTCGTCGCTTAAACCCTTTACTATGTTCAATCTTAGTAATGAGCGTCTCGTGTATTCTGCATACGTGGTATAACTGTCAGAATTTGTAGACATGACACTAAATAAAATATTAGCAATATCGATTCTTCGTGAGCACAATGGTTTAAATTCAAGTTTGAAGTTCGTCCACGAACGATCGTTGGTAACCCATTCGTTGAGCCAACAACGAGCGTCCCCTTTCAAACAGTTAGCTATCCTAGAAAGACACTCATTGTCATCCCAATGATTGATATCACGAGCTCTTTCAACCTCATCACACCAAGAATCGATGCCATGCAAACTTGGATCAAAATTTGAAATATAATAATGGTTGGATCTTACTTTTGTCAATGCGGTAAGGGCCCCAATGAGCCGGTCAGTAGCATCAGGTACTGCGGTAGAACTCCCAATTGGATCGCCGACGGTGCTAGCAGTTGACCCGGGTGGTAACGACGGGGCCTGCGAGCTGGATCCAGGTGCAGCGATGTCCAGGCTGCTGGCCGCGTCCGCGTGGCTGGCGGCCTGCTTCGCATGGCTGACGGCGCCACTGGCCGGACTTGAGACAACCGGCGCGCTGCCCTCAAGCGCGTGAAGGCGCGCCAATATTTCGCCCAGCTGCTCTTGGAGGCCGTCTGTTCCTGGAACTGACTGATTATTCTGCCTACTCCTACCCCTATTACGAGTGGATCTATCGGCCATTATTCATTTACTTAAGTTTTTAGACTTTAATCAATCTTCAATAGGCGAAAGGCACTATCCTAGTTCTGATTTTAGCGATAGCCAGGATTTTTATTAAAGAAAATATTAAAACAGATTGACTTATTTATTTCAATTTCCACAATTTTGATCTTAATTACTAAAATCCTAATCAAAACGATTATTCATTAAATAAAATTATTTAAGCAATAGATTTACAAATTAGATGAGTCAATATGCACAGAATGGACAAATGGAGTTTTCCTCAGTTATCCTTACTCCACGAGGTCTCGATGCGAAAAGAGGGCGAACCTGGGGGGTACCCTCGCTTATAAAGGTTTGCGAGGGAGGCGGCGGTGGTGACGTAGCAATGTCATCGAATGGAATAGTCGGCTATCTCCTTTTAATATCAAACATATCAAATCAACATACGGGTCAAACTGAGAACCTCCTTTTTATGAAGTCGGTTAAAAACAAATGTTCACATAACCTCGAATAAAGAAAACCTGCAGATTTAAAAACAATAATTGTATATCCATAATTTATCAACTAGGTCAAAAGCTACACAAATAAATGTGAACATTAATGGAACAAACATGTGCATCGAATACAGAACCTTATATTTTGAAGTCGGTTACTTTTTAAGAACAATTAAAACGCGAGGACGATTGAAACGTTTCAATCGTCCACAAGCAAGTTGTTTCTATCGTCCCCACACCACGTTTTTCACTTCAAAATCAAATATTATATTTAAAAATGACTCGAACGCTGATCAACGGCCATTAAAAACATTCCTAACTATAACACCAAAATAATTTGAATAGTCAAAATACAAGAGTAAACGAAGTTGTAAGAACATGTACGAGAGCATAAATACTTACTTTTTACCGCAAAAAACTGGTTTGGCTCGTGGACAATCCCGTCTTGCACCGGCGCTCGAGCGCTCCTGGCCAAGGATTCAAATATGGCCGACCGCGTGTTCCGAGTGTTGCGTCAGACGCGTAGGTATTATAGTTATCGAGAAATTCGACTTGTTTCAATCATGACGTGTTTCTATTGTCTCCGGTCTACCTACTTTTTTCCAAATATACTCATGAAAAAACGGGCTCTTTTAATTGTCCTTGGGTAAAACTACCTATATAACGTAATTCAATTTCCCGTCGGCATCATAGAAATAAGGAACAATATTCTAAACGAACGTTCTTAGGAAATTTCATTGGCCCCGAGCGAGGTGTTTCGTTTTAATTTGGCCGGGGCGCGATCGTTCGTGCCGCCGGGTGTAAATGAACGCTACCTGCTTAATGACTCGTCTACCTTAGCTGGATTCTGTGCGCCTGGTATGGTAACTCATCTCGTAACAAACTCTTTACAAAATATACAATTTTAAACAAAAAAGAACCAACTTCACGGAGCCTCCACCTTTCCAAGCAAATGCTCGAAATACTCAAATCACTATGGGGTATGCCTATAATAGTTGAATAGTTCCCTCGATTTCTCCAGGATTCCATCATCACATCCTGATTTGGTTACAATGGGACCAACTGTGAAGTATACCTACTCTTTCAAACAAAAAAATAAATTTCCAATTCGGTCCAGCCGTCTTCGAATAATCGGTGAACGTACATTTAAAAAAATAGTAAAATAATGATCCCGACGAATTGAGAACCTCCTTCGAAATCATGAAGTCGGTTGAAAAAGTCTCCCTCGCTGTAATATTTAACCTTGCTTGCAGTCGTAGATGTTCTTATAACATTTTTCTACTCGTCGACTGTAATGCTTGAATTGTGATTGTGTAGACCGAACTACTAGCGCATACTTTCCGATAGAGCTTTTATGGTCGCATATTGTGACATCGCCAACGATGGTACAAAGGATTTTCATACAATATTGTAACACTGTTGCACGAGCCCGCGCGGCCATGCCGCCCCGCCCGTCGCCGGCGAGGGACGGGCACGATCTGCCGGGAGATTCGTTACTCTATTGTATAGAGGCAGCAGGTCTTTCATCGAAGTTCGAACTCAATTCTTACCGGGTTGCCTAAATTGAGCACTGGTAGAAAAAATATTGTATACAATAGTGACATAATCAAGCTTTTCAATCTCGTACCTTACTTAGGCCACGAAGCTTAACACGGTACTCGACTGAAAAGCTCTTAATTATGTCACGATTGTATAGAATACTATTCTTACAATTTATGGTCATACACTGTTCCCAGGTAGATACTAAAGCACCAGCAAACAACCAGTAATACGAAAACTATTATCAAATATTTTCTTTCGAGTCTACCTACACATTAATCTTAGACCAAATGGATTCTAAGAAAACCTGTCAGATTTTCCTTCACATTGAATAATTTTCAATAGCCCGTACTAAGTACAGATTCGGATTTTCGTTGTAACGGCATGACGAAGCGTTTGATAGAACAACTTGGATTGGCTTTGAAACGTCTTAAATGCCTTAATTGTGTTTGCACATGGGTTTTTTAGTAGTTACAGGATGTTGGGAAACTGATGCTGGCAGTTTGAAGGCTGTCCTGTAGTGATACAAACCCTTTTTGTTGCCGACCTCTGGAATTTTCTTGCAGACTGCACCTAACCTTTTTCATATACTGACCTAGCCTTGTAGTTATGCAATTCCATCAAAAAAAAAAAAGTACCTTTACAATTAATAATACAATTTAATTACATACAATAATGTTACTTTTTCCAAGCGTTTAATAATTCTAGTGCTACATCTTTTGCCATCTGTAACATTTAATATTCTTGGTCTTTATAGTAGAATTTTGGATAAGTAGGACATTAGGAATATTAAACTTATCTACTATTTTTTTATTTTTGAGCGATTTACAATAATTGAAAAGGCTCTATTTTGTCATTATCTCTTTTAAGAGAGTTCGTGAAAAAGTTTGAAAATCAGAGATCGGAAACCGGTATTTGTTCCATACTAAAATACGGGTATTTTCTCGTTCTTTTTTAGGGTTCCGCAGTCAACTAGGAACCCTTATAGTTTCGCCATGTCTGTCCGTCCGTCCGTCCGTCTGCGGATAATCTCAGTGACCGTTAGCACTAGAAAGCTGAAATTTGATACTAATATGTATATCAATCACGCCGACAAAGTGGTAAAATAAAAAGTGGAAAAAATGTTTTATTAGGGCACCTCCGCTATACATAAAGTGGGGAGTGATTTTTTTTTAATTTCAATCCTAACGTGTGATATATTGTTGGATACGTATTTAAAAATGAATAGGGGTTTACTGAAATCATTTTTTGATAATGTAAATATTTTCGGAAATAATCGCTCCAGAAGTAAAAAAAAATGTGTCCCCCCCTCAAACTATGGAACCATAAGTTTTAAAAATATGAAAAAAATCTCAAAAGTAGAACTTTATAAAAACTTTCTAGGAAAATTATTTTGAACTTGATAGGTTGAATAGTTTTTGAAAAAAAATTACAGAATAATTTCTGAACTAAGTTTGTAATTTAACCGTATAAGCAGGTGTTTATTGTACCTGTAATTTCTACAAAATCACAATGATATGACATGCTTTCAAAAACTCTTAAGCGGGGACACTTACTGTGACGGACGGAAAACTACGGAACCCTACACTGAGCGTGGCCCGACACGCTCTTGGCCGATTTTTTACTATTAGGCTTACTATTTCATATTGGGCAATCTAAGAATATCAAGGCATTACCTTAATACAGAGTTCTACAAAAAGACCATTAAATAATCTAAATATATAAAAGAAGAAACTGACTGACTGACTGACTGACTGACTGACATATCAACGCACAGCCCAAACCGCTGGGTCTAGAGATTTCATATTTGGCACATAGGTTCCTTATAAGGTCTAGGGGAGCACTAAGAAAGGATTTTTCAAAATTCAGCCCCTAAGGGGGTAAAATGGGGGTCCAAATTTTGTATGGCGAAACAAGATTTGTTAGACTATTTTATTCGCAACTTCACATGAGTATTCCTAACGATAAATGAGTAAATACGTGTTTCAGGTTTTTTGAAATTCAACCCCCAAAAGGGGCAAATGTGGTCACAAAGTTTGAAAATCAACATGGGTATCGTATCCTTTTTGAGAACTTATAGTACGCGGGCGAAGCCGCGGGAAAAGACTAGTTAAATATATCAGTAGTATCCCTAAAGGAGACCGAAACTTGTGTTTACCCATTAACTTTTACCTTTAAGGTTCAAATCACCTTTAAAGAGAATGTTTTCATACTTTTGGATACAATTTCATTTTGAATTTTTACTTTAGAAGCATCTCCCGCAGTTGTTTTATTTTTAGGGTTCGGCAAGCTTATAGGACGAAGTCGTAACAGGAAAAGAGATGCCAGTTTAATTTTCGAGCACTTGAAATCAAAGAAACGAAGGCCGTAATCACGTACAAATAGTAGTTTATGTAACTGTTACGTAATAAGGGTCCTTAAAACATGAGTGTGGTTTTATGAAATGAGCCGCAGGCGAATTTCATAATAAGATCACACGAGTGTTTTAAGGCCTAATTACGTACAGTTGCATACACTGCTTTATCTACACTCATATTATTTATTATAAATGCCGTATTCGGAAATCATAGAATGGCCGCCATTGCACCGCCGCGGCCATCTCGATTGTGTCGGCGTGGCCAACTCGATTGTGTCGGGGCTCGCGCGGGACCAATCGAGTTGGCCATGGCGGTAACATTATGTTATCAAATTCGATGTTCCAAATTTGAAACTCAGTGCTTAACAATATTTGAGCATGCAAAGTTAAAATTACGTTACTGCCGCAGATAAGAAACTTATCATAGTTAAATCGTTTGTTGTAATGCTTGTCATTGTCTACGGTTTTTGAACGCATTTTAGAGTACTTACAGTATGAGTGTAGATAAATTTTGTTATTACGTTAATTATTATCACAATAAAGCTATACCGGGTGGTGCAATTCTAAGAACTATGCTGAAAAGATTGTTTTACAGTCGATTTATACTAATAATAGGCCTCGCAATTAAAACAGAGAAATAAATTAGAATGATGTTTTTTTATATTGCATTGCCAACCCTAGTGCTCCTACGTAATGTTTACATTTTCAAAAATATTATTAATTTCACTCGGTGTTTTTGATGACTTCCTTGTGGTGTGTCGTTATTCCTTTAACAGGTAGACTCATTTTGTTCTGAGTAAACTTTCAATCACAATTTCATATCTTGTAAAGATGAGCATGTAAGACACGATGTTGAGTTTTACCCACCACAATTTCTCTGTTGTCTACAAAATCGAAACAGCTGTTCCCAACGATGTAGTTTTTCTTAACGTGCGTTACGATTACAGTTCCAATTTTACTTCCGCAAATAAAAATAATTTAGATCATTTTATCCATTTATAGCAAAACATTATGACATTAAACATGACATGACGTAAACGTTACCATGTCTTTTGTGATGAGTTGTTATGTTATTAATGATCAAAATGACACACACCAAAAAGGTATGTTAATTCCTTAATAATTTTATTTATTGCTTTACTAGGGTATTTCGTTACTAAAAAAAGTAAAAATTTAAACCTCGAGAATTAAAAAATATGGCTATTTGGAAACACTTAAGTGATGTTGGAAATTGATTATCTAAATATATAAAAGAAGAAACTGACTGACTGACTGACTGACTGACTGATTGACTGATTGACTGACTGACTGACTGACTGACTGACTGACTGACATATCAACGCACAGCACAAACCGCTGGTTCTAGAGATTCCAAATTTGGCACGTAGGTTTCTTATAAGGTCTAGGGGTGCACTAAGCAAGGATTTTTCAAAATTCACCCTCTAAGGGGGTAAAATGGGGGTCCAAAGTTTGTACACTGTAACAGGCAGTGTCTTGCACTTTATTTTAACAAGCTCTAACTTGAAAACGGTTAGGTATATTAACATGGTTCATTGGCTTAAAAGTTATAACTAGAGCTACACAAACCCCCATTTTCGTAAAAGGTCATCGTATTGTTCCACCCGGTATACATAAAAGAAGAAACTGACTGACTGACTGACTGACTGACTGACTGACTGACTGACTGACTGACTGACTGACTGACTGACTGACTGACTGACTGACTGACTGACTGACTGACTGACTGACTGACTGACTGACTGATATATCAACGCACAGCCCAAACCGGTGGTTCTAGAAATTCCAAATTTGACACGTAGGTTTCTTATAAGGTCTAGGGGTGTACTAAGAAAGGATTTTTCAAAATTCTCCCCCTAAGGGGATGAAATAGGGGTCCAAAGTTTGTATTGCGAAACAAGATTAGTTAGACTATTTTATTTGAAACTTCACAGGAGTATTCCTAACGATAAATGATTAAACACATGTTTCGGGTTTTTTGAAAATTCAACCCCTAAAAGGGAGAAATGTGGTCACAAAGTATGAAAATCAACATGCGTATTGTTTCTATGGTTTATCGGGTCGCTGATCACGAAAACAACAACGATTTTAAAATCCAACGTGGCGGACGTGAAATACCATCTCGCCTCTTGGGGTGCGATGGGGTTAAAATGTCTAAATATCAATATGGGTATCGTTTTTATGTTTTTTTTGGGACGTTAATTACGAAAATGGCATCGATATGGAAATGTATTATTGTGGACATGAAAATTCTTGAAAGTTATGTGCTAAATTGCAATCTAATCTAAATATATAAAAGAAGAAACTGACTGACTGACTAACATATCATGACTGACATATGGAGATAGCTTGAGTTCTGGGGAAGGATATATAATAGTCCCAGAAGTCATTCCTTAAGCGGGTAAAAAGGAGGGTGGATTACTAATTCCACGCAGACGAAGTCGCGGGGTGCTTATATTGAATTGAAGACTAGAAATCTGCATTAATCATAATCTCTTAGTAGTAGTAACTCGTTGCTGGCGTTACAATTCAACAATTATTACAATCATTTTTTTATAAGGGAACCGCCTTCATCAAAACTTGGTACACCGATACCTCCAGAATGTAACAAATACTTTTCCGAAAACCCCATCTTAATCGGTTCAGCCAAACGCGAGATAATAGCGGACAAACATACGGGTCAAACTGAGAACCTCCTTTTTTAGTAAATTTAGTACGCGGGCGAAGCTGCGGGAAAAAGCTAGTTTTTAATAAAATAATATTTTTTTCTGATCGCGTAGCCAACGTGCCAATCGTTAACGCTCCTTAGCGAACGAAATGGAACTGTCACTGTCGCACTAATATGGAAGAGTGATAGAGAGAGGTGACTACGATATGCTAAAGAGCGTTAACGATTGGCACGTTGGCTACGCACCCTGTATTAAAGGTACTTTCTACCTGTACCAAAGTTGTTGGGCACTCTGTAGATAAAGCTTGTCCCAGTAAAAAATGTCGTTAGTTTACGCAGCGTTGGTATATCTGGTTTCAATGAAAATGGTTGTAACTGGCTGGTTATATGTTAAATGCATCTCGGTTCTTTATTTAATATTAGAAAAAAATCTGTCACTGTCACATTTTCAAAAATCTCGTCTCCAAAAGAAAAACTTCATGAGAAAATATTGTACAAATATGTCCAATATTAAGGCATTTTCACGAAAAAAGTGGCAATGGAGCTAAACACGTCTGTTGGAACTGTGTAAAGGGTCCTAAAACAATTCAGAGAGACTGGCGGTATTCGACGGCGTCCTGGAAGTGGTCGGAAGACCGGGTTTGTTAAGAAAAATATTGAGAAGAGTATCATAGCTGCTTTGCTGAAAAAACCTACATCATCTGTAAGAGATTTAGCTAAAAAGGTTAAAACGTCTAAATCCACTGTGCAACGAGTAAAGAAAAATAATTCTATAAAGACTTTCAAACAAACTAAAGTGCCTAATAGAAATTCGAAACAAGAAACTGACGCTAAAACGAGATCAAGAAAACTGTATTCAAAAATGTACGACAAAAAAATAGTGTATTGTGATGGACGACGAAACATATTGCAAGCTTGATTTTAAATCACTGCCGGGACATCATTTTTATTCGGGGACCGATAGAAAAACTATCAATGACGAGTACAATGTCATAAAAACGGATAAATTTGCGAAGAAGGTTCTTGTGTGGCAAGCGATCTGTTCTTGCGGCAAACGCAGCACTCCATACTTTGCTAAAGGAACTATGAAAGGCGATGTATACCTTAAAGAGTGCATGGAAAAGCTATTATTGCCGTTTTTTAGGCGACACAAGAAGCCAGTTCTGGTTTGGCCTGATCTGGCCACGTGCCACTATTTTAAAAATGTGATAAAATGGTACAAAGCCAATAATGTCGAATTTGTGGAAAAATACCAAAATCCTCCTAACTGTCCTGAATTACGACCTATAGAAAAATATTGGGCTCGTATGAAGCAGAAGCTCTTAAAACATAAAACTAACGCCACATCAGTTGAAAACTTCAAGCCAAAATGGAATGCAGCTTCAAAACTAATCACAGACACTGATGTACAAAACCTGATGGCAGGTATCAAAAGAAAATTACGAAGTTTCTGGATGAATAAACAATAGAACAAAAACATAACAAAAATACGTTTTGTTTACTACATTTCTAATAAACTGTTGTCAAAAATTTGGTAACTTTTTATTGCTTACATTATTTCATACTAACTAATAAACGACATTTTTTTCTGGGACAAGCTTTATATGTAGAAAAGTCGCGCTTTTCTTGTTAGAAACATCTTGAGTCTACTTTTGCTACACAAATTACTTTTGTTTCATTAAAATATGTAGTTTTAATATTCATTCTAAAGTTAATCACTAGGGTCTAATTAACCTGTATACATATATAGGTATGTAACTTCCATTTATTGAACATCGACGAGTTCTCTATAAAATAGTAGCTTATGTAACTGTTACGTAATAAGAGCACACGAGTGATTTAAGGCCTAATTACGTACAGTTGCATACACTGCTTAATATACACACATATTATATATCCTAAATGACGTGTTCGGAAACCCTTAGAATGACCGCCATTGCACCGCCATGACCAACCCGATTGTCCCGGCGGTCGGGGAGGAGGACAACCGCGGTCGAGGAGGAGGGCTGGATTTTCATTACGTTACCAAAATCGACGTGGTTATGAATTTTCATACCTTTTTACAACACTGGCACAGATAATATTAAAGATTACATTACTGGTTCCAATAATGGTGGTAATTTCATACGGTTTCGTTTACGGTCGGATTTATGATGTAGGTGTAGATAAACGCCTTTCGTTCACAAACAGTACCTAATATCATACGGAACACTTGTTACGCTAGCCAGGCGCGCTCTTGTGCCGATTTCATGCCATCCAATTCGCATCTTCAGTGCCTCTATATTGAAAAAGATGGCGGAATTAATAATATCGAATTTCAAACTGCTGTAGCTGAAACTTGGAATAGACTTCTTTCGTTTCAGTTGCCTTTTCCGCACATTTCAGGAAATAACGAGTATTTTGTAAATGGCTTGTAACAACTTTTATTCTTTTGAATATCTAAAGCACATCCTTAAGGTACAAGATTCCATGATGTGTTAATAAGTATATCGAAATTTTTTTGTAAGATTTTTTTTAACGAAAATAGGTAAGCATTTGACCACAATCTCGCCTGATGGTAAGTGAAGATGAGGCCGAGGATGGAGCATGCTCACCTAGAGAGTCTATTCACTCTTTATTTGAGGTAAGGTTATAGTTGGCAGGGAATAGGCATGCGGGAAGAGAGTTCCTCTTTAGCTGTTCGAATTAGAAAGATGGATGCAAAGTGTTTCAAGCGTACCAGCGGCAGATTTACAACGAACGGTGGAACGTAAATCTTAATCAGTCTTGATTTCTTATAATGCTTTTGCAGTGGAACCTAAACGACGCCTGGTCAGAAAAATGGCTAGAGGCAAACACTCCAACGGATATCTTTGAGCTGAACCCGCGAGCACGCTCCTGGATTCAGCGAATCGCGCCGTGTGTGGTGCATGCTCAACCGCCTGACAACAGGGGTCGGTCACTGTGCCTACCTACGGAAAAAATGGGGATGGAGCGACTAGGAATGCTGCGCGTTTGGATGCCCAAAGCAAACGGTTCGGCATATCGCTTTGGAGTGCCCGCTTACAAAGTATAATAGGCCAGTGGAAGATTTCAAGAACGTAACGAGCGCAGCTATTAACTACTTGGAGCAATGTAAATTTAGAGTAGTAGTCCGCTTCGAACCGAGAACTCGCGATTTTCATGCAAACGAGTTGACCAATATAACAAGACCGTAATGATGATTTTTTCGAGCCTTCTCGCTCCATAACCCCTTGATCGATCGTGCTCACGAAAGTCTCAAATTGTATTGAGCTCTACTACAACCCCAACAAATTCGTTACTAAAGTTATCGCGCGACAACTATTCAAAATCAAAAAGCCATCTAAATGCACAGACGTCTAGGTAGCCAGCTGACGTTCTGTTATGTCCGAAGTTGTCTGTAAGAAGTTCACTTCGCTTATGTTTTCGTTCGATAATGTAATGTAATGTAATTTAGACAGTGTACCCACTTGCCATACGACAAATAAGATAATGCTTTTGGCTTTGTGATAATTTTCTATTTAAATTGAATTAACATACAGGATTGTTTTCAACCGACTTCAAGATTTCGAAGGAGGAGGTTATCAATTCGTCGGGATCTTTGTTTTTGCAATTTTTTTTTTATGTATGTTCCACGATTATTCGAAGACGGCAGGACCGATTTGGAAAATTAGTTTATTATTTTTTTCGTTTGAAAGAGTATATATACTTTACAGTTGGTCCCATTGTAACCAGGTCAGGATCTGATGATGGGATCCTGGAGAAATCGAGGGAACGCTTCAACTATTATAGGCACATCTATAGTGATTTGAGTATTTTTTACAGCAGCTCGAGCATTTGCTTTTGGTAAGGTGGATGTTTAGTGAATTCGGTTCTTTTTTGTTCAAAATTATTTTTTTACATTTTAACGGGGCTAGATTTGATTCTAATAAATATAATGTGGTCCACAAAGGCCACTAAAGAGAGTACCTACTGGTAGCATTGAAAGCACATTTCAGCCAAAACCGTTTTAAAGCTCTGCAAGTTGCTACCACTTTATAAACTGTTACGTTGAAATTTTACGGCTTACAGTTGTGTCACAAGATTTAATAACGTCACCCAAAAGCAGGAGATTTATTGTTACTTAGTTTTGAAAATGCAATTGCATTTCTTTGAAATTGCCATTTTACTAATAGTTGTATTTAATACTGACTATATGAACGATAATTTTTAATTCATTGGTTCCGAAATAGAGGCAACATAGAATGATAATGTAAATAAATCAAAGGCAAAAGTATTAAGTTACCAACTGTTTTCTTTTTGATATGTAGTAATAGTAGTTTATGTAACTGTTACGTAATACGGGTCCTTAAATCATGAGTGTGGTTTTATGAAACGAGCCGCAGGTGAGTTTCATAATGAGATCACAAGAGTGTTTTAAGGCCTAATAATTACGTACAGTTGCATACACTGCTTTATCTACACTCATATTATTTATCCTAAATGCCGTATTCCGAAACCATAGAATGGCCGCCATTGCACCGCCATGGCCAACTCGATTGTGCCGGCGGTCGCGCGGGCGCGTGTCGGCGGCCGCGCGGGAGCATGTGTACATTATGTTATCAAAACTCATAACACATCAATAGTGAACATGTAAAGTTAAAATTACGTTACTGCCACACATAAAAAGCTTATCATAGTAAAATCGGTAGTGGTAATGCTAGCCATTGCCTAGCGTTTTTGAACACGTTTTAGAGGACTTACAATGTGAGTGTAGATAATATTAGATTGTACAACAAGTGCATAAAACGTACGATTTTACGCGAGGCGTTTATCCATCCGAGCGAGCTTGCGAGCGAGGACTGATATAAAGTCGAGTGTAAAATGGGTTTTATGGACGAGGGCTACACTCTAATTTTCACTTCAATTGCGAGGAAATTATTTATCGGTAATCGTAAAACAATTTCAAGTCGTAACAAAAATATTACAATGAAAACAAATATGGTTCCCGTCAATAAATTTTTTAATGTTTTTTTTTTTTAATTTTCAACATGTGAATTTAGACATACATAGATACTTGTTTTCTGCCAAGTCATAAAAACATTTCGGGGCGTTTCTAAACTATTATCAACTCCTATTTTATTGGATTTCATTTATTGAATTATAGAAAACACGCAATTCAAATAATTATAGCAAGAATATAATAAAAGAACATGTTTCAGTATTCTACGAAAGTTTACTGCTCAATTAAATTGTGCAATATATTTTGGCTGTTGAGCCACATTCTTAGTCTTAGAAGAAAATTTTACTTTATGGCCTAGAACTTAAAATGCGATTTTATGTCGTCCACGCACGACTTATTTACGAGCATGAGAAGTGAAAAAACATTTTTTTAACAGTGCAGTGATTATATAAAACCTTTTTTGTGAGTCTCTAGTTAACTGTTTTCTTTTTAAATGAAAAGCTTTCACGTTTTGCAATGTCAGAAAACCTGAATAGGTACTGTATTTCGTTCTTGACTTTAAAAAGTCATTAAACTTAGGGATAAACCATATCAAAAGCATCGTGCGATCGACCAAGGGCCCATTGTTTCGACAGTATTCGACTAATATTGTTAATTAGTCCATAAACTATTAAATCTTATTGGATTCCATGGCAACCCACTGATAATAATAGTCTACCACTGATATTAGTCTAATATCGATCGAGAAATGGGCCTCCCCTTCGTTGAAAATAAGATTAGGATCGTGCCCCAACATATGCACATTAGATGCACACTTGCACCGGAATATGCTGGTGCACTGGTAGCAGAAAAACCTTTATAAAATCTAATAGAATAAGAGCTAGCTCCAAAAAAGTGAAACAATAACCAAAGCAACGAAACCACTCTAACTAGTTTGCGATACTATGCTAATTACTATATATGTGGAGGTCATGTGGTAGTTATTCATCGGTGCAGGTTAAAGTGACAATCTAGCCAAACTTTTAAATTGGAAAAAGTACTACCAAAGTATGTAAACAATGCCGAAGCTGTCTCATTTACTGAAGACACAGGATTTATTATGTCGCGGACACAAAAATACAATAAGCGATAGACTATAAATAATATTACACGTAAACATGGCACTACTTTTCCCCTGCAGAAACGCCTTTCAATAATATATTCTAATTAATAACAAAATATGAAAATCTAATCATTAACTATTTGTAACATTAATTAAAAACGTTCATTCATTGAAAATCAAATCGAGCATTTCTCCCAGCATTCAGAGTGCTTACTTAAAATCTCCTCTCACGTTGCTTTTTTTATTCTGCGATTTTGCGTTTTAGTCCCGAAGTTTACATATGCCTTGCGATGTAGTCCCTTTTGGAAGTTTCCCCAGTTGTGTGAGAGAGTTGATGGCGTAATTCACATCCATATCCAGAGGTTACTCAACATCACAATTGGGGAGAGACAATTCATGCAGGCTACATTGCCTGTTCGGTTTGGGGGCCTGGGAGTAAGACGTGTCTCCGATGTAGCACTTCCAGCTTTCTTGTCGTCCGTGCACAGTACGCTATCCCTCGTTGGTAAGATCCTTTCGCCATCACTTCGTGATTTTGAGGTAGCATACTTGCCGGACGCTGTTAATGCGTGGAGTGTGGCTTGCCGGGAGGGAGGTGCAGAGAATGTGGGATGAGCCTCTTTGTCGGCAGGTACAGGCCGGGCTCCTGAACTCTGCCACCTCCGCGGTGGAAAAAGCACGTCTGCTAGCCTCGTCTGAGCTAGAGTCAGGTTTCTGGCTGCAGGCTTACCCTTCTAGTGGCTGTGCCACCCTGCTGGACAACAATTCACTGCGGTTGGCTGTCGGTCTTCGTTTGGGCGCTGAAATAGTGGTCCCCCATCGTTGCCTTTGCGGCGCTGAGGTGGATGGTTTGGGCTACCATGGCCTCTCCTGCCGTAAGAGCGCTGGCAGATTTTCTCGCCACGCTAGTCTCAATGACGTAATCCGTCGGGCTTTTGTCAGCGTTGGTGTGCCAGCGGCATTGGAGCCACCTGGTCTGTTGAGGGATGATGGCAAAAGACCCGATGGAATGACTTTAATACCCTGGCGATCGGGTCGGCCGCTTATCTGGGATGCCACTTGCGTGGATACCCTGGCTCCGTCCCATTTGGCTGCTACGTCTGTTCAGGCTGGCGGGGCGGCAGTTGCGGCAGAGGCCTTAAAAAGGCGCAAGTATGTCAGCCTTTTGGACAATAATGACTTTGTGGCTTTCGCTGTGGAGACTCTTGGCCCGTGGAGTCCGAATGCCCATAAACTCTTTAAGGAGTTGAAGAGGAGGCTCTTGGATTGCTCAGGTGATCGGAGGGCTGGCTCATTCCTTGGCCAACGGCTTGGTATTGCCATCCAACGGGGGAATGTGGCCAGCATAATGGGCACCTTGCCGCAGGGGAGTGATTTGGGGGATAATTGGGGACCTGGGGGCTAAGTGTTGTGTGTTATTTTAAAATATGTGCGTTAGATTTATTAGTTAACTGTTCTGTGTATGTTTGTCATGGACTGTGTATTTTTTTTGTTTAAATTTTAAGATAATGGTTGTTTTGGTTTTAATGTTAGTTTTAAGTTTAGTGTTAATTTGACTTGTGTGTATTATTTTGTATTTGTAATTATTGTATTTGACATTTTTAATAATAAAATTCCTATATATAACTAAGGAACAAATCATTAAAAACAAATTCAAAAACATAATTAACTTAACATTAAATTAATAACATAATTAACTAAGTATAATAATATTAATTGTGTTTAGCAAGTGATTTGCATTCCTTGACCTCCAACGGTGATGAGCTGCCAAATGCCAGAATCTAGAATTAAGTTAAGGACACTATAACAAAATAACTAAATGGGTTTCATTGCTCCCATTACTGTGTCACATATCCGGGGCTGGCTCTGCATCTATAACGACTTTCTTGCCGCAGCAGTCTCGGCGCAAACTCACTTGGGCGCAAAGCTTTTCGCTCCCTGCTTTTATACGTTATTCTATGGAAACTAATGAGCTGGCAGCGGAGTGGCTTGTAACATACGAAGGTACTGCTAGCACATAGACATACTAGCCATAGACCTGTCATGGTAATAATAATACCGACATTGAACGGATGGTCTTATTAAACTTTCAATAGGTATGACCGAGAAGGCGCTATAATCGTTGGTCCTTGTAGTGGGGTTGTTAAGCGACATAAAAACGTCGAACCTCAAATTTTGATGCACAAGTATAAAATTTGGCACAGTTGTTTCTTGTCCCCAGACAAGCCAATTAAGATCGGTACCTCAAGGTACCCCCCCTTCTGGCGCCGCCGGGGGGGGGGGGGGGTAAAAAATACCACTCCACCCGGCTTCATTCAAAAAACTAACTGTTCACGTTTAGCTAATAGGTCAAGTTTGTAACTATAATAGGTCAAGTAACCAATACCTTGCGATCACTTTATAGGTTTAAGTACTTTCTACCGGTCAAAACTAAACTTCTTCTTATCCAAGCTCTCGTGTTCCCTGTTATTGATTATTGTGATGTGTGCTGGACCAATGTGACGCAAGGGCTTCTGGATAAGCTTGATCGAGTCCTGAACAATTGCATTAGGTTTATTTTCGGGCTTCGAAAGTATGACCACGTGTCTGCTTTCCGTCGACAGCTTCACTGGCTTCGTATTCGTGAGCGTAGAAGTCTCAAGATTTTATGTTCTCTGTTCTCCATTTTAAATGACTCAGCTGCGCCCGATTACTTGCGATCTAAATTTAAATTTGTCGCTGCTCGTCCAGGCTGCGAGCTTCGCACCTCTCGTAAACTCCTTCTCTCTGTGCCCCTTTACCGTTCCGGCTCCATGGATAATTCATTTACCGTTCACGCCATCCGCCTTTGGAATGCTCTTCCTCGCAGCATACGTCAAGCTCAAACTAAATTCACGTTCAAGCGCAAGCTGCGCAAGCATTTATATGACAATTCGCATGATTGATACTTCATAGTAAATTTAGTAGCAGGTATATATATATTTATATATATATTTATGTATATTTATATATATATAT
This sequence comes from Pammene aurita, assembly GCA_947086415.1. Lineage (NCBI taxonomy): Eukaryota > Metazoa > Arthropoda > Insecta > Lepidoptera > Tortricidae > Pammene > Pammene aurita. The sequence goes on from OX352310.1 coordinate 2,797,860, forward strand.
ATATATATGTATATATATATTATGTGTATATTTTTGTATACTTATAAACTTCTATGTATATATTGTTGCTGTATTTATTATATTTCCATGTACTTATAAGTCTATATATATTGACGTTTTTGCAAACTCAGTTGGGTTTATTTCCATGTTCTTGACATACGTCGCATCCGCACCATTGATGTTTCTCTGTTTGGCCTAAAGGTTGACTGGTAGAGAATGCCTTGCGGCATTAAGTGCGCCTTTTGTAACCGTATATTTGTTACTGTGCAATAAAGTTTAAATAAATAAATAAATAAGTTTGGTATCAATTTCGGAAAAAACGACCATGTAGAATTCGTTCCTGTCATTAAAAAATGCAATTTACTCAGTAATATTTAAAAAAATATATGAAAATCGAAAATCTAAACAAATTTTTTTATATTCCAGTCATCATAAATATTATTTTTCTAGTTTTTTTCATACACTAAAAATACAATATTAAAGCATACATATTTCATGTAGATTAAAAAAAACCGGCCAAGTGCGAGTCGGACTCGCGCACCGAGGATTCCGTACAAACCTGTAGGTATATATAGGGGTAGTAACTTTAAAATTATTAAAAATATTTTTATTACATGATGTAACTAAAAATTTACAGTTTTCGCAATTTTTCCTTTATCTGTGCTATAAGACGTTGCTTCGTACCAAATTTCAAGATTCTGAGTTCACGGGAAGTAACCTGTAGGTTTTGATTCCCTTGCGAGCGAAAATTTGCCGAAATTTGCGGCATAAACGCCTGTATCTTTTGATTGCGTTGGCTTAGAAGTCTGATTTTTTCACAGCTCCAAGGGACAGTAGACTTGAGCATTTGATATAAATTTCAGCTTGATACCTCCACGCGTTCCTGAGAAAAATGGTCTTGACAGACAGACAGACGGACAACAAAGTGATCCTATAAGGGTTCCGTTTTTTCCTTTCGAGGTACGGAACCCTAAAAATATAACATTTAATAACCATTACTAGCAGTAAATGTATTTAAAAATAAATTGCGTCGTGCGTCGTGAAATTATTTTTAACGCCGTCGGCATCCGCGGTCAAAATATACAAGTAACGCACTGTAGATAGGTACCATGTAAACTTGTTATTTATTGAAATCGATTATCTAAATATATAAAAGAAGAAACTGACTGACTGACTGACTGACTGACTGACTGACATATCAACGCACAGCCCAAATCGCTGGTTCTAGAGATTCCAAATTTGGCACGTAGGTTCGTTATAAGGTCTAGGGTTGCACTAAGAAAGGATTTTTCAAAATTCACCCCCTAAGGGGGTAAAATGGGGGTCCAAAGTTTGTATGGCGAATCAAGATTTGTTAGACTATTTTATTCGAAACTTCACAGGAGTATTCCTAACGATAAATGAGTAAACACGTGTTTCAGGTTTTTTGAAAATTCAACCCCTAAAAGGGGCAAATGTGGTCACAAAGTCTGAAAATCAACATGGGTAGTGTATCCTTTTTGAGTACTTACAGTACGCGGGCGAAGCCGCGGGAAAAGGCTAGTATGTATATATAACAAAGATAAAAACCGTACCTGAAGGAATGTGGCATTTCGTCAGAAAAGGAACTTTAAGTATAGGATTTGAGTGCGCAACCTCTTTTCCTTGTGCTAAAATAAGCCAATTTATAATAAGAATAAAAAACCGTTACTTATTTAAATTTAAGAAATGTGGACTTTGTTAAAAAGGTAACGTAGAAAGATTGGTGCTTTTATTTTTATAATAGTATTGCTTAGCGTCAGTCATTATATTATATCTTCAATAAGTCGCTTACCTGTCATATAAATCATCACATATTTTTGAAGAATGCTATTGGCTTCTGCTATTGCTCCATCTTGAAGTAGTTTAAATTCTTGTGTGGCCGGGTTAAAGGCGTTCCGAGCTTCAAAGGCACTTTTCTTACCTCTTCCATTAAATACGGGTACTGTGTCGCATCCAGAGAAGGCATGGAACACGGGCAAGACTGACGCTTTGTCAGGGCCTCATAGAAACAAAATAGAGTTTAGTTTGCGGAATATATAAACTACAAAATAATGTATGGCTATAATAACAAAATACTCTTACCTAATAGAGTGGCATGCGATAAAATTGTGGGTTTTCCCTGTGCCAATATGAACCTACAATTCTTGTAGTTGAAGTAAGCGACCTATTGAAGAGTTCAAGTTACGACTATACATGTTGAAATTTAAACGTTTTTAATGTACTCATATTATTGCAGGCCGAGTCTCTGCTCAACACTAAATGAATGTCGGAAGTACTTCTTCTTCTTCTTCTACCTCGCTAGGTAGAAGAAGAAGAAGAAGTACTTCTATCGAATACTTCGAAGTACTTCTATCGGATATTGCCAGGGTCCGCTTTCCTGCTCGCTTTCCTCCACTTTGCGTGGTCCTGGGCATCTTCTTTTACGAGCCCATTTTCACTCATGTCCGTTTCCACGACATTCAGCCAGCGCTTCTTTGGTCTTCCGCGACCGCGTCGAGGGCTGTCCAGGGCTAGATTAAGGCATATGATCCCTATGTAGTCACGAACCAACGAAGGCGACATTCTTGGAGCTTCTCCGCTACGTCACGAACTGCGAGGCTGCCGCGTATGTACTCATTACGAATGCGATCAGCACGTGTAATGTCGCACATCCACCGCAGCATCTTCATTTCTGTAACGCAAAGATCCTGAATATGCCTTCCACGAACCGGCCACGTCTCGCTTCCGTATATTAAGACCGGTCGGATGATGCACTTGTACACTAGCCCCTTCAGTCTTAGCGGAATTCTGCGATCGCAGATGACTCCTATGATCTCTCGCTATTTAGCCCAAGTTGCGCAGATTCGGGCTCGGATGTCGTGGTCAATGGACCCAGACTCATGCAGTACGGATCCCAGGTACTTAAACTTGTACGTTTTCACGGTAAGTTCGTTCCCTATTTTGATAGGAACGGGATCAGTACTTCCGCAGGCCATGTATTCGGTCTTCGAGACATTTAGCTTTAGACCACCGTTCTCTAGCGATCCCTTCCATAGGTTCACCTTTCGCTCTAGTTCCTGTTTGTCCTCGTCCGTCAGTGCAATGTCATCTGCATACATGAGCAGCCATGGCAGCGGGTCCTAGATTTCCGTCGTAACAGCATCAAGCACAACACTAAACAGAAAAGGACTAAGGGCCGAGCCTTGGTGCACGCCAACTGTGATCGGGAAGGGTTTAGTGTCGCCAACAGCGGTCCTCACTAGAGAAACCGAGTTACGATACATATCCCGGATACTGTCAACATAGACTTGTGGCACGTTCTTCCCTTTAGTGCCCACCAGATCATCTGACGAGGGATGCAATCGAAAGCCTTTTGCAGGTCAAGAAATGCCATGTAAAGTGGCCTAATACCGAAAATACTTATTTACGAAAAAAGATCGTCAGCAGGAGAATATACCACCAACAGGATCAGCCCTATATCAGCATTTACTACGCGTAGTGTACATTTAAATAAATGTACCCTACTCGTATGTCTTTGTGGAGGGCACTATGATGAAAAACAAAATGTATAATTAAATTGGCGTTTCTTGTTAAAGTGTGACTGTCCACAATCTGTGAACGACGCTTCCGAAGTTACTTTGGCCATATAATGAGAAGCGAGGACGAAAGTTTGCAAAGATGAATCGTTGTTGGCAATACTGAAGGCAAAAGGTCACGGGACCGTTCACGATCACGATGGACTGACCAACTCAAAGGTGAGGAACCCTCCCAGAAGTTCTACGATGTGGTAAGGAAAGCGATGGACCGAAATCGATGGCGAGAGTGTGTTCGTGCCAATCGTGCCCGAACAAAACCCACCAAACACGATCATCTGTCATGATACTCATGATGGATGCGACCAAGAAGAAGAATGCGTTTCTTGAGAATACGCGGAAAATATGTAATGACTGACGCTAAGCAATACTATTATACAAATATAAGCACCAATCTTTCTACGTTACCTTTTTAACGGAAGTCCACATTTCTTAAACTTAAATAAGTAACGGTTTTTTATTCTTATTATAAATTGTCTTATTTTAGCACAAGGAAAAAAGGTTGCGCACTCAAATCCTATACTAAAAGTCCCTTTTCTGACGGAATGCCACATTCCTTCAGGTACGGTTTTTATCTTTTTTTATATAAATAATCGATTTCAATAAATAACAAGTTTACATGGTACCTATCCACAGTGCGTTATTTGGATATTTTGACCGCGGATGCCGACGGCGGTAAAAAATAATTTCACGACGCGCGACGCAAAATTTTTTTGAATGCCATTTACTGTTAGTAACGTTTCTCACATGTTATATTTTTTTGAATCTACATAAAATATGCTTTTCACTTCTCATGCTCAAAAAGTGTGTCATATTATGCTTACCAAGGCGGACTAAAGTAGTACATTTAGCCTCTAGGGCTAATATGTATACATATTTATGATTTACAAAACATTCAATTCAATTTAAAATGTTTTGTAAATCATAAATATGTATACATATAAATCCACCAAACACACAGCCAAGATGGCGCTACCGTCACTGTTATGTTCAGCCCGCGTATTTAAACATAAAAAATAGTAAAAGTGATTTAAATGGTGTAAAAACTTGTTTATCTAATGAATTAAAGTGCAATTCATAACAATAAATGTTATCTAAACTAACAGTGGTGGTTTACGGACTCTATGAGACTAAAAGTGTATTCAACTATTTGTGCCAGTTAAGTTGATAAAATTATGTCAAAAGTACTCATTTTTCCGTGCGGTATTTATAACAGTGCATAAAAACAAGATAAAACACAAATGGGTGAACAAAAAACCTCAATATTAATTACAATTCGTCCGCTATAATAACTGCCGCCCGAAAAGACGCCTAAAGGTCAATGACCTATATTTGAATTTGAGAAAACTGTAAACAAATGACATTACAAACTATATTACTCATAATTTGTTTACGAGTGTCGATGTGTATATAATTGCTGTGTATGTGGTCTATATGATAAATTCAAATACTAATATATTATAGAAGTTTTGCCGCTTAAACTTTGGGCAAAGCAACAGTTTATTTTTTGAACGTTTCAACTTTCGGGAACTAATTTAAATCTAGTGTAGTGTGGATATTGTTTTTTTCTTTTATGTAAACCTTATTGAACATTCATTTAAAAACCCTCGTAAAATTTATCTGATAACGGACGTTAGAATGTTATACAATTATTCATCAGTAACTGATGTGTTACAATAGCCCAGTGGAGTGGTGTGCTGACTAAAACTGTTAATAAGATATAAAAAATGGCGTCAAATAAAAAACCTGTATGTGCGAAGTGTGACAATGACATTCAAGGTAAACATTATCTGAAGTGTTCTCGATGTAAGGACACATTTGACCTTGCATGTTCAAACACAGAAAAGTTGTATAACTTAATGGACCAAGATCGTAAGATCTCGTGGATGTGTACTAAATGTAGGCAGTGCAAGATACCGGTTAAAAAAGGTAGTACGCCTACGATTCGAAAAAGAAGCAGGGCCTCAAAATCTACATCAAGTCAATCAGCTGTGAGTGCAACAATACCTGTAACAGCAATTACGAATTTGGAACCTCACACTGCCTCAGATAATGACGCGGAATGTAAATATAATGTCCCTGTGCACAATTCCTTTCAATATTTATATCAAGACTTCACTTTGACGAACTCTATTGACGAACCAAATAGCAGTTTGGATGGAAACAGCTATCTTGATAATACCGTAATTAACAAGAACGAGGCAGTAGAAAAACATACTCATATAGCAGTGGCTAAAAACCCGGATGGAGTTACATTCGCAAATGAAATCCGATCGCAGAACTTTTCGATCGCAGAGCACACTCAGATACCAAATCTGGATGATCTTAGGAAGCAAATATATAGGCTGAAAGATCAACTTTTGCGAGCGGATGGCAAGATACATAATCTGCTAACAGAAAACCATGACTTAAAAAAATATAATTTCCGAGTTAAGCAAAAAATGTGAGGTTTGCGAGAATATTTTACTTAGAGACACACCTGCAGTCTCCCCAAATATATCTGAACCTACTAGGAAAAATAAGAAAAAGATCAAAGCAGGCAACAAAGCTTTAAAATGTTTTCCTAAAATAGCCGAATTGACAGAAAGCTTACAGCCTGACTTTCAAGCTCTTCCAATAATTAGATCACTGCCAACTGATAAAAACCTAACTAAGAATAATGCAGAAGCAAATACTAACTTAAGTAAGAATACAAATGAAATTAACCAAAATAAACTGCTTATCATAAGTAGTAATAATAAAAACAAAATTATTTATACTATACGGAATAATGATTATTTTGAAAACTTTTCCTATCACCATCACATCATTTCCGGCGTTGGCGTACGAGAACTATTTAAGGATATTCACAATCTACTACGAGGCATGTCAAGCAGTGACTGCTGTGTTGTTTTAATCGGAGAAGAGGATTTTCATCATTCATGTGACATTCGTGGACTTGTCAACTACCTCACAGAAGAATCGAAATGTATATCACACACTAATCTTGTCATCGCGTGCCCTACCTACATACTTGGCAAACCTATATTTAATAGTAGAGTTGAATGTTTTAGTCATCTGTTATTTGATGTGTTACCTAACCATAATGATTGTTTTTATGTGTACGACTCTAACGCTAATTTATCGTTTGACATGTTCTCATACAACTCTGGAAGGTTAAATAACATTGGAATGGAAAATATTTTAAATAATTTGTATTACAACATATATAGGTTTACGACGAACAACTGCCTATTGAGCCTGAGTGACACTAGTAATAAAAAATTTTTTCGTGCCTAAAAACGTAGTCTATACAGATATCCTAAATGTATATCATCAAAATGTATGTGGCATCTCCAATAAAATAAATGAGCTTGAACTTTACCTCGATGAGCAATCTAAACCAATGAATTATGTATGTATTAGCGAACACTTTCTAAACAAAAGCGCCGTTTCTTGTTTTAATTTATACAACTATGAATTAGCGTCTTTTAACAGGAGACCAACCAAAAAAAGGGGTGGTACTCTTATAGCAGCATCAGCAAAAAGAGATTCAGAAGAAATTGAAATATGTAAGAAACTCTATGTGGCTGATGGTTTTGAAATATGTGGTATTAGGGATATAAAAACTAACATTCATATAGTTTGCTGTTACAGAAATCCGAAGGATAGTAACTTTGAAGTCTTTCTTAAGCAGTTTGAACTTTTGTTAGACTACCTTTTTGACAAAAAAACAATTATTAGTGGTGACTTTAATGTTAATTTATTAATTGATAAAAAGCAACGGTCTGATTTTTTAAGTCTCCTAAAATGTTACAATTTCAGACACCTGATCAATGATATAACCTTTAAACGTAATGATTCACAGTCTTGCGTCGATAATTTTATAACCAATTTGCCATCCAACATAGATATAACAACAGCAGTCGACCACAATGGTTTAGCAGATGGTCACGCTGCTATATTCTGTAGACTAGCTGTAGAAACTGATGACGTTAGTAATAGTAATATCATTAGAGAGTTAGTAGTAGAAAAAAGATACATTACTGAAAGAAGTACACAGTTATTCAGAAGCAGGTTAGCTGACGTATGTTGGGCGAATATAAGTACAAGCGAGTTTTTGAGCAAACTGTCTGAAGTGTTCGAATTAAGATTCATGAAAAAGAAAAAGACAGTTAACCTTAAAGACCAGCGGAAAATAAAATGGATCACAAAAGGTATAAAGACAGCTAGTAAAATGAAAAGAGTTTTGAGTAATGTTAACAAATCTTTTTGTGATAAGTCTGTTTTAGTTTACCGAGACAAATACATAAATATATTTAGAAAAGTTGTGCGGCATGCAAAAAGAATGGCGGATCAGGAGGAAATATGTAATGCTAAAGGATCTGCTAAAGGCATATGGGATGTTGTAAATAGGCATAGGAATAAATCTAATGTTATTAACCAGAAAAAACTAGTATTAAAAATTGACAATCAAATTATAGAGGCCCCTGGAGAGGTTGCTAACATATTATCTAATCGGTTTGATCATAGTAAAACGTTTGCTACGGGTCCTCTGCAGTTCATTGTTTAGAACAATACAACAACATTCACTACAAGGATATTACTTGGTGGCCGATTTCACCATTTGAGGTAGAAAAAACAGTGCAGTTTATGCAAAATAAAAATTCGTTCGGTTGTGATGAGATGCATGTTAGAATTTTTAAACTGTCTATTCATTTACTTGATTGATTTACTCTTGCAACTTTTTTTAACCAATGCTTTGAACAAAGTACGTTTCCAGATCAGCTAAAATTAGCCAAAGTAGTACCAGTGTATAAGAAAGGACATAAAACAGACCCAAATAACTATAGACCTATATTACTTCTACCCGTACTATCAAAAATATTTGAGAAACTTATAAAAACTCGTCTTCTTAAGCATCTTCAACTGAACAATATAATAAACCCCAGACAGTTTGGCTTCCAGAAAAATATAGGTACCATAGATGCAATAAATTATTTGATTGATGATGTGGTTTCGAAAATCCATAGTAAAAAGAGAGTTGCAGGCTTATTTCTTGATCTGAGTTCTGCCTTTGATACCGTAGACCATGATATACTTTTTAAAAAAATAGAATTTTTAAGAGGAGGCCTGGGACCGAAGCAAATGGAGAGCCCACTTTGAGTTGCACCGACAAGAGCATGGCTCTTAAGTGTTTGATTGATTGAGAATTTTATGGAATTAGGGATAAGACTTACGGTTTGCTGCGTAATTACCTACTAAATCGTACCCAATACATTGAAATACGTGATACACATAACGGCTGTGAAAGATCGACCAAGTCTGGTCTGTTAAAGGTTAGCAGAGGTGTACCACAGGGGTCAATTTTAGGTCCAATTCTGTTTCTCATATTTACCAATGATATTATCAATTATGTCTCCAATATGGTACCAAACTGCAAGTTAATCATGTTTGCTGACGATACAAATGCCGTTATTCATGCTGATAATATCGCAGAACTAAATGAAATAGTAAATTTTGCTTTATCCACCTTTCTACATTGGTTCACTTTTAATAATCTTTACTTAAACACAGAAAAGACCAAAATTATGCTTTTTAAACAAAATTGTAAGAAAACTGACAGGCTTCAGGTCATTATGAACGGATCCCCCATAGACACAGTCGACAGTGTTAAGTTTCTTGGCATATGTCTTGACTCGAAGTTAAAATGGGTACAGGAGCTGGATGCTATTGAAAATGTCATTAATTCAGCCTGTTACGCATTGAGAAGCCTCAGGGACGAAATTAGCATAGATCAGCTAAAAATAGTTTACCATGCCCTTATTGAATCTAAATTGCGGTATAGTATTATGTTTTGGGGTAGTAGTTTCAAATATAACGTTAACCGAGCTCTAATCGCTCAAAAAAGGGCTGTGAGAATTATATTTCGAATCCCGCCATGGGTCTCCTGTAGAAAATATTTTCCTAAACTTGGCATTCTTTCAGTGCCCAGCCTATATCTTACGGAACTGGTTAAACACAAACACAGATTTGAAACTGAAAACGAAGAAGAATTACGAATACTTACACGCACAAAAAATCTGAAAATAGAATTCCGTCCAAATTCAAAAATAGAGGAGCACTCTGTGAGAAATCAGGCCGTAAAGCTGTTTAATAAACTGCCTAAGGAATTAAAAACAATTCCAAAGTATACTATTTTTAAGCAAAAACTAAAACAATTTTAGTTAAGAGGATGCTTTTATAGCTTGGATGAAGTGTTTGAATTAGTCTAGTTTATGTCTGATTTTGTTTTAGTTAATGCTAATAAGCATTAACTAAAACAAAATCAGACCTTGTAATATTAGTACCTAGTTGTTGGTAAGTTGGATCATAAGTTCCTAATATCCTGATCTCGTTAAGTTTAAAATGTATTTAAATAGTAAGTTTTCTAATTTTTTTCTCAAATTTTAATGTATTTGTTATTGCGTACAGTGAATTTCAAACACAATTTGTATTGTTGATGAATAAAGCTACTATACTGTGTAAATAATGTAAGTCCTTAAAAAAACATTGTATTTAATATCAACCAATCAGAATACAGCAATGTTAAAATCGGCCAATCAGGAAACGCAATTTATTTCTCAAAACATGAGGTGTTTTTTAGTTCCTACTTCACAATCATTAAAAAAGATTTTAATTTTTTGGATGCGCTTTAAACTTGAGAATTCAACCCGGATGGAGTAGCCATGTCTGTCATTTTCTTCTATACAAAAAGTCTGCCGATTTTTGCGGGGGAGGGGAACGTCAAATGTATGGCTATTCGTACGTAACGTACAAATAGGTACGTCAGACAAACGTCAGTCCATACATGTGTATGACCACTGGTCATATGTTTTCGGCAGAGGGAACGCCTGTCAATGGCGACTCCGGTTGGTTTAATTCTCTAAGGCTTTAAAGCGTGTTTAAACTGTTTAAAGAGCTAATTATACCGTCGTCTGTGGTATTTATTCGCGGTGTTTATATTTATTTTGTATCTATGTCAAAGAAGTTAAAAAGATTAAAAGACCGTCAAGTTAAACCATAATTTCACCTTAGTTTAGATATTGTGCGTAAATAATAAGTATTTTTATCTTATTTTCTCGCAATCGAAGTGAAAAATAGTATGCATGACTCTGGTCTAAAAGCCATATTACCACTCGAACAATTTTCTCTCACTTCGTTCGGGAAAATAACCACCTCGTGATAATATGGCCTACTTTAGACCCTTGTCAAATAATCTACTATTAATATTGTATTTTTTGTGTATGAAAATTACTAGCAAATTAATATATATGATGACTGGAATATGAAAAATTTAGTTGAGATTTTCGATTTTCGTATGTTTTTTTAAATATTACTTAGTAAATTGCATTTTTAATACGAGAAACGAATTCTACGTGGTCGTTTTATCCGCAATTGATACCAAACTTGACATATTAGCTAAACGTGAACAGTTAGAATTTTTCGAATGAAGCCGGGTGGAGTGGTATTTTAACCCCCCCTCCCCGGTGCCAGAAGGGGGGGTACCTTAGGGTACCGATCTTAATCAGCTTGTCTGGGGATAAGAAACAACTGTGCCAAATTTTATACTTGTGCATCAAAATTTGAGGTTTTGCACTTAACACCCATACATACTATTGTCATAGTCTCATATTGTGATTATTGCTTTCTTCCAAAAGGACAACATAAACGTTTTTTGGAGTTTTCTACCGCTTTTTGGAGGGCAACAAAGAAACCGACTAAATTATGTAACACCTTACGGTATGCCATCAGCTATCTTGAAACGTGTTTTAAAATTAGTCGCGTTGCGTGTATTCTGTCCTTAGATAATTAGATAGATAAAGAGTTTATTTCAATACTGCAATAACACACATTATAAAAAACAGCAAAGTATAATAATAACACAAAGAATCAGGTGAGACAATTAAAAATATAACAAAAGATCAGATGAGGTAGTTAGAATGGCTGTGTGCGTTGCAGCAAAAAAAAGGGTTAGCAGCTCAGCTATACGCTTCACTCTTTCGAGCAAAACACTACACAACGCAATAATCACGAAAAAAACGAGGATTATACTACGGTAGTACTATTAGTTATTCTGTGATTATACATAGTTGTGTAATCCGACACCCCGAGGTATTTAATCAGTAATCACCTAATGGAAACGTAAACTTATGTAACGGAATAAAAAGGATTTATAGCAGTTTATGTAACTGTTACGTAATAAGGGTCCTTAAAACATGAGTGTGGTTTTATGAAATGAGCCGCAGGCGAATTTCATAATAAGATCACACGAGTGTTTTAAGGCCTAATTACGTACAGTTGCATACACTGCTTTATCTACACTCATATTATTTATTATAAATGCCGTATTCGTAAACCATAGAATGGCCGCCACAGTACCGCCGTGGCCATCTCGATTGTGTCGGCGCGGCCTACTCGATTGTGCCGGCGGTCGCGCGGGCGGGTGTCACCGGCCGCGGGCGCGTGCAGGTGTACATTATGTTATCAAAACTCAGAGCACATCAATAATTGAGCATGAAACGTTATAATTGCGGTACTGCCACAGATAAGAAACTTATCATAGTGAAATCGTTTGTTGTAATGCTGGTCATTGCCTACGGTTTTTGAACGCATTTTAGAGGACTTACAATATGAGTGTAGATAAAAACAATTACCATTTAATCTTCGCTGTCGGGTTGGGGGTGTGCGGGTAACAAGATAAAATAACTATTCCATAAGCTCACAGTTATTTATCACGCCGTCTCGTTCAATAATCTCTGCCGGATGTCGCGCGCCAAGCTTCCCGCGTGACACACGGCCTCCGGGTTCGGTGGTTAATGCTCTTTGTTGCTGCAGTCACAGTAATCCTTGTGATTTCTTTAGAAAATTCTTTAAAAAATCGTATCTCGAGAACACCAAGTCTATATTTTATATCGTAAGTCTAAAATGACAAATAATTTGCGTCAACTTTGGTGCTTTTCAGTTCTTTCCTGCTTTCAGACAACCGAAAACTGAGTCGTAGGTAACTCCACTTTGAATCACATGTGTCGAACAAGCATTGATCTCGCATAGATACAGCCAAATAAGATTATTTAATTTTATTTTAATGGATGCTGAGGATCTATACAAAGACCAATCGTATGATGTCCTCAAACGAGTACAACTGTTATCTGAAATCATGAGCCCTACGTTATGAATGCATCTCACTAAACCTGATCACTACTTAATGACCTATCTCGTCAAATAACCTTTGAGTTAGTTTCTATTCTTTCTACAAAATAAATGTATGAAGTTGAATCATAAATGGTAACTTAAACTCATATCAACTCTTAAATCTGAACGCCGTTTAGGTATATGTATGAAGTTGAATCATAAATGGTAACTTAAACTCATACCAACTCTTAAATCTGAACGCCGTTTAGGTATATGTATGAAGTTGAATCATAAATGGTAACTTAAACTCATACCAACTCTTAAATCTGAACGCCGTTTAGGTATATGTATGAAGTTGAATCATAAATGGTAACTTAAACTCATACCAACTCTTAAATCTGAACGCCGTTTAGGTATATGAACTGTGATTTTAGTGAATTTCTACCTTGAAGCAAACATTAAACCCTGTTTCTTTAAATAACAAAATTCCGTGTGTAACGAACAAACCTATACCCGACCCTCGCAGCCTCCCATTTATAAAAGGCCCATTTAAATGATAATTTTTCATCACTTAGAGTTTTTGCGAAGTTAATAAACCATTGTCCCGACACGATCTGTTCGACGCTGGGTTTTATCCAAAAGATATTACACTTGAAATTTCAGGGTATCCATTGTTTGAAGTTCATATCCAATCGAACAAGTTCTTCAGTAGGGCTTTGTGTGAAAAAGTTATTGTCTACGGATTTTAGTCACAAGTGAACTACAGAAAAGCACGATTTTCGATCAGATCAGATATATATATCAGATCAGATCAGATTATTGTATTTCCGTAAAATATTAAAAGCAATGTTAACAATAACGTGACGTTTCTATTCGGCATTAGGTTAATCAATGTTTTACTTGGGTATTCAGGTTTCATGATATACTTAAGTAATGACACACTCAATTTACTATTTGATTGAAACATATTTGTGTAGTAGTTTTTTGTAATTCTGTGACGATATTGAAAGCAATATACTTATAAAGTCATCCATTCCTATAACCCATATGCTGAATCAATGTTTGAATACCTACATTTTGATATTCAGGTTTCAGGATATACTTAGGTAATGAAATACTCCATTTATTTTTGTGAAACTTAAAAGTAAGAAACATTTTAAAAAGATATAATTAAAAATATTGTAATACCTACTCCTAGTACTAAACCGTTTGTAAATAAAAATATTAAACCTATTTTGACCCTTTAAAGGACATCGACTAATCAGTTCTTTAAGAACTGAATTTATCTTGTAAATATATCTCTGAATATTTTTAGAAATTTGTAATTTTACGTTCTTCATTCATAAATAGATGAATTAAGTAATGTTGCAAAGTAATCTACATATTTAATATCAAAACTATAGAGCTATTTGCTTCCATCACTCCACGGAGAGCAGAACCAACGGAGAGGTAACGCGAGCCGAAAGTAAACACATTAGCGTTAATCACAGCACGAAGAGTCTCTCGCGTTACGTTAGACAAAACGAAGACATGCAAATGATAAGGACTCATGACTGTCTCAGTGTAGTGAATAGTTTTCACGATTCTTAGTACGAAAAGTTTATTATTTTGCGCCTATTGTGTCCTACTGATGAGAGGACCCCTTTCTTCCAGTCGTCCCGGGGCCGTATTCTAACTTTAAAACACGTAAAGACACGATCCAACTTCAATACAACTCCGATGCATTAACAACGCAATACAGCTACGGATAAACATCTGAATCAGAAATATCAGAATTTGCTTGAGAAATATTCCAACGCAACTCCAATACAACTTCAATATTGGTTCAACTTCAATGTTTGTTGTGTGTTGGAGTTATGTTTGAGACAGGTTTATTTTTATTGTATTGTTTACGTCTTTTTACATTAGAATCCGGCACCCGGATTAGTGCTACCTCTGCCCGGTCTGTCTGTCAGTGGGACCCGGGTATGTCCTTAAAGTATGTCCAAACATAGGTATGTGTATTGCGAATGTCATATCGCTGTGTGTAGTAGGGCACAGCTAAGCGAATGTCATCTCGCTAAAATCTGGAGCAGAGCCTGACTGGGGAAGTACCTCCACTTTACAGAAAACCACAGCTAAATAGCACTAGACCCTATTCATAGTGTTGTGTTCCTGCTGGTGAGTAAGGTTGCCAAAGAGCTCAAAGAGGACCCAGGGTGTTAACGACGAGGTACTCTCTTGTTCCTTTAGTCGTCGACACAGTAAATCCTCCTATTTGTAAAGGGTCGGCAACGCGCATGTGACACCTCTGGAGTTGCAGGCGTCCATATGCTACGGTAGCTACTTACCATCAGACGGGTCGTATGCTTGTTTGCCACCGCCGTAGTATAAAAAAAATTGTCTATCAAAATATGAGCCCAAGTTATCCCGCCATCGCCGACGGGATCAGCCGAATTATTGTTTTGACTCGTGAGGGTACACTCTCCGTTGACCTTGGCGGCATGCAGAAAAAAAAAAGAATTTCTTGAAATTAGAACAACACTTGAATTTACAACCCTCCAGTATGCCATCAGAAAATTAAAAGCGACGCTGGGATTTTTCAAATAAATAACACTTCTCAATACTCTTTATTTGAAGCCGCCTACAACAATAATATATACGACTTGTTTAAATTGACAGTCTATATTATTTACTGATAGCCGAACAACTAAGATTTACTACTGGAAACAGCTGAGTAACTGAGCTTGTAACGAGGACATTCTTCGGGGAATTGTTGGGGAAATAGGAACAGTATAGGCAGGCATCATGTCGAGTAAATGCAGCGGTATTTGAAATTGAGAAGACAAGTACGACTGTGTGTTTGCTTGCTACAGATATGCCGATAGAAAGGAAAAAATCCAGAAGTGAAACTCAACTTCATTATGATAAATGGCGATGGAGTAAAGTTTTAAATTTTAGCGCTCCTATTACCGATGTGGTTAATTTGTCAGAAGGTTAATGAATAATATAACAAATCTTACCCAAGGGATATTTTCTCGTTTTATTTAAGCTTTGTGCCACGAGGTATTTTCTTGGCACTTGCAATAACGTACAATCAAATAACGTCAACGTGGAAGTAGCATGTAATTGAATTTGTGTGAGCGTACGAAGACTACTACAGTAGCCATAAGCAACAAGATGATCTACTCTCTTACATTTACAGTACTCTATGTGAATGACCGATAAATGTAGGTTAGCAGCTGCTAATATTATTTGTAGCATCTCACGAGGCAGTTGATGTTACAGGGTGACATATTATGTGGTTTCGTGCATTAACTTAGCCATGTGTCATTAGATAGTTTGGCACGTAATCAAATTTCGTAATTACGAGTGTATTTTATTGAACAAAACTTGAAACAATTAACTCTATGCCCTAAAAATAATAAAATACTTAACCCAATTTCCATCAAATTATGTTTGAAGCTTCTCTTTGAAATAAATTAATTTAGAAGCCACTTCGAAAAGAAGGAAACAAGATACTTCGATTCGATTACCTTTTTTGAAATAAAAATAAGCAAAGAAAGGCAATATTTTCCTGTGAATAAGGTATTACGAAATGAATGGAAACAGAAAACAAACGAAATTATCCAATCAGAGACTTGAAAGTGAAAAACAAAAGGTATTTGGAACAATCTTAAAAGAGTTACAGTTATTTAAATAATAAATAAACATTTATTGTTAGGTACACTTCAAATCGTTCTGGCATAAGTAACTGGTTCAAAAATATAAAAAATAAATAAATTAAGCCAGAAAAAATAAATAAACTTTTTTTTTCTTTTTATTTTACAGATATAGGCAAAGCTCAAAATTCAATCCTATAGATAGAGAGAATCTTTTTCTTAAGCCGTAATAGGGTTAACTATAGTTTTAGGGTTTCGTAATAAACAACTAGGCAGGCCCAGGATGTTCACAAAACGAACGGTTGTCTCATAGCTGGCCGCCGAAAGTGTCAAATTACGAGCGGTATAACTATAAACAACAATATCTTTATTTTTATTTTCAGCCATATCAGGGAAATATATATAATATAAATGAGACTACTTTTTAAGCCAATAAGATGTCAAATGGCGAATTTCAAAATCGTTTTCTCAAAAATCGAACTACGACAATCGCACGATGATTTTTCTTATCTGAAAAAAAAAAACGAAGTACCTATAGTATTTAGATGTCTGAAAAACTAAATTAAAAAATTTAAAAAACCCGACTGCGTAAAGAACTAAAAGCCAATAAAAAACTAAAAAGCCAAAAACAAGGCCAATGCGCTACAAATTTGGTGTTTAATATTGAAAAGCTTTGCCTTGACATTAACGTCAGAGAAGCTCTACCTCGCATAGAATTCAAATATTTTTTTCATACCTTTGTCGTGCTGTATACACCTTTGACTAATTTTTCTCTCGTGTATGAAGACAAATATTTGAAACTATATTAAAAATCTACATCATTGAAAGAAAATGTTCCTTAATCGATACGCCCAGGGCAGAACCTTGAGGAATTCCTACCGTCACACCGCCAGTGCTCTGTGATAGGCAGATGCGCATATCTACACGTAGTAAGCGTAATGCACGTAAACCACGTAGTAGAGCGGCTTACAGAGCAAATAACAGATAAAGCGCCTCTCCATAAGAGAAGGGATTTCCTCTCATAAGTACGTAGGGTCGTAGTATATATAGTGATGTATTGTAAGAATAGGGGGATTTTGGTTTGGAGATTGGAAGTGACATAAACTATAATCTGACAAGCTGTGTGTGTTTGGTGCTAAAACCCCTCTACATCCCAACCCGGCGCTGTGCCTATTACAGCTCGATCTCATTCTTTTGCCACCTGACATCACTTCAACTGTATACTCGTAAATAGTACACCTACAACATCCAGTGAGTACAGGCTGATTAATGGGTTGTGGACTCGTGGAGCTCTTGCTCCAACTACCATAATGACAAGGCTACAGAATAGAAAAAAACCGGCCAAGTGCGAGTCCAACTCGCGCACCGAGGGTTCCGTAAACACCTATAACAAGCAAAAACCTCTACGCGTTTACGAGGAAAAAGGTAGTAAGTAAAAAAATTAAAAAAATATTTTTTGTATGATTTTACTAAAAATGTCTACTTTTCGTAATTTTTCCTTTGTCTGTGCTATATGAAGTTTCTTCGTGCCAAGTTTCAAGTTTCTGAGTTTACGGGAAGTACCCTTTAGGTTTTGAGTTTCTTGCGAGTACTCAGTTTCAATATATGCGACTTAAATTGCTATTTCTTTTGATTGCGTTGACATAAAAGTTTGGTTTTGCTACATCTGAAAGGTCCTATAGCCCTGAGTATTTGACATGAATTTCAATTTAATACCTCCACGCGTTTACGAGGAAAAAAGTAGTAAGTATAATATTTAAAAAAAAAATTTTTGTATGATTTTACTCAAAATGTCTACTTTTGGTAATTTTTCCTTTGTCTGTGCTATATGAAGTTTCTTCGTGCCAAGTTTTAAGTTTCTGAGTTTACGGAAAGTACCCTTTAGGTTTTGAGTTTCTTGCGAGTACTCAGTTTCAAAATATGCGACTTAAATTGCTATTTCTTTTGATTGCGTTGACATAAAAGTTTGGTTTTGCTATATCTGAAAGGTCCTATAGCCCTGAGTATTTGACATGAATTTCAATTTAATACCTCTACGCGTTTACGAGGAAAAAGGTAGTCAGTTTAAAATTTAAAAAATTTTTTTTTGTATAATTTTACTAAAAATGTCTGCTTTTTGTAATTTTTCCATTGTCTATGCTATATGACGTTGCTTCGTGCCAAATTTCAAGTTTCTGAGTTAACGGGAAGTACCCCGTAGGTTTTGCGAGTGCCGAAAAACTCTAAAATTTGCAGCATAAACGACTGTATCTTTTGATTGCGTTGGTTTTTAAGTTTGATTTTTTCACAGCTGCAAGGGACAATAGACTTGAGTATTTTATATAAATTTCAGCTTGATACCTCCACGCGTTCCTGAGAAAAATGGTCTTGACAGACAGACAGACAGACAGACAGACGGACAACAAAGTGATCCTATAAGGGTTCCGTTTTTTCCTTTCGAGGTACGGAACCCTAAAAATACGAATGCGAACCCGAGGGCCGAAGGCAATTTCTGTGAAGGCCAAAGGCACGGAGGGTCATTATGATAAATTCTTTATCAGCAACATTGCAGGGACCGGACATGACTCAGTGGTTAAGTATGTAACATATATGCGGGCCCGAGGGTGAGCGGCACTCGGTGTGAAGACCAAAGGCGTGGAGCATCACAGCAGGAAGTATTTCAGCAGTAACATTGCAGGGACCGTACAGAACTCAATGTGCAAACGAAAAACATGCAAAACCGAGGGCCCAAGGGCCCGAGAGTAAGTGGTAATTTTTTTGTGAAGGCTAAAGAAGCGGAGCATTATGGCGAGAAGTTCTTCAGCAGCAACATTTCAGGGACCGTAAAGAACTCAATGGACAAGCGCCATACCATACATACGAACCCGAGGGCAGAAGGACAGAGAGGGTAAGCGACAATTTTTGTGAAGGCCAAAGGCGCGAAGCGTCATAGCGAGAAGTGCTTCAGCAGCAACATTGCAGGGACCGGACATAGCTCTGTGGTCAAGTGACATATAAGCGAACCCGAGAGCCGCAGGCCCGGGGCTGAGCTGAAACAACCGTGAATATCCCAGGAGGAGACTTTGATCGCAACTTTCGGCCTTCAGCCTTCACAGATATTGCCACTACCCTCGGTCTCGGGCCTTCGTGTTTGCTTGTATGACAGAAGACCATTAAGTTCTGTCCGGTACTTGCCACGCTGCTGCTCCCGTATGTCTCGCTACAAGCTCGGGGCTCGGTCGGCGCGCCTCGGTCCTTCGCGGATAATTGGGTATTCTAATTTTTATAATATTTTAAACTTTTTAGTTAGGGTTATAAGGCAGTAAACTTCGCAATCTTGTCATTTCGTCGAGGGAGCTCTTATCGTGGGGGTTATTGAGAAGCTTGTGATGGTCTTAACTACTTATTATTAATCCATCTAGAGACCTAACCCGGCTTAAGGCTACACACGTTTGACCTTTCGCAAAAATACGCGAACTTAAATCGACCACGGCTTGGTCCAAAGTTGTTCCCTGTAATTTATGGACGGTAACACCCCAACACAATAGGAGTGGCAACATTTTCCGCTCTATTTGGCCCTGTGCACTAAGGGCGTCAAACTCTGTCGTCGATGGTTGGATTCTGCCACCAGCACCAGGGACCTTGTCATTCTAATAACCTTGTCATCAAATTCGACATAAACAGCTTGTGGTAATTCTCTGGGTTCCAACTGGTCCCTCCGAAGAGCTGGCCATTCTATTTTCCTTAAAACTCCCTTTGCGCCGTTGACTAGAAAATGATTAACATTTAAGTTTCTTCTTAACATTATTCGAGATCCCAACCCAATCGTCAAATATTTTAACGATTCCTCCAGGTGCCGTATTCAAATTTTAAAATACATTAACATTACAATACACAACCTATCTCAAACATAACTCCAACACACAACGAACGATCAACCAATATTGAAGTTGCATTGGAGTTGCGTTGGAATATTTCTCAAGCAAATTCTGATATTTCTGATTCAGATGTTTATGCCGTAGCTGTGTTGAGTTGTTAATGCATTGGAGTTGTATTGAAGTTGGATCATGTCAATACGTGTTTTAAAATTAGAATACGGCCCCAGTTTTGTTAGGATCATCAGAAACATACGTATCTTTTGGTTTTTGACCATATGCCTACGTTTCTAATGAAACGTCTACAGTTCTACAGCATGTATTTTATACAGTTTGGAATTTCCGATTCTCTGATATGTGTTAGGCTTTCCCCTGAAACGGTCTGAAAATGTGTTTCAGCCTGCTGAACACGGTGGTAACTGGGAGCAAGTTCCGATTCTCGGATATGTGTTAGGGCTTCCCCTGAAACAACCTGAAAACATGTTTCAGGCTCCTGAAAACGGTGGTAACTGGCAGCAATTTCTAATTATTTGATATGGGTTAGGCCTTACCCTGAAACGGCCTGAAAATGTATTTCTGCCTGCTGAAAAAGGTGGTAAATGTGAGGAATTTCCGATTCTCTGATATGTGTTAGGCCTTCCCCTGAAACGACCTGAAAATGTGTTTCAGCCTGCTGAATAAGGTGGTAACTGGGAGCAATTTCCGTTTCTTGGATATGTGTTAGGTCTTTCCCTTAAACGGTCTGAATTCATGTTTCAGGCGCCTAAAAACGGTGGTAACTGAGAGCAATTTCATTGGCCTACTTTACAAATATAGATGTGTTTTGACACTACCAAGACTACGGCGACTACTTTTTATTCTTCAGCTGCATATTTTTCGGTAGTTTGTTTAATTACAAACTTTTAGTAATCATAGATCCTGAGCGGTAATTATTAATAAAAAATGACAAACCAACTAGTTATTTTAAAATTCCTATCGAATGATACCCCACTCGCCATGATACGCCTATTTTTATTTTTTACAATATGGTGTCTGATTGCCGCCATTTTGGATTTTGAGTGCTGAAATATCATCAGTGACACTTGCGCAATCAAGACGAATCGATTGACGTAAGAATCATGTAAATCGGTTTACGCGTTTTGCCTCTAGAGTGCCACAAAGGAACAAACATACATACATACATACATAGACTGGTAAACACATTACCCTCCTTTGCGTCGCGCAGTCGGGTAAAAATAAAGAATGGCGGAGTTTCTTTTTATGAAGTCAAAACCTGGTTTCTCAAGTCGACTGGTTAGCTAGGCTATATATATCAAATACAATCAGCCTGTGCATGTCGGCTGGCTCGGTTGGCAGCGCGCGGGCTGACGCAGCTGCACCGAGCGCACTCCGACCGCGTCGCCAACATTAGATCAGTTGCACACTCTACACTTCGCCAGGTCTGACCAGACACTGATCTTGTCCGACATTAGGTATCATTTAGTGTCTTTATTCTTCTGTTACTGAGATAATTGGGAGAGACTGTAAATATTAGGTTGTCAAGTTAAATTTTTGTCTAGTCTATACAGCAGCATGACAATTTTAAAGTGATACATACATATAATTTGGATATAATCAGTATAGATACTTACATTTAATGCTTAAATTTACTATAGAAACCAATAAATGGAAAATCAAGAGAATTATAACACTTATATTTTATCACATAATAAAATATCATGTTAAAATTATATCGATACATTTTAGCAATTGATATATTAAATTAAATTAATCAAATAATTTTATAAACATAAATGCATTTGAAACCTGCATAATATTCTGTTTGTAATCCTAATATATTACATGGATGCATATTGCGTTCTGTTTCTCGTTTCTGGTATGCATTATGTTAGTTCAAGCATTCAGAAATGTGCAGTAATAAATTACGTTATTGTTATTGCTGAGACTCGTATTAACCAGATGCACTTCTGGTATTATTCTGCAGTATTGCGTCGTGAGTTCGCTAAAAATAGATTTATTTCATATGTCGACGAGTTTAGTGAAAGTACCCACTTTGTCGAAAACATGGACACTTCATTATTTTACTAATAGATAGCGTAATTGTGTACGAGTAGGTATACTTATAGGAAGTACTACGAGTAATAACACTATATCGACAAAGTATGACCTTTTTCCTTGGAATGACACATATAATCCCGCCTTATTATGTCCGTAGGTACAGTTAGCAGTAGAAATATCGAAAGCGTAGAGCGTTCAAAATCTTTTTTTTATAATGCACAATCTCGCACAAGACCTAGTCCCACTGTAAGCTCAATAAGGCTTGTGTTGTGGGTACTAGACGACGATGTATATAATAAATAGATATAGATAAATACTTAAATACATAGAAAACATTAATAACTCCGCAACAAATATCTGTGATAAACACACAAATAAATGCCCTTACCAGGATTCGAACGCTCTCCATACAAAACGAAGAACGTTCTCGAGAACGGCGCAACTAAAGGAATACTATACCTATGCCTCATAGCAAAAATGTTTTCTAATGCTCGACCGGCGTCTCTTCTACAAGTCGCATTTCGCAACAGAATTCCGTGAAATTTTGTGAGCAGACTATAGAGTTACATAGATTTTTTTCGTCGTTTTGTTTTTGACGTGATAACGTCTTTAAAATCGTTTTAGTCGGGTGACATGTTCAGAAACTTGTGTCACACCAAAACCTCACGAGCGCGATCGCAGGTATAACGAGAGAGAGACGGACCGATCTCCCGTCTCATCTCGAGCGCTGCCAGTCATTCCGTGAAACTTGTCACGCGGAATCCTCACGAGCGGTTAGACGTTTTTGGAAAAGGTACAATGTAGTGGAAATTGGCACAGGGGACTTAAGCGCCTTAATGATTTACGGCTTAAGATTATTATGAGTTCGCTAAGATGCTGTATATTTATCAAAACGGCGGAGCCATACATCGTTTCGGTTTCAGCTATGCTCGCGAGGTCTACACCTCACATAGCTACTGGCTAGTTATTCAAGCATTTTTATTTGTTTCAGAGGAGATTCTTAAGACGCGGTCAGCGTTATGGATGTCAGCCGACGGGCACATGGTGTTGTACGCCACGTTTAACGACACCCTCGTGATGGAGCAGAGGTTCCCGTGGTACGGCGCCTCGCTGGACACGGATGACCCAGCGAAGGTACATCATTGTGAACTATAGCTTTTAAGTTTTCACAGGATCCTATTGTACAGAAAAAACTAACGTATGTACTTACAAGTTGAAAGACAGAGGAGCAACAGATTAAACTTAGTGCGCATTCAACATCTATGTAGATACCTACGCGTTTCTATAATTCTAGTCCGCCTCGAACTGAGAACTCGCGATTTCCTTGCAAACGATTTGACTAATATAACAATATGTATATGATTGTTTCGCGCCTTCTAGCTCCATAACCCCTTGACCGATCCTGCTCATATATGAACTCTCAAATTATATGTATTTCTGCTACAACCCCAACAAGTCCAGAAAAAATGTTATTAAAGTTATCGCGGAACAACTATTCAAAATCAAAAAGCTATCGAAATGCAGGGACGCCTAGGTAGCCAGCTGATAGTTCTGTTGTGTCCGAAGTTGTTTGTAAGAACTTCACTTCGCTTACGCTCCGCTCGTTTGATTACTTCACATTACCAAATACTTTTTATTCCTATTCATTTACGTATATTTGGTAATACTGACGCAACTGTCAATAAGTTAACAACCTTAGAATTGCTATCTGGCACTGGCAGATTGATGTTTATTTCTGGTCCGATAGATGTAGATGCATCTTGCTCATAAGTGAAGTCAGAAATGCGTTGGCAGGACGATACTCGTATCAGAAGAACAGCTGGTACAAAAGACGCAGAACAAACAGGAGACCTGGGTTTCCATGATAAAAAAATATATATGAAGAAAAGTTGTGGATAAATGCTAAAGATATCTATATGTATACGGCACGTTATAAATATAAGGCAGTTTCAAGATAGTAAAGCAGATAGTTAAATCTTTTCTAGTCAATGTAATCGCATACTAACTTATCCTGTTTTCAGGCAACATCTTAACAGATAACTTTTATTTCAGACATACCCAGAGATCAAAAGTGTCAGGTACCCGAAGCCTGGCACGATCAACCCGACGGTGCGGCTCACGGTCGCCGATATCGCTGACCCAAAGCACATACGGACTAGGCACTTAACACCGCCCAAGAGCATACTTGAAGAGGGGTGAGCTTTTCAAAATACATTTCGCACCTGTTTTCTTCTTGAGTGTACTTCTTGTCAACCAACTTCAAAATTTCGATGGAGGAGGTTATCAATTCGTCGGGATCTTTGTTTTTGCTATTTTCGATTATATCACCGATTATTCGAGGACCGCTGGACCGATTTGGAAAATTCTTTTTTATTTAAAAGAGTATACTTCACAGTTGGTCCAGTTGTAACCAGGTCAGGATCTGATGATGAGATCCTGGAGAGATCGAGGGAACTCTTCTACTATTATGGGCACACCTATAGTGATTTGAGTTTTTTTACAGCAGCTCGAGCATTTGCTTTTGGAAAGGTGGATACTATTGAAATCGGTTCTTTTTTGTTTAAAATTATTTAGGTTATAATTTTAGGTATTTAAAAAAATCTCGTTGATCTCGTAATCACTACATAGTATAAAAGAAAGTCGCTTTCCGCTGTCTGTCCCGTATGCTTAGATCTTTTAAACTACGCAACGGATTTTGATGCAGTTTTCTTTTATAGATAGAGTGATTCAAGAGAAAGGTTTATATGTATAATACATGCATAATATAGTAGAAAAACACTGATATTTTTACAGGTTTCTAATGTGATGTCGTAAATAAACACATTTTTTTGCGCTTACATTGCAAACGTTGGCTGAACCCAACGAGATAGATCAAAATAATATACTACAGTATTGTACACCTTAAAAAGGTCTCAAGCCAATTATATACAAGATGTAACAAAAATGCTAGTGATCCTCTTAAGAGGCTGACAACACCCGATGACCTTCAAATTGACTTTACTCAAACAGTGTTTCAGCTATAACTACTTGTTTTGAAAAAGTAAAAAAAATGTATGTTAATATTCGTTATATTTGGAAGAACTTCGTTGCGTCCGATACACGATTGGACGAAATCGGCTCGATAGAAAATAATTCCAAAGTTACATCTTAAAATTAGCTTTAAACAGTTGTATGTCTTTAGTTTCTTGACTTATACGTCTGTAACTAAGGACAAAATTCCACCACACTAATACTAAAATCTTCGTTGCCTTATATTTCTCAATTAATGCGTCGTTTTTTTTTAATTCATTATTTTGTCAAATTTGCAATGAGCTCCCATACTAATCGTAACACAGCGTTTCTCTTTCACTCGCGCTGAATAAGATAGGGAGGGAATTAAGCTGTTGTCAGCCCCTTAAGATCATAATTGGTATCGTATATTAATTATGAAAACTAAGAAAATAAATGTTTCGCGCGAAAGAAAATTGGTTTTGTATGGAGAGTTGGCCGGCTGGAACCAAGTATCCCATAAAAATTATTTTTTATGTTTAAAAAAAAAATCTCCTACCCTTTCTTAGTCGCAATACCATACAAATTAAGCCCTTAAACGGATCACCAGTACCTTTGTTCCACCCTGTAGCTTGGATTCCAATTAAGTTGAACGTCAATATTACGAAATTTTACAGTTTGATGAAAATCGGTTTCGTAATACTCATTGAATGTTTTCCAATGTTATTAACTTCGCATAAAATATTCCGTTGGCAACAGCCTTTATAGCTCCGCGGCTTTACGGCCGTATGCAATCAAAATAAAAGGATATGTTCTGGTTCTTTTACATTTACTGCTTTGCTTTTCACTTGATTGAAATATCGGGTAGATGGGTACATACAATAAATAAGATTAACCTACATTTTGTAATACATGCGTGGCGACATTATGTAATTTCGTAATAATTATGTATGCGCTTACAACTATTTAACAATGTGCCCCAGTTTTGTCTCCACTTTCAGGTGTGAGTCTTTGACTATTTTTCTAACTTTGACTCGGTTCAAAGTTTAACACGTTCGCTGATAGTACGTCGACAGGCGGGGTACTTACGACGTAACGACGGTTAACTCTAGCACTGTCAGCGAAATTATTAAATGTAACCCCAACCGCAAATGATTATTAGTGCAATGTGTACATTAATCCAGCCCGTCTTTTGTAAGCTACAGTTTTTTATACAATAGAGATTAATAAAATGAAGAAATGCAAGTGAGCCTGTATAAAAAATAAACATTCCCAGCGGAACTGCTGTTTCCAATTTTATACCATTGCATTGTAAGAGTTTTTCCCGTCGGATTTTGTTAACCTTTATTTCCAAATAGATACCCGGATATAAGACAGAGAAAAGATAGTAATATAATAAGAATAGATTCTCAAATCCAGTGTAAGCCTGACAAATAGAGCCGGGCTGAGGCCGAGGCTTAGGTAACCAAAGATAAATGCGGCGTCCCGGCGACTTATACCACGGACAGATTCACTTCCGCTTGTTTAGCATATTCAGCCAGCCAGCGTACAGTGACGGAAAAAAAAATGTTGAGCCATTTACGGTTCAAGCAGTTTTCTTTTGTTTAATACTTACTCTATGGAATGTCCTACATAAAGTGAACCCTACGATACGATTAAAGTCCGTGATGGTACGATTTCTAGATAATTTTAAACAAAAAAGAACCGACTTCACTTAGCCTCCACCTTTCCAAAAGCAAATGCTCGAGCTGCTGTGAAAAATACTCAAATAACTATAGGTGTGCCTATAATAGTTGAACAGTTCCCTCGATACCTCCAGGATCCCACCATCAATCAGATCCTGACCTGGTTATAATGGGACCAACTGTGAAGTATACTCTTTCAAACAAAAAAAGAATTTTCCAAATCTGTCCAGCCGTCTTCGAATAATCGGTGAACATACATAAAAAATAGCAAAAACAAAAAAAAAACAAAGATCCCGACGAATTGATAACCTCCTCCTTCGAAATCTTCAAGTTGGTTGAAAACAAGACCTGGTAACAAGTATACTTGAGATTAGGTCAAATATATACAGTCATAAAACGCCTCCTAGCCTAGTCGGTAGTGACCCTGCCTATCAAGCAAGAGTTCCCGGGTTCGAATCCTGGTCAGGGCATTTATTTGTGTGTTTATCATGGATATTTGTTCCTGAATTATGGATGTTTTCTAAGTTTTTATCTATATCCGTATATATCGTCGCATAGTACCCACAACACAAACCTTATTGAGCTTACTGTGGGACTAGGTTGATTTGTGTAAGATTGACCCAATTATTTATTTTGTTAAATCTGTTTCTGTACTTCTTATACTTTGTGTGGTGCAATAAGGAATATTGTATTGTATTTTTTTTTATACCACGTCGGTGGTAAACAAGCATACGTCCCGCCTGATGGTAAGCAGCTACCGTAGCCTATGGACGCCTGCAACTCCATAAGTGTCACATGCGCGTTGCCGACCCTTTACAAAAAGGAGGATTCACTGCTAAAGGAACAAGAGGGTCTGTCATCGTCAACACACTGTGTCCTCTTTGAGCTCTTTGGCAACCTTACTCACCATAAGGAACACAACACTATGAGTAGGGTCTAGTGCTATTTGGCTGTGGTTTTCTGTAAGGTGGAGGTACTTCCCCAGTCGGGCTCTGCTCTAGATTTAGGCGAGATGACGTTCGTTGTGCTGTGCCCTACCACATATTCGCAGTACCCATTACCTCTCTTTTAGACATAGTTTAAGGACATACTCGGGTCCAAAATTGTATTTTATAGTATTGTAATTTTGCAGCGACTACTACTTCACCAGCGCTCAATGGGTCTCGCTGACAGAAGTGTGTGTGATCTGGCTGACTCGTACGCAGAACCTATCCGTGGTGTCCGTCTGCAAGAGCCCTATGTGGTTCTGCCAAGAGGTATGCTTCCTTTAGGTATAAGACCAATCTGGTTATTAGCTACATATGCCCAAGTCAGAGGAGTGTTTTTGACGGGTTATTGCAATAGTGGATATCCTCTGCTGTATTTATTCTAATTTTAAAATAGATAAACAATACGTTAAAAACACAATCTATCTCAAACATAACTCCAATACAACAAATAATCAACCAATATTGAAGTTGCACTGGGGCCGTATTTTAACTTTAAAACATGTATAAACACGATCAATACTGTGGCAATGAGCCGCTCTTCTTGAGCTAGCGCAGTGCAAGGAAGTGGGATGATGGTGAAATCATACAACGTCGTCCTTATACAGCTTTGTATTTACCATAAACACAGTCACTAATACAATCGTCACAATAATATAATATAACTTAATTACGAGAAAGATTTTTAATGTCTATCGAGTCGAGATCAGAAAGGAAGTAAACGACATGACAGGTCAATTGTTGCCAGTGTCAATGTAAAGGTGCCCATGTATGAGCAGATAATATAAAGTGGGGCATAGACTATCCAACAAATACAACTCCAATGCATTAACAACGCAATACAGCTACGGCATAAACATCTGAAATCAGAAATATCAGAATTTGGTTGAGAAATATTCCAACGCAACTCCAATACAACTTCAATATTGGTTGATTGTTTGTTGTGTGTTGGAGTTATATTTGAGATAGGTTGTGTTGTTATTGTATTGTTAATGTATGTTAAAATTAGAATCCGGCACATGGACTTGCATCGGAATAATATTCAAGCAAAATCTGATATTTCTTATTCAGACGTTTAGGCGATAGCTGTATTGTGTAGTTAATGCATTGGAGTTGTATTGAAGTTGTGTCGTGTCAACACGTGTTTTAAAGTTAGAATACGGCCCCAGGAAAAACAGGTGTAGTATTTTTCCAACAACAGATTTTTCTCACTTAGCGGTCCCCCGACGCGACGACGCTTGGAAAATATAAATATTTGAACTTACATAATGTATGTGACGATAATAATTATAATAGGTTTAATATATTATTTGTTAGTTTATTTTTTGTGTCGGGGAGTTTTTAAAATTTCTAATTGGGTGAATTAATATTTTTCAAAAAGAACAGGTATGCGTCAATGTTTGAGAGGTACCCTAAAGGCGGCGTTATTGTGGCAATAGTTGAAGAAGGCTTCAGTATGTCCAGCAGAGTCTATCTAAATAATATTGTCTTTGTCTGCTAGGTGTACAGGATATCATCAGGCTCTGATAGCTGGGTGGAGTCCGCACCAGCGCCGCTCTGGTCAGCCGGCGGCGGGGCCCTCGTCACCCTGGCGCCCATCAGGGACGGGCCCGCCGGGTTATTCAGACACATCGTCAGGGCAGAGCACAACGCTCACGGTCCGAGGGCGTTGCCGCTAACGCACGGTAGCTTCGATGTCGTCAAGCTCTTGGCGTGGGACCACGCGAATCAACATATGTGAGTACCTAACAGAGAGGAGTATATAGTCACCTACGGCAGTGCAGACAAGCCTATCAAGCTGAAAAAGAAAGATTGTTGCGTTATATTCTACGTCAACCTAACAAATTTTGTTTTTTTCATATAGTGGGTAGGATACTCTTCCAGGCTAATAAGAAATAGTAGTTTATGTAACTGTTACGTAATAAGGGTCCTTAAAACATGAGTGTGGTTTTATGAAATGAGCCGCAGGCGAATTTCATAATAAGATCACACGAGTGTTTTAAGGCCTAATTACGTACAGTTGCATACACTGCTTTATCTACACTCATATTATATATATTAAATTAATTGTTCGGAAACCATTGAATGACCGCCATTGTACCGTCATGGCCTACTCGATTGTGCCGGCGCTCGCGCGGGACCAATCGAGTTGGCCATGGCGGTAACATTATGTTATCAAATTCGATGTTCCAAATTTGAAACTCATTGCTTAACAATATTTGAGCATGCATAGTTAAAATTACGTTACTGCCGCAGATAAGAAACTTATCATAGTTAAATCGTTTGTTGTAATGCTTGTCATTGTCTACAGTTTTTGAACGCATTTTAGAGTACTTACAGTATGAGTGTAGATAAAGTTATATTTTCTGTAACACCACAAGTCAAAAAAATTCCCTTCTCCAAGTCAAAGAGTACAATAAATTGGGGTGCTTTTATTGATCTACCTTAGGTACGGCCGGTTATCGATTTTACAATTAATGTCAAGCGTAATAAACGTAACAATTTACAAATAAACAAACAAATAAACAAATAACTTAGGTCGAGCTTTAAATAATGAAAATGCGTATTTAAGTATAATATTGATTTGAACTAACGGGACTTAACCGATTTTAAAATTACCCTCGACATTTCGAGTACGACATTGTTCCCGTGGTCCCGAAGAAAGGTGAAGCCTTTCTGTTTGTAAAAACGGTGAAATTTTACATCAGTGTGAAGTGAAATAGTTAATCATCCAACTCAAACAAGATTAAGTAAGTTACGATTGGTCAGTCAAGTACAGTTCTAAAACTAGCTAAATCCACTAGGATTGAACCGTTTGCAACCTAAATCAACTTTTCAAGTTTCCTTTCCTTACTAGAACAACAAGCAGTTACGATTAATGGTCAATCGATAATCGTTCTTTGCCCTTTGGGATTGGTTTACCTTGACCGATTCATTAAGGTTACCAAGAGAGTACCTACCTAATTAATAATACCAAGAATATCGTGGAAAAATAATTATTGTAGACGTAGAGGTTTAAAGGATCTACCACCAGCTACCACATACCCTGTCAGCTCGGTTCACTTCTCTTAAATACGACTAAACTGACGATAAATAGTACCTACATCGTTTTTGAAGCTTGAAATTATATGTATATGTGAACGAATTAGTTAGACGGCCAACGGCTCTTTGTATTATTTTTACTGGCTACCGTTTTGATAATAAGGTATTAATAAAATCAGTCATGCTGAACAAGCTTTAACGACCAAATCGACGCAGTCCTGAACGCTGGTCCGACCAGGTGGCCAAGGAACTTCAGATGCCGATGTCACAGGCCCTCCATAAAGCGGAACACTGCAACAAATGGAGGGGCCTATTGCAACGTGTCCGTCGAAGCCATGATCGTCAGCAGTGAGGGACCGAGGAGGATGAAGCTTTGTATTGTTGCAGATACTACCTGGGTATACCCGAGGGTAAGCCAGGCCAGCAGCACCTGTACATGGTGTCGTCCGAAGCGCCGCGGCCGGGATCGCCGCAGAAACTGCCTTATTGTGTGACATGTAATACACAGGTTGGTCTTTCTCCCTCTTTCCTGCTCTCTCTCTCTTCTTATCGTTTATTATCTGGTTTACAAACTCAGTGCTTTCAAGCTCAGTCGTCCTTAGTTGATTAAGTTTTATTTTAACTCGGTCATAGGTCATCTATTTTAATTATTTTGGGTACAAATTTAAGTACACTTCACTAAAATAACCTTTCTATAAGTATTACTTAAAATATATTTTCGTTAGTACTGTGAGTGGTTTATCATATCGTTAAAACTATCTACTTTATTTCTTGTCATTTAATTGTGTTTGTAGCTGGGGACATTTAACTTTGCGAGGGCATGGCTAAACTCTAAATTTAAATACACTAATTAGTAAAAGCCAAAAGGTCTCCTAAAATCGCGCCTGCCAGCTAAAATTATAAGGTCAATCCTTTTAACAGCACATGTGGGTTCGTTTCTGGTAACTCTGTAAAGGGAAGTTAATTCAACTTCATTCTGTAAGTATTTATAGAAATGCCTCTCGTGTGTCGGAATATTTATTGTCCTGTGTGTTCCTATCCCAAATAGGATCAAGTCAAAGGTACGGTAATAAATAAATAAATAATAAATAAATAAATATTATAGGACAATCTTACACAAATCGACTTAGGCCCACGGTAAGCTCAATAAGGCTTGTGTTATGCAGAGCTCGGATTTTTCACGGCAAAACAAAACACTAGCGTAATTTAGCCAGTGCTTGAAATATTATTTTATCGATATCGATAATTCAGAACTAGAAGAAATAAAAGTCACCAAATAAAATTAATATGTAATAAAACTAATAAAAACATTTGTATAAAGTTACTATATATTAGAAACAGACGCAATTTCTTCTTCAAAATCTACGTCAGTACACACAGCAGCACAAGACATTTTATTTGGGTAATAGTGATAGGAGTAGATGATCATTATCTTTTCAACATTCTCTGGGAGTAAACAGTTGCGTTTATCACTATAAATCCATTTATGTACACTAAATGTACGTTCAACTTCAGTTGACGTCAAGGGAGCAAATTTATAGAATTCATTATCAGTTCGGGTAATATTTTCAGATATGTCTCTTAAAATTTCGTAATCAGGATTTCGTTCGAGCACGGCTTCAAATTTACGTATCACTGGTAAAAGTTTACTCCAGTTTACGTAGCAACGAACAGTATCCAGAATGAGGAAGGATTCCGCAATGGATAAAGTCGAACATTGCAATTGTTCTATTGAAGAGGCTATTACTTCGTAGTTGTCGCGAATTAAATTTAACTCCGGTCGTAGTTTGCGTGTTTGAAAACATTTTTTTGCAGCTCTTATAGCTGCCGAGTCATTAGCAAGTATGGAGACGACATCACGTATTTGCTCATAGTATTGAGCGTAATATACCGCAGCAGATATCCAAGTTCCCCATCTGGTGATAATTGGCTCGGGAGGTAGGGGAATGGACGGATATTTTGCCTTAAAAAGGCGTACACGCTCTGGAGATTTTAGGAATATCTTTTTGACATTCAATATCAACCCATCCACACCTTTGAAATTATCTCGCACTTCTTCGGCAACCCGGTGCAGACCATGAGCTAAACACGTAATGTGTTTCATACGAGGAAACGTTGCTTTTAAAATACGACCGGCTTTAAGCATATATGCGGCACTATCTGTGCAAAGTAAAAGCAAATTGTTTACGTTGTCATTGAAAGAATTTTGAAACAAAAATTTTAATTGGTTTATTATTAGGTTTGCTATTGTTTCCCCATTTACCTTCTCTAAAACCTTCGACCCCAAAAGATAAAATTGCTTAGAACAATTTTTTTGCAAAGACCGAATCACCACGTTTGTCACACATTTTCCCATGAAATCTGGTGTTTCGTCTATAGATATCCACAAATAATTGGTTTTGTTTACCTCTCTTATACCCTGTATAGTTTTTTTGTACACGAGATTTAAATAAATTTTTCGCAGGGTCGATTCGTCCGGTAAAGAAGTCATAGAGCAGTCGCAACATAAATACTTGTTAAAAAAATGACGAAAATTATTGTTGTTGACTGTTGCCCATGGTATGTTGCATGAAATAAGAAAAATAATTAAATCAAAATAAAATTGATGTTTCCTATTTGGTTGCCCCGAACGGTAATTGTGGCGGTTGCTTTTCACATGATTCTCAATATTGCATTTCTTCAGTTTTAGATGCATATCGCACATAGAGCAGTATATAGTGGAGGTCACTTCATTATAGACTAACTCAGGGTGATTTTCAATCCATGTTTTGATCCGATCTTGTACATTACTCATTTTTGTATTAATTGATACCTTGCAATATTAAGTTATTATACGTATATCCAACACGTCGGATTCAATGCGTTGCGAAATAAATAATACCTAGATGCAATTTACGTTTTATACGTAATGAAATGACAGTTAAAGTGTGAATGTCATATGTCATGTGAGATTAAATTTGCAGTCGTTTCTATCATTTTAAATGAGGTGGTATAGTTACTTCGTTCTAAGTTGTACATGCAGACCTACCTCTTTGTTGCTCGACTATGGCAACGCTAAAATGAAAAGTTATTTTATTACTTATACAGGATGTCCGGTAATTAATGCACAACCTTCTAACCCCCAGTAGGTCACCTTAGACTGGTCAAAAATATTGATTTTGAGCTCTAGTAAGTCTCCTGTTTTTCGAAATTTTCGCACGTTTGTTAGTTTTTAAATTTTGACATTCACACTGATAGGTGTACCATCGAATAAAAAAAGAAAAATGTACTGAGGCAATACCTGTCATATACTCTAGTAAGACTCGATAGGTGTCGATAAAATAATATTTCAAGCACTGGCTAAATTACGCTAGTGTTTTGTTTTGCCGTGAAAAATCCGAGCTCTGTATGGGTACTAGACGACGATAAATATAATAGATAAATATGGATAAATACTTAAATACATAGAAAACATCCATAACTCAGGAACAAATATCTGTGATAAACACACAAATAAATGCCCTGACTAGGATTCGAACCCGGGACCTCCTGCTTAGTAAGCAGTGGTAGGTGGTTATATTATTTGATATTAAAAAAATCTGCTATATTATTGAAAAAGATTACCAAAAGTATACTTGTGTTTACAGATTTTTAGGGTTACGTTACTAAAACGGTAACAAAGAAACCTTATTAATTACTCACTAAGCTATATTAGTCTTGATTATTTACCCTCCAAAGTTTAAGTAAAAAATAATACGACTAAAATACTCAATTGTTTTCTAATATTTTTATGAACGGCGGGTTACTCGTTCCCTACAACGTCAGATGTCAAAAAGTGACATTTGTTTTATAATTTATCATGTCATGTCGCGTTATAAGCGCGTAAACGCCTGCAGGGAACTCAGAAAACTGACGTGCAACTATCCTTTCACACACAAGATTATTCACACCCATTTCACACCACTAAGGTTACCCGGCTTTATCAAAATTCATGCTCACACACAAACAAATACTCGTATGATTGTGTTGACGCAGCTTCCACAAAGTAAACACCGGGAGATTATGTGCTTGATTTGTTGCCTCGAGGATATATCGAGTGATGTAGTGTTTCCTCACTTTAATCTTTATTGGAGCGAGATTAAAGCTAACATTCAGGATTTATAGTAGCGAGATAGAATTTCTAGGGCAAATTAGCAAAAAAACCTTTCGATGGAATAAACAACTCAAAACATTGTAGCTAAATCCTTAGCCTTTTTGTTTTACTTCGCCCTATGCTTATGGGCTTAAGAATAATTTGCATCAGGAAGAACTCCTCATTAACTAATGTGCAGAATATCATTCTTAACTAGTTAACTACAGAAATACGATGGTAAGTTTATGTATGCAATCGGCTTAACCATAGTCGATAAAAATCCAGACACATGCTTCACTAGACGTGAACCCCTAGCATAACTTAAGTTGTCGCGTGTCCATTTTGTCAAGCGCGACTTAAACGCAGTGGCCCAAGAACGTTAGTACGCCTAGCATATCTTGACGTGTGACGCGCGAGTTCATACTTCAAGCGCGACTCGAAGTATGAAGTGACAGGCGACAACGTAAGATATGCTAGCCCTACTGGTCGTACGTGGAACGTGGTACGTGGTCGACAATTTACTCAAAGTACAAATATTTGACAGCCTTCGCCGTCGATAAACCTGGAGTACTATGGCAACCTGGCGTCCTCGGGAGACAGCTGGGACAGCGACTGGGATGAGGAGCTGCCGGCCACCTCACCCTCGCCCAACGCCAGGAAAAAGAAGAAGAAACGACCAGGTATGCATTAAAGTCGCATCTTTGGTAGCTGGACTGCGACAGAAGTAGCTAGAAGGGGGAAGTGTTAAATGAGGTTGAAACTTAGTGTTAAGAAAGCAAGAGATTGTCAAGACAATTTACCATAATTAGTTTGCTTGGTACTGTACTGCTAGAGTTGTGAACTTTTTTTGAAAGAAATATAGTATTTTCCAAACCTATACTTCGTTTTTTTTTAAAATTAGAAATTGAGTAAACATAGAAACAGTAATTGCCAACCTGTTCTAAATGTTCAATTTAAAGCACACCAACAAACGATTAGTTAACATGGTTAAGAATTCACATTGGTGAATAAATAATAACAATTTGCAGATTAAATAATCCAACACAACAATAAAAATAACATTTCGTTTTGATTATCACGTTAGAGACACGTGAAAATTGAAAAACTGACCTGACAGTGATGCACGTACGTTCTAAAACGGAAACTTAACGTCTAGTTTTTTATCAGTATTCACGAAAATTATTTAATTGACAATCATAATATGCACTTATTAATAAATTTTCTTAAATAAAAGTGCTTCTAAAAGTTATTTAATAGTCTTATTATATAATACTAAACAATAAAACAATTGTCTTAGGTGATGGTAAAAGATTTGGTGGACTACGAGGTGGATTTTATTGTTGTATACCACTTGGGCCTTCCTTTGATTGCTCCATAACCCTCCAACCAAACGCACAATAATAGAACAAGCAAATACCTTTACTTAAATAAAAATCACAAGCTTTAAACATTAAAAACTATCCAGGTATGGCTAAGACATACTAATGACAGATGACGCGAGAAAATATTAAAAATCGAACCATCCGTTTTGAACCTCTTCTTCTCTAGATATTTTATTGTGCAACATTCACAGGAACATTAACAATGATAAAATAAAATATTTCGTGCATATATCATATACAAAATACTGTTAAATACTCAATATAAAATGTACAAATACTTAAGCATGGCTTTACTATAAATACAAATATATTTAAGTATGTTTAAAGACGGTGTCGGCACTTTGACAGTTGTGACATGTATCGTGCCTGATAAAGAACCCTGTACATCGTTCTCTCAACTTTTTTCTAATCTCAAAAAAAACGAAGTATACATGAAAAAAATATAGTTTTCACTTCTCATGCTCAAAAAGTGTGTCATATTATGCTTACTAAGGCGGACTAAAGTAGTACATTTAGCCTCTAGGGCTAAAATGTATACATATTTATGATTTACAAAACATTTTGAATTGACCAATCGGAACACTTCACCATATCAAATCCACCAATCACAACACATATCGAAGTTAATCGGAACTTACTTAAAGATACTTTTTTGGTGCGTATACTGTGTAAATAATTAAAGTCCTTAAAAAAAACATTGTATTTAATATTAACCAATCAGAATACAGCAATGTTAAAATCGACCAATCAGGAAACGCAATCTATTTCTCAAAACATGAGGTGTTTTTAGTCCCTACTTCACAATCATTAAAAATATTTTTATTTATTTTATGGAAGCGCTTTAAAGCGTGTTTAAACTGTTTAAAGAGCCAGTTTAGTCTGGCCAGCCAACGAACGCAGTAGCAACAGCCGCAGTAGTAGCAGCAGTACAGCGAACAAAAGTATGACAACACTAAGAATCACTGAAAAAAGCAGCAATGATCATCAAATTTTATGTTTTTAATTGTAGTTGGTATTTCCGCCCCTTTCATTTGGTGACATTTACG
Organism: Pammene aurita; assembly: GCA_947086415.1. NCBI lineage: Eukaryota > Metazoa > Arthropoda > Insecta > Lepidoptera > Tortricidae > Pammene > Pammene aurita. The sequence continues at coordinate 2,835,399 of OX352310.1, forward strand.
GTGTGTAAAAAGGAGACGGATATATTTCGTCTGATCTGTCATCAACTGCAACAGATAATCTCGTTGAGGCAATTGACATATGCTTTAAAAGTGAATTTAAATTTAATTGGGAACGTTGCAGGAGTTCTATCTCACTCGCGCTTAAGATGAGAGAGTGAAATGCACTAGAAACAAATTCAATGTGAATTTAAATGTTCGTCATGCAATACGGTGTCTCAACACAAAGGGTTGCCACATGTACGTATTTTGAATTTGCCGCGCGTTTCTATGACAGAAATGGTTTGCCAGACTATAATTATACCGTCGTCTGTGGCATTTATTTGCGGTGTTTATATTTTGTATCTATGTCAAAGAAGTTAAAAAATTAAAAGACCGTCAAGTTAAACCATAATTTCACCTTAGTTTAGTTATTGTGCGTAAATAATAAGTATTTTTATCTTATTTTCTCGCAATCGAAGTGAAAAATAGTATGCATTACTCTGGTCTAAAAGCCATATTACCACTCGAACAATTTTCCCTCACTTCGCTCGGGAAAATAACCACCTCGTGGTAATATGGCCTACTTTAGACCCTTGTCAAACAATCTACTATTGTTGTTACCTCATGAGACGATCCAAAAATACAGTATTTTTTTTAACAGTAAACCAAGCCTAAATATAGTACAATACTATATAATACGGTTGGCAACCTTATTTACTGCTGACAGTAGGTACCTACGAGTGAGTGCGATTTCACATTATCCGATCCGATATCGGATGTCGGTATGCGACCACAAAGAAGACAAATTTAAAATTTGTGAATTCTATATTTTTTTCTTAAAATACCAAATGTTCATTGCTCAAAAGAAAGCACTAACCCAAAAACGCGGACTTATTGCCATAGGGTACTCACTAGCAGCTTCTTTTTTTCTTGGGCCATCCGACATCCGATATCGTAGGGGACAGTGTGAAAACGCTCTGAAGATGTGTGTGCTGCTTATGTGTGAAAGAAAATACTTCAATTAATGGTTAAGAAAAATGGCCTCAGTCCATTATATAAGACAATTTTGCCAGCGTCAACAAAGTGTATGTGTGTGTGTGTGTGACAAAGTACGGTTAATGTTTTCTCGTAGAGCTCGACGTTGTTCGGTAGAGGCCTTGCTTTTTGTAAGGTGATTTTTGAACGTGACGGACAATCAGTTGATTAACTGATGAGTGGTTACACACGTTTTGAAATTAATTATCCGTTAGCTATGCATTTGTTCGTTAGATCACCGCACAATAAGCTATCAATATTACTCACTGAACTACGTAACTGAATAAAAAACAAAAACCTCATTCCCAAGACGACTTCGCCATCTTGAGTTTCAACCGGAAGTTCAAGAAAATACTTAATATACAGAAAACCCTGACTAATTAAATAGTTGACGAAGAAATCTTCGGCAGGAACACTAGAATACTAAAGATAAACTGGTTGCAAGTGTAAGTTAATGATAAGTAGAGTTTGCGAGTATGCGACAATAACCTACCGTTACCTATACTTCGTTTTTTTTGAGATTAGAATGTACAGGGTTCTTTATTAGACACGATAAATGTCACAACTGTCAAAGTGCCTACGCCGTCATTAAACATACTTAAATATATTTGTATTTATAGTAAAGCCATGCCTACGTATTTGTACATGTTATATTGAGTATTTAACAATATTTTGGTAGTTGTTATATGCACTAAATATTTTATTTTTATCATTGTGAATATTCTTGTGAATGTTGCACAATAAAATACCTAGGAATGAAGAGGTTCGCAACGGATGGTTCGATTTTTAGGGTTCCGTAGTCAACTAGGAACCCTTATAGTTTCGCCATGTCTGCCCGTCCGTCCGTCCGTCCGTCCGCGGATAATCTCAGTGACCGTTAGCACTAGAAAGCTGAAATTTGGTACTAATATGTATATAAATCACGCCGACAAAGTGGTAAAATAAAAAGTGGGAAAAAATGTTTTATTAGGGTACCTCCCCTATACGTAAAGTGGGGAGTGATTTTTTTTTCATTTCAACCCTAACGTGTGACATATTGTTGGATAGGTATTTAAAAATGAATAGGGGTTTACTAAAATCATTTTTTGATAATGTCAATATTTTCGGAAATAATCGCTCCAGAAGTAAAAAAAAATGTGTCCCCCCCCCCTCTAACTTTTGAACCATAAGTTTTAAAAATATGAAAAAAATCTCAAAAGTAGAACTTTATAAAAACTTTCTAGGAAAATTATTTTGAACTTGATAGGTTGAATAGTTTTTGAAAAATAAATACAAAATAATTTCTGAACTAAGTTTGTAATTTAACCGTATAAGCAGATGTTTATTGTACCTGTAATTTCTACAAAATCACAATGAAATGACGTGCTTTCAAATAAAGTAAAAACGGTGAAAATCGGTTCACGCAATAAAGAATTATCCCATAAAAATCATCTTCCATACTTTAAGCTCGCGCGCAATAGTTTACTTAATTTGCCGATAGATGTCGCTGTACGTGGAACGCTCATATCATATCCTACATGGCGGTGTTATTTTAACTCTTAAGTGGGGACACTTACTGTGACGGACGGAAAACTACGGAACCCTACACTGAGCGTGGCCCGACACGCTCTTGGCCGGTTTTTTAAATATTTTCTCGCGTCATCTGTCATTAGTATCTCTCAGCCATACCAAGATAGTTTTTAATGTTTAAAGCTAATAAGCTTAAATAAGAATCACAATAGTGATTATTTAAGTAAAGGTATTTGCTTGCTCTATTATTGTGCGTTTGGTTGGAGGGTTATGGAGCAATCAGAGGCAGACCCGAGTGGCATACAACAAGAAAAGCCACCTCGTAGTCCACCAAATCTTTTACCATCACCTAAGACAGTCGCTTTATTATTTATTATTATTTATATAATATTATTATTATATAATAAAACTATTAAATAACGTTTAGACGCATTTTTATTTAGAAAAATTGATTAATAAGTGCATATTATGATTAAATAATTTTCGTGAATACTGATAAAAAAAACTAGATCGTAAGTTTTCGTTTTAGAACGTACGTGCGTCACTGTCAGGTCAGTTTTTCATTTTTCACGTGTCTCTAACGTTGGCATACAAAATCTAAAACGAAATTGTGTATTTATTGTTGTGTTGGATTATTTAATCTACATATTGTTATTATTTTTTCACAAATGTGAACTCTTAATCATGTTAACTTATCCTCTGTTGGTGTGCTTGCAGTGTGTTTAAATTGAACATTTAGAACAGGTTGACTACTACTGTTTCTATGTTTACTCAATTTCTAATCTCAAAAAAAACGAAGTATAGCTACGTTATATATCCCTTACGTTAGCACTTAAAAATTCCTGCCCTTTTCACTTATGTATCTTTACACACATCAAGCTTAGGGAGTAGTAAAGTAATGGCTCGTATCCGTTTATTTAGGCCCTAAATTAGAATAGCGATGTGTTAAAACATACACTACCGCGCGGAATACTTAAACGGAACGGTTCTTAAAAGTAAACAACACTCCTTTTTAAAACGGAATCCGGAATACCGGAGTAAAACCAACTAGAGTGTCGGAGTGTATAATCCTCCTTAACACAACCAAGCGTTTCGGGGAAATTAACATTTTGTGCTAAGGCCGACACTTAGTGATTTAACTTTTAGATATTTCCTTTCTCTTCCAGCTAGGCCAAACTTTGCTTTGAAACAGAATTAGATGCCCACGTTTGGAAATTCCAAAGATAACAAAGTTTAAAAGCCGCTACAAAGTCATCAAATTAATAACAGAAGCATAATTTGGAACACTTAGATTTAAATAATAAATGTCGATGAAGTATTCGGTAAGGGGGCATCCATTAATCGCGTCATACGTTTTTGGCTTGTTTTAGACCCCCCCCCCTCCCCCATGGTGATCTTTGGTGATATTTTCAGGACCCCTCCCCCCCTGTCCAATATGACGTGTAATTTTTTGCTAACTAAAGTAAGTACAGTTTTCTAACACGTGAACCTACTAACGTAACGTACGTACACGTAAAGGGTAAATAAATGTAACTACATGCATAGGTACATATAAAATAAAATTATCTTTAATAGAAAAATAACCGGCCAAGTGCGTGTCGGACCACGCGGTTTCGTACCTACTATCGAAAAAGTAATATCAAAAGGTCGTATCTATCTGCGTATGAAATGAGTTTTTAGGAGATAACTCAATAATTCCTAAACCGATAATGTTCTCAATTTTTTTTGATCTCCGGTTCAAAAGTGGCAGGTGGGACACAAGTTTTTTAGACTTACGGGGTGATTTTTTTCTTAAAATATTCACTAAATAAAAAAAATTCAAACAGACCTCAATTTTTTTTGACAAATAATTACATGTATGGAGTAGTGCCCCTCCTTAAAATATCTTTTTCAGCAATTTTACTGCAAAACTAAGTAGCGGCATACAAAAACACACCTTATATTTAAATATTTATTAAGATATACGTTTTATAGTTTCCGAGTAAAATGGCTGTGATATACGGACGGACGGACGGACAGACGGACATAACGAAACTATAAGGGTTACGTTTTTGCCACTTTGGCTACGGAACCCCAAAAACCTACTTCACAAAATAATATGTCATATGCCATTAAAAATATTTACAATCATAGTGCTAGTGCAATTTTACTCTGCTTTTGACAGATTGATTCATTTAATAGTTGATAATATTTATTTTATTGACCATAATACAGTGTAGCACAAGGAACAAAAAAATTACACGTGATATGTGTCCAGACCCCCCTCCCCCCTGTGGTGATCATTGGTGATTTTTTCTTGACCCCCTCCCCCCCTAAACAATATGACGCGATTAATGGACGCCCCCTAACTTGGTAGACGAGCGTAGGCCGAAAGATTGCCTCATGGAAGAATATTTTCAACACACCTGCTCGTAACGAGGTTCTTATTCCACCGCTTTTATGCTCATAATCCTAGATATTAAACACGCGTGCATTTCACAATAATTATCCAACTAGTGGAATAATTTAATAATCCGATCAAGTGACGTTTGTACTCTAGTACCAAGTTGTACGTACGCAGACGAATCGTTGTAATTTAGTCGGGTATTACCTTTACTTTTTTTTAACTCTTTATAAGTTTACATTCTAAAAAAGTAAAACAAAAGTAAATATATTAAAAATATACACATTTACGATAGAATACAAATTATACAATCCTGATTGTGAATAAGAATCATTTCAACTTATTATATTACTCGTAATACACAATAAATTACGTTTTAAACACGAATTGTCTGTTTTAATATTGGCTGTTTGGCATTATACGTCCGCGCCTTTGCCTCAAGCTGCACGCACATCCAAAAAAGAAAATTGCGCGCCATTTATAAGTTAACCTCAAATCATTGTTTATTTGTTAGATTTTTCTCGTCGTGTTTAATTAATTTAAACAAATTATATTTTCAATTAATAAGAAGACAACTTTAGCGTTAATTTAACCTCTGGATATATTTCAAAATTGTGATACATACTAGTAAAATGTCATCATAAAAATGTAGTGAGCAATACGTAAGAAAAAAATACTATAATTTATTGCACAATAAATGTGAAGTCTTTAATTTTATGAAATGATTTGAAAAATAGTTCCAGATACTCAATAACATCACAAAAAAGGTTAGTTAAATTTAATTATCTTAGGTTCGTAAGTACCTGTATCCTGTAAACATTCTGACACTTAATGTATTTATCAAAAGTTATTAATTATACTATTCTGTTATTTCCTCGCAAGTGTGTTGAAAAACGTCGTATGAAACACGTGTGCTAGATCATTACATAAGCTCAGCTTCCTTATGCGCACTCACATGCGTTCGTGCGCACAATATCGCTTCGTTTGTAATGATCAACTTAGCATATTTGTATCATAATGTACTATTCACATCAAAAACCTAACTTAAATGTTAGGCTTCATCCACACTACCGGCAGCGGGTTCGCGGCGTTCAAGCGACGCCGACGTGCAATTTAGTATAGAACTGCCGGGAAACCGCCGGCCGCCGCCGCTAGTGTGGACGAAGCCTTAGGGTCGTTAGCCGGCAAATACCTAAACGGCGTTCATAAAATTAGATTAAAAAGGAAACGTTATAAAGTCAACGATAAAATATATTAAAGACTAAAAATGGAATAACATTTTGAAATTCTTCAGGTAATAATAACTTACGGTACTTATTATAAGTACTTTATAGGTCTTTATCGACTATAGGCCAACAGACACTGTCTATCTATAAGTTTATCTTGCCTGTATTAAAATATCATTGAAACTTTGAGAAATATTCTGTATATTATGAATGCATAGTAGGCAATAGAGATATCAGAGCTATAATTCTATTATTATTGACTGACAACCCAAACAAAAGTAGGGGTAGGTGTATTAAACATTCAGTTTGCACTGACGGATTCTCCGTTGGTCATGGACTCATGGTCATGCGCGCGTTTAGGTATGTACTAGGAGATACCCACCGAAAGGGCGAAGCATTTTACTAGCAGTAAAGGAATTTCATCCTTCTATACAGCAGTTAAGTTTCACATTCTAATGGCAGCAATAATGGTCACGAGCATGCGCGAGAACGTCGCGTGGCGCAGAGCTGTTATTCAAACGTGAACCGAAACTCCTTATATGAAGGATTCAGTTTCCTTTGATACTAGTAAAATGCGCCCCGACGCCGTTTTAAGGCTCATAAGAAGTTACAAATAAAATAATTTTGAACAAAAAAGAACCGACTTCACTTAGCCTCCACCTTTCCAAAAGCAAATGCTCGAGCTGCTGTAAAAAATACTCAAACCACTATAGGTGTGCCTATAATAGTTGAAGAGTTCCCTCCATTTCTCCAGGATCCCATCATCAGATCCTGACCTGGTTACAATGGGACCTACTGTAAAGTATACTTTTTTAAACAAAACAATAATTTTCCAAATCGGTCCAGCCGTCTTCGAATAATCGGTGAACATACATAAAAATAAAAAAATAAAAAATTGAAATATCAAAGATCCCGACGAATTGATAACCTCCTCCTTCGAAATCTTGAAGTCGGTTGATAACATATTTTCCCCAGAACACATCCAACATCATCTGCCCTGCTTGTACCATGAGGCGCACTTCAGTCCGTCGTCGTCACACTTCGTGCTGGAGTGCCTGGGCCCCGGCGTGCCCACCACCAGCCTGTATCGGACGCTGCTGCCAGAGCCCAGGATGCTGATGCACTTGGAGAACAACACTGCTGTGAAGGTGAGCACGAGCAGCCTTAGCTATGCCACGAGCACTTCAGTCCATCATCGTACTTCGTGCTGGAGTATCTGGGCAGCCGCAGCCCAGGATGCTGGTGCACTTGGAGAACATCACTGCTGAGTAGCTAGAGTTACTAGGTATACCATGAGACACACTTCAGTCCCGCGTCTCAGTCTCGTGTCTCTAAATGATCTGAGTGAGCCAAAGAGTCTGCCGGGACCTTACATATCAACTTCTCCGTAGTTTTGCCGTCATGTACAAGTAATGTACAAATCTTTGTCTACAATGTCTGACCGATTTCTCTCAGTTGCTTAAAGGTTAGCTGGAAGAGATCCCTTAAAGGGATAAGTTCGCCTTTGTACATACTCACTATATTTTTGTTGGTTATGTACTTGTTTTGTGCAATAAAGTGTTTACTACTACTACTACGAGTACGACATATCTCAAAACCTTCTCATATATGAAATATTCATAGTATTTAGTGAATTTATGGTAACGAAATGCAATCACTCCTTACTTTTAGTTTTCTAGTTCATGCGCCGCAACTAAGTTGATTGCTAATAAACAGGGATCGTTACCGGTATTCTCAAAACCGGTTGTAATTTGGGTTTAACCGGTTATACTTGAATTTCACTATTTATATTGCTAAAACCATGAATAGCGGTAAAGTATTACCGGTATTCAAAAGCATTATCGGTGTTTGCAAATGACATGTTTACCTGTAATCGATTTTATTAGCGGTATAAGAAGTCAAAAGACAAGCACCTAAAAGGCATAAGACTTGAAAAGTCAGAAATTAATTTGTGAAATACGACACTTTGTACTACTACTTTATTTAGTTGGTTTATTTCTAGAAAATTTTAAATAGGAACGCCTTAGCAGAATGCGTATTATGGTTGTCATTTTATCGCCTATCTCGTCATGCGTCACTTTCGCACTTACGTACTTGTTAGAACGTGACAGCTATGGTGACAGGTGATAAAAATCCGACCATATTAGACTAGCAGGTCTGTCGTCTGTCGTCGAACTAGTCGATTAGGTATAAATTCGGCCCGATAGAGACCGTAACTTAGATACAGATGTCTCACTCGCACTAGTAATAAAATTGTCATTCATTGAATATAGGTATTGAATACCGGTAAAGAATACTGAAATTAGGACTTAAATTGTCATAATGATATTAGCAATATTAAAATAATACCTCTAATTTGAATACAGGTATAAAATTTAAACCGCTATTAGTTTGACAGTTTGTTTACAGGTATTTAATAAAACCGGTTTTGCAATCCCTGCTAAGAACGTTGAAAAGGCTCTAACCAATAATTTTACTCACAGGAGCGGCTATCTTCAATAGCTGTCCCGACCCCACGCACGTTCTCAGTGCAACTGTCTAGCGGGCACACGGCGCGGGTGCGGTTACTCCTGCCACCAGGGCTTAGAGAAGACGAAGTCACCAAGTACCCGCTCGTCATGAAAGTGTAAGTCTTTCTTTAACAACTATGATTCCTTCTTGAGGACTAGGTGTTATACCTAATCAGTGGTTCCTTGGCCTGATTATATCGTTCATCAAATAATTTCGAAATAGAGTGTCCTGTGTTCATTGCTATTGAGAATAAGAACAATGCTGCTGGTTTCCACACTGACAACTATGTCTAAGAACAACCTACATTTCTCGTAAGAGTAGAGTTTGATAGATAGAGTTAAATGCTTCTACTCGTAGCAGTCAGATCCATAATTTAAATGTTTGTCCTTTTTTATAAATATTTCATTTTCTAAGTCATGATATACTTTGAACTTTAGCCATGGAGCACCAGGCACGCAGCTGGTGACGGAGCGCTGGGCGCTGGACTGGGGCTCGCTGGCCGCGGGGGCGGGCGCCGTGCTGGCGGCGGTGGACGCGCGCGGCGCGGGCGGGCGCGGGCTGGGTGCGCACCACGCGCTGCACCGCCGGCTCGGGACCGTGGAGCTGCAGGACCAGCTCGAGGTGGCGGAGTGAGTACCCATGTAGACACGGAGCACTAACGCACCTGGTGGTGGGACGGTAGCTGAACTGGTGCCGTTAAAAGGCTCCATTCTCAAATTACAAGCGATTAACCTGTACTTGCCCCTCAAAAAATCCTGACTTCAATTATATGATGGAATGTATCACTTAAGTTATTCAGTCAGTAGCAGGTAGCAGACACCTATGCGATTGAGGTGTTCAAAATGATCTCGCTCTTGTACTCTCAACAATAAAGTCACGTCGAGATCATTTTGAGCACATCCCCTGCTTAGCTACTTTCGTTGATGACTGTACCATGCAAGTATCTAGGAATTTGATGTTGCCACATTCAACAAAATACCAGGAGCTCATATCATGTTAAGAGTTGTCCTATCTCCAGGTACCTTCGTGACTCGCTGCACTTCATCGACTCGCGCCGCGTGGCGGTGTGGGGGCGCGCGCACGGCGGGTTCCTGGCGGCCCTGGCTCTGGCCAGCCCGCTGGACGTGTTCCACTGTGGCATCGCAATCACGCCCATCGTACGCTGGAGATACTATGGTAAGAAGGTCAAAGCTTTGGCCATGAAAGGCACGCTTAACGTACGTTCAAATTATTGCGATTTTAGTCTGATGCCGGCGTTTGCCAGCCCACATAATTGGTCGAGCTTCGAGCGTGCGTTTCATAGTCCTTGGGAGACCAACCATACAAGCTTCATTTCTCATCGAATCAGTGTCTATTGACTTTTAACTTTAGATACTTACAATAAAACAAAAGTGCGTGTGTCGAATGGAATAGTACATTACTACAGAGGGCGGGAAGTAGGGGTTTGCGGGCCGAGTACATATAGACGGCCGAGCGTAGCAAGGCCGGATAGTCACGAGGCTGGCAGCCTCTTTTCACGCCGAGGTATGTACTCGTATAGTGCTTTTCTCAAACATGCAATGAAATAAATAAGAAACTTATCAAATTTTTTTTCGGATATAGGTGAGGCAATACTGTACTCGTAAACTTGTATTAATAATATACTGTAATGTATGTTGTATGTACTTCAAACACCTTCGTACTTAGGTTTTTATCTAAAATGATACAATAAGTTCAATAAGCCACAAACGTACAACCAAAATTTGCATTAATTTCTAGAAAACAACCAACGTTCGCACTATTACGACTAAGTATATGTTCATCTTGTTATTAATGCATTATCCTATCAACAAACTACAACAAAAACATTAATTAGACTTACCACGTAATCAAAAATATGCGTAAAAACATTACGTTATGAAGTCTGGATTGCTAAATTCGGACTACATTTCATTGTCACTGAACGGCTTTTAAAAATGTATAACTGTTACGTACGTCGGCCATCTAAGTATAATTTTCACTTGCATTTGAACAACATCTAGACCTAATTCACTTTTATTGTACCTATAGCCAAACTGTTATAGAATAAAACAAATCGACATTATAATTCACAATAATATATATACTCATCATAATAAAATATTGAGAATGTTTTTAAAATTTTCCCACTAAAATACTTTTTTTTCACAGTATCTGTGCTGTTCGAGAGGTTGCACTTAAGGCCATTCTACACGAGTTAAAATTAAGAAGAAAAATGTACATGGTGACTAAATAAATTCAGAACGTTATAAATATTGTCTATGGTCTCTGTTTATGCATTATTATAGAAAATATTCATAAGAATCAGAACCCTCCGAATTTATTTCGTCACCATAGATTCCAATTCTTAATTTCAGCTCGTGTATAATAACCCTTGCTGCTACTATTTTAGCTTGATAACCAAACTTTCACGAAAAAAAAAAACAAAATCAGCTGTTTCTATAACCGGTATTAGACATAACAATTTGTAGGGCCCAATCTGTCAGGTTGGGAGGTGTAAATAAGAGGTAGGGCCCTTAGGGAGCTGAAGGAGGGTTAGGGAGAGACAGGGTACACAACAGATTGGGCCCTACAAATTGCAATGTCTAATACCCGTTTTTAATCTGCCACCTCTTTGCAATTAAAATTTTTAGGAATTTGTTAATAATGTGTTATTTGTTATTTTCATGTCGATTTTATATATAAACGAAATTGCAAAATATATCATATTGTTTATTGTTTTTTTTTAATAGGCGTAAGTAGTTTCAGAATGTCAAACGAATCAAAAAGTAAATATCGCTTATAGCCTTAAATGGCTGAACGCCATGATCCTGTGCCACAAATATATGTAGTATGGAAATTAAAAAAGAGGCACTTGCCGGCCTAGGCCTCCAAATTTGTATGAAATTCCATTATCAACCTCTCGTGTAGCCGCACCTGAAACATGATACTTCGCAGCCTATTATAAGGAACATAACATCAATATTTCATTGCATGTTTGAGAAAAGTTTATTTGTAACTATAAGCTTAATGTGTAATGTAACTAAGGTAATTAAACGACGCGTATTTGGACTGCAAAAGTTAACTGAAAATAGAGTTTCCGTGTCTAAGTTGCAAAATATAGCTTTTACGTTTCCTCTAAAATGAGACCACATGTTCGCTCGTAAGTCTAGTAACATTTAAAATGACAGACGGCGACAATTTACGTTAAATGATAACAAAGAAATGTTGCACTAACATTTTACAAAGACAGTATGTTGACAGAACCATCAAAATGAATCCAAACTTTATGTGCAAGCCGCAAGGCTGTTTTTGGCACAGCGTAGTTTGTTAAGCATTAACAGTTTTGCGATAGCTGTATGCTATATTTATATATAAGAATAACATTAGAGAAAGACATGAGCATCAGCCGGTTAGTCCCTAATGCCCCAAAGTGCTTCATGTTCACTAGCGGATATTACATCTGTAAAAACTACGAATATACGACGTGTCTTATTTCTGACATAGCAAAGTATTAGCAAAGGTACACTTGAAAACGTATAATTTTGTTATATAATACTGACAAAAATAGGAAATTATAACGATATTAATTTTAATCAAGTTTGACGCTTGTGGGAATTTTAAAAGCTTGAACCAAGGGAATTCCTTTGACAAGTAAAATTACCTTAGGTATATTTTTGAGCGACCTACGCTGCTATCTTAAAAAAACTCTAAAAAATAAGTATGTAGGTATATAAAAGTAGATTCATTCAAATTAGTAGTTTATGTAACTGTTACGTAATAAGGGTCCTTAAAACATGAGTGTGGTTTTATGAAATGAGCCGCAGGCGAATTTCATAATAAGATCACACGAGTGTTTTAAGGCCTAATTACGTACAGTTGCATACACTGCTTTATCTACACTCATATTATACATATTAAATTAAGTGTTCGGAAACCACAGAATGACCGCCATTGTACCGTCATGGCCAACTCGATTGTGCCGGCGTTCGCGCGGGACCAATCGAGTTGGCCATGGCGGTAACATTATGTTATCAAATTCGATGTTCCAAATTTGAAACTCATTGCTTAACAATATTTGAGCATGCAACGTTAAAATTACGTTACTGCCGCAGATAAGAAACTTATCATAGTTAAATCGTTTGTTGTAATGCTTGTCATTGTCTACGGTTTTTGAACGCATTTTAGAGTACTTACAGTATGAGTGTAGATAAAGACTGTTTTATCCACAGAGAACCTCCTATAGAGTAATAATGTTGCTCATTTTGTTCGCGCCGCGAGTCACCAAGTCTTGCGGAAGATGTGAGGGGACGGTGGGTGATAGCGGCGCTGCGATTGGTCGTTTCATGGACCGCGCGCTATCACGTGGTTGCGTAGTGATGGGACATGTGTACTACAAGTAAACGGTACTGTACCGTACCGTACCGTAATTTGTTGTTGTTAATTGAGGTATTTACTGTTTACTAAATTGATAACAAATAACAATAATGCAACATGTATTTACCTACTTTAAAAACGTATTACCAATAAATTTTACCTAGTCGCCTTATACGAGTAGACTAATCTGAAATTACCTTATCTGTGCATTGAAAGTACTTTTAGAAGCGACTCCCATGTGACACCCAACGCAAAGTGTCTTCTAGAAGCAACGCTCATGTGACACCCATTAATAGTTCCTTAAAGCTACTCCTATGTGACACCTATTGAAAGCGCCTTATAGAAGAAACGCTCGTGTGACACCCATTGAAAGCGTCTTATAGAAGCAACGCTCATGTGACACCCATGGAAAGCGTCTTATAGAAGCAACGCTCATGTGACACTCATTAAAAGCGTTTTATAGAAGCAACGCCCATGTGACTCCCATTGTGTTTTAGTTAGCGTCTTATAGAAGCAACACTCATGTGACACTCTTTGAAAGCGTTTTATAGAAGCAACGCTCATATAACACCAATTGAAAATGTCTCATAGAAGCAACGCTCAGGTGACACCAATTAAAAGTTATTTAAAACAACTCTCATGTGACACCCATTGAAAGTATCTTATAGAAGCATCAACGCTCATGTGGCACCCTTAATACCCATATTTATTATAACTATATGAAAAGAAAAAAAACCGGCCAAGAGCGTGTCGGGCCATGCTCAGTGTAGGGTTCCGTAGTTTTCCGTCCGTCACAGTAAGTGTCCCCACTTAGGAGTTAAAAATAACACCGCCATGTAGGATATGATATGAGCGTTCCACGTATAGAATAGATGTCGCTATCGGCAAATTAAGTAAACTATTGCACGCGAACTTAAAGTATGGAAGATGATTTTTATGAGATAATTTTTTATTGCTATGAACGGATTTTCACCGTTTTTACTTTATTTGAAAGCACGTCCTTTCATTGTGATTTTGTAGAAATTACAGGTACAATAAACACCAGCTTATACGGTTAAATTACAAACTTAGTTCAGAAATTATTTTGTAATTTTTTTTCAAAAACTATTCAACAAAGTTCTAAATAATTTTCCTAGAAAGTTTTTATAAAGTTCTACTTTTGACATTTTTTTTTATATTTTTAAAACTTATGGTTCAAAAGTTAGAGGGTGGGGGACACATTTTTTTTTACTTCTGGAGCGATTATTTCCGAAAATATTTACATTATCAAAAAATGATTTGAGTAAACCCCTATTCATTTTTAAAGACCTATCCAACAATATATCACACGTTAGGATTGAAGTGAAAAAAAAATCACTCCCCACTTTACGTATAGGGGAGGTACCCTAATAAAACATTTTTTTCCACTTTTTATTTTACCACTTTGTTGGCGTGATTGATATACATATTAGTACCAAATTTCAGCTATCTAGTGCCAACGGTCACTGAGATTATCCGCGGACGGACGGACGGACGGGCAGACATGGCGAAACTATAAGGGTTCCTAGTTTACTACGAAACCCTAATTACCGACAGAATAAATCTTTAAATTCTACCAACTACTCAAACTAAAAGAAAAAAAGAAAATAAAACAAATATCTCCTGTTTTCCATTGTACTTCGTATATTTGTTAAGTCGAAAAATGAGTCGAAAGTACGTGGTGCCGGTATATAAGTCCGGTACACATCATCCGCACATCACTATCGTACACGTGCTTCCGTAAGAAAGGGATAGCACATTGTATTCTTAACATGATAAAAAGAGACGGGCATACTAACTATTTCTCAATTGACTAATTCAAAATGAACTCCGCTGGCTAGAAACATATTAAAGTAAAAAAAATATTTTGAAGTAAAAGTGGAAAGTAATTCCAACTCTTTTGATTCTTAACGTTTAAAAACATTTGCCACGCCACCTTACACTTACAATATGCCTGGATTTTGAATAGTTTTCATACGTATTCAATTTTCGTTTTTGCATACACGCACACTACGTGCAGGACTAAAACATGGTGGCAACTGAACGGCACGGCGGACGCCCGCGCAATTTTTAAGTCGTTTTACTCCAACGTGTGGTGACCCCAAGTCGCCTTGTAAGGCTTATCTAGTGGTTACCTTATCTGTGGTTTTATCTAAACATGATTTATTGGCAAATAACGTGTTAATGAATTTATGAAGGATTTCTTATGCTCTTAGCATCAGCCTACGCGGAGCGTTACATGGGCTTCCCGAACGCAACCGGCAACTACCGAGGGTACGCCGACGCTGACGTCACGAAGCAGGCCGCGGCGCTGCACGACAAGATGCTGCTGCTGGTGCACGGCACGGCCGACGACAACGTGCACGTGCAGCAGACCATGGCCCTGGCGCGCTCGCTGGCCGACCAGGGCAGCATGTTCCGACAGCAGGTGAGACCGTCACTAACAGCCGCGCTGCATGACAAGATGCTGCTGATGCACGGCACGGCCGACAACATTGTGCATGTGCAGCAGACCGTGGCACTGGCGCGCTCGCTGGCCGACCAGGGCAGCATGTTCCGATAATAGGTGAGACAGTCACTAGCAGCCGTGCTGCATGACAAGATCCTGCTGGTACACGGCAAGGCCGACGACAACGTGCACGTGCAGCAGACCATGGCCCTGGCGCGCTCGCTGGCCGACCAGGGCAGCATGTTCCGACAGCAGGTGAGACCGTCACTAACAGCCGCGCTGCACGACAAGATGCTGCTGATGCACGGCACGGCCGACAACATTGTGCATGTGCAGCAGACCATGGCACTGGCGCGCTCGCTGGCCGACCAGGGCAGCATGTTCCGATAATAGGTGAGACAGTCACTAGCAGCCGCGCTGCATGACAAGATTGTGCTGGTACACGGCAAGGCCGACGACAACGTGCACGTGCAGCTGACCATGGCGCTGGCGCGCTCGTCGGCCGACCAGGGCCAAAAGCAAATTCAAAATACGCTTCTGACCCTGGTGACCGGCGCCTTGAACCCAGCGGGTGAGATAGCTCACGCCGCCCCTGACGTTCTGCCGCCCCGGGCCATGGCCCCCTTGGCGCTAGGGTAAATACACCTCTAACCAGGGCAGCACATTCCTACAACAGGTGAGACGTCATTATTATGTGACTTTTCGCTTGTTACGAGTATGTTCATTATTTATTAGCAGAGGCTGAGAAAATAGAGATTTCCGGCCAAGTAGGTATAGAGACGGCCGAGCGTAGCGAGTTTGCGTACAAAAAGTTTTTGCGCGCAATTAAAACTACGTTTTGCATTAAAGCAGTTTTTATCAAACTTCCTAGTTAAGCATTTCAGTTGTCAACATGGGTTTTCGTTTCGTTATTTATCTTTCGTTCCGGTAAATCCGGTAGAGTTCACAAAAACTCAACCGTCTATGAATAAACCAATCAGTATCTACCCCAACATATTCTGTAATTTAGTTATGCGTAGGCATCGATTTATTATGTATTCTACTAAATGTGACATTTACAACAAATTTTGTACGCCATGTTTGGCGGTTTACAGCTATGGCTGAATCAAAGAGTAGTTATAGACTTGTAGCGATTGGCACTACAACTTTTGGGGCAAAAAAAATCTTAGGGATGTCATCTCCTGTTACTCAATGTGTGTCGAACGCACTTCTTTTCCCCACAGATCTACCCAGACGAAGGCCACAGCCTGTCCGGCGTGCGGCGGCACCTGTACCGCACCATGTCGGGCTTCCTCGACGACTGCTTCCGCAAGCAAGTGCCGCCCGAGACCAAGGCGGGGCTGCGGAACGGCGGCAACCTCGACTGAGACTCGTGGCGGGACGAAGAGTTGTACTCGCGGTAAGGTTCTATTGTTGCCCTTTCTTTGATGATTCATGGCAGTGTTGATATCTTTGAGATCAATTGTTCTGTCATCCTTTAATCTTTCGTATGTGGCGAGCGCTGATGAGTGTCAGAGGTGTAGGGTTAGAACCGGTGTAGTTTGATTTTTTTTTCTCTCTTTTACTTTGACGTGTAAAAGTGCCCTTGTGGCCTACTTACTGAATAAATGTTTGAGTTTGAGTGCAGTAGGTATTGAATTCTAATTATAAACTAGTAGTCCGCCTCGAACAGAACTCGCGATTTTCTTGCAAACGAGTGACCAATATAACAAGACCCTAATGATGATTTTTAACCCCTAGATCGATCTTGCTCATGAACTGAACGAACTCTCAAATTGTATTAAGCTCTACTATAACGTCAACAAATTTCATATAAATCAGAAAAACGTTACTAAAGTTATCGCGCGACAACTATTCAAAATCAAAAAGCCATCGAAATGCACAGACGTCTAGGTAGCCGAAGTTGTTTGAAAGAACTTCATTTCGCTTATGCTCCACTCGTTCGAATAATGAATTCAAGATCTATAGGCGGCTTCTGATGTTGCTTTAGTCCATGGGCGACGTTGACCGCTTCCCATCAGGCGGCTCGTCTGCTCGTTTGCTACTAGTTTCATAAAAAAAATGTATTACACAGATCAGTAATCGCCACGTACGAGAGTTTGGGAGGTTAAATGTGTATTACACATCCGCATTTTAATGATACGAGTATGTATTGCTATTTCGTAATAATTATGTTTTTATTACATAAGGTTAATTTATTAAATACGGTAAATTTTAAAGTTTTAATGTTGCATATTTTCCTATTCTGTGCATACGTTTCCTCTGCCTCGCTAAAAATATATCGTAGAATAAGTTCAATTCTTCACTGAATCTGTTGTCATGCAAGAAAGGTCGCGAGATAGACAGACAGCTTTAATGCTCCAATAAATAATAATTTATTATAATTATATACTTCGCTTTTTGTCTTTTTGTCTTAAAGTAGGTACCTATAGTAGAATTGAAAATGAATAGAAATTATTCAAATTATACTACCGTGAACATTCACAGTATTACTTTACTCGTTTTGTGTTCCAACTTTGAAGATAATTTCTCTTTCGCAGGTAATGAAGGAGTCGTCAGCTTTTTGTAGCAACCTTATCCAATTAACCTGTAGTACAACAATTCCATATCCTGACCCCACTATGTCTACTGCCAAAGAGTGGACAGCTCTGAACACATAATCATGTATGTGATAACACTGATAACACTAGTATATTAAAGACATTTTATCGCGTAACCATGTCAATAAATTGTGGTGGGCTATCGTAATTTGACTATGATTTACTTTTGAGTTACGAAAAGTGAATAGCCTGTGGCTGTTGCGTCGCGAATCGTGACGCGTTTAATACGGTTGTGTGTTCGGGTAATGCGTTAGTGTGAGTGTTCAGCGGACCACGGGTTGGTCGTAGCACAATGCTTCCTCACTGATAGAGGGTGATCGTAAATAAATAATTGTAATGTTATAAAAACCAAATATTTAATATTTATTTTGTTCAGAATGATTAGAAGATTTATTCTTGAAATCAGATTTCAAAATATTCTTTTGCATGTAATATATTCGCAAATTTTCTAACGGTCCTAGAAATATTTTGAACATTTATGAGAACAACTTGTCTCCCAATATTCTTACATAATTCGTTTGAATATTAAAAGTAGATTTTATTGTTAGAAGCATTGGCGATGAGTGATCTATAGTTATTATAAAATATTCTGTTCTCAAAAATGTTCAGAATTTTTAATGTCCTAAATTAGATATCCCAAAGAGAGATCTAACGCAATGTATTTCAGCTAGTCACATAATAAGGAATTGATTGTAGCTCTTTAGTCAATGAGTTATGTGATCTTAGTAGTTAGCTCATATTTTATAGGACTCATCGTCATTTCAGCTCGAAAACTGAGCTTTTGTTTACAACAAGACCTTTTCTTGAAGAAACTCACATATACTTGTAAAAAAGGTTATGCGCGTGAAAGGTATTATAGGATAGACCGGGGCAAATCGCATTGCAGGGCGAAACGGATTAAGTTAAGATTGGCGATTGATAGGCGAAGTTAAGATTTTTTGTCAAATTCATAAGATTGCGCCACCACTGGAAGGTTAAATCCAACGCGGGACGCTGAATGGCTGTCCGTGGCTACCCGCGATCTTATGAATAAAAAAAATGCTTTTGATCCGTTTGCCTTTGCGATCGGATAAACTTCCTTCTAACCTGCAAAACGTCTACGAAACCAGTGTTGTAATTTTCCATGGTAGCAGCAATTTACCTGTATGCAATCAAAGATTTGCAGACCCATATGCATAAGGAAGCCAAAAAAAGGTCTATATGTAAGGACTGTAACTTAATGACAATACTTAGTCAATAGTTATTTTATTAGTCATCGTGGGCTTCTATGGATGCTGAATTCAACTTCAGAATTTTCACTATGGAAAATTAAAATAACGACGGATATGGTACCGAGTTGTTGTAAAGTGTGACTTTGTTCAGCAAAAGCTTTTTGAAAAACTCAAAGCTTACCAATACAAAATGTGTTTTATAAAACAAAAATATTCGCCACACGGAACTTCACTTCCACTTCGGAAGCTAGCGTTATAGGAACAAGGTAAAGTGTAATTTCTAAATGACAAATAATTGTACAGTATTAGATATTAATAATCATTCACTATCAAACACGTGTTACAAAGTGGTAAGTACCTTACAGCCTTAACCTTTTAACTGACTATAGTCATAAATGATCTACTAACTCGACCAACAGCTAAATAGGTAATTAGGTAAATAGCGTCTCGTGACGTTATATAAACCCAAGAGTTCTGAACCCATTTTTTTGCCTCTGAAACATTTGGGATTAATATAAAACGTTTCTCCCAAGTATACCTATAATGGTAAAGTATTAAGGACGTAATAAACATGTAGGTATGGTTTTCTTGGTTCTGAATAACCCCACAGGTTTCTAATAAATAGCCCCACGAGTGGTTAGGTCGTTACAGTAAAGTGCCACTTTGTAGGACACGAATTTTTACATATTTGAACTTTTAAAAAATTGCTCATTCTCATATTTCAAGTTTGCATGCCCTAGTCACTTTGATAAAGATTAGTATTTTAAAGATATTTTATTAAAGACCAATAGTAAAATTAACAATTTTAAATATATATCTAGTAAAGAGAATATTAAATTAGTAAACTTTGTGCATTAATACTTTTAGAATGGTTTAAAATTGTAAAATTAAAAATAATAGCAATAATGTTATAGTGAAATTACCTCTTAAATTAAGGAGCACTTTTCTGATATCGCACCCGCATACAACATTATCATATTAATATAATAGACGGAGAGCTGGCCACGTCAGATATTATGACACAATTATGAGAGCAACGAAACCCCTCTAGGTAGTTTGCTATACTATGCTTGATTCTAGATCCGGACATCTGGCAGCTGCAAAGTGGTGGAGGTCAAATAATGCAAATAAGTTGAAGAAAACAAATCCTAAGTTCTGGGTTTGATGTAATGTTATGGGAAATTATGTAATTAATTAGATTATATCATAGCCAGAAGTTTCTGTTGGGGAAAAGTAGTGCCGAATGATGTATAATGTAATTTATAGTTAGTCACCTACTGTTATTGTTTCCGTAATAATACACAATGTTTTTCTTCTAATATTAAAACATAGGCCCTGTTCTCTATAAATTACACAACTTCGGAAGTTTTTTACCTATTTTGGTACCTATTACTTTTTCCAAACTGAATAACCTGGTTGGTATGTCACTCTGACCTACAGTCATTAAAAGCTGCCAGATACCCGGATCTAGCAATAAAGATGGTAAAGCAATCTAACTAGACAGGTTTAATTGCTCTGATTATTGTGTCATATCTAACGTGGTCAGCTCTTAGTCCACTACGACGTTTCTATAAGTTTTAAACTAGTATGGTAACGGTATTGATGAAAAATTGACAAATTCGTTTACTGTATGAATGCCAAAATATCCCACATTAAGGTAGAATTCATAATACAGTGGAGTAATTTGACAGCTCCTAGCATACAAAGCAGTTGTCAAATGTATGTAAAGTGCTATCAAATTACTCCACTGAATTATGAAATCTACCTTAGTTTTCAGGTAAGGTTAACGTCATACTGCTCAACACCCAGCTGAATAGCTGACAACGACTTTAGTTTAAAGATGACGTGTACTAGGGACAGTGTCTCACACTTTAAAGTTTACCTTATGGTATTTCTAATTCAATAAGTCTGTGAAAATTTAAAGAGCAATTGATGTAACCGCGATCCAACTTTCAGAGACGAGTTTGTCAAAGTTATCCCTCGATAGTACTTCATTCGGCTGAAGTTAGTCGCAAATTACAGGAGACGACTAAATACCGGAACGTTCAAGACTTCACAATGTACCTACATAATTTTGTGATTAGCTTTGAACTTCCTTCGAAAGAGATAAATAGTATTAAGGTTCCACGTCGTGTTAAGTGCGAAAAATAAGAGCATTATTATGTCATTCTTTAAGGAAGCTCTTTCAGTCTTTAAGAAGTTAGTTACGGTCCTTATAAAGAACTTTAAATACTGACTAAAAACTCAAAACTGTTTCCTGTAATTTGTAGTTTATCAAATTTGTTACTGGCAGCTCCTAACTCTCCCACAAAAAACATTGTACAAAATACTTTGTGTTTTTGTTCGAAAAGTTTTAACATTTCACCATCCACACACACAAATAGATTAAATTTCTATACAAACCTTCCTTATTTATATTACATACTGTACTTTTCATTACAAAGAAAATATATATACCTAGGTACTTAAATCCTATATTGTCATACAATTACCGGTCTAACGATGGACATGGTAAGTACGTCCATATAAATTCTAATAGGCGTGGCTACACCTGATGCACCGCGTCGCTAGGAAATTGCCGCACGAGGCAGCTTGGCTAGTGTGGACGTGCCTCGGCCGACACAAACACACGCGCGGCCGCAATGCCTCGGGCGAGGCACGTCCACACTAATGAAACAACGTAACTCATTTGAATTTATGATGATAAACTTGATAACATATTAGTACATGTAAAGAAAAGTACAGTTAACAAAATTTATTAGCTTACTGTCAAAACGTCGAGATAGCAGCCAGAACGCCTGGAGTGTGTACAAAAAGAACACAAAGACCTAAGTGCCAAATACGTCGTTATTCTTGTTATGTAAGTATCATATAAGACAAATTTTGATTGTATTATAAGTTATAACACACGTGTGTAGGTCAACACATAACTATTTTTGAATTCTCAATTTTCAGATCAAAGATAGAATAGACACCATGTATACCATGGTACTATTTCAAACCATCTATACCGATTTTGCTGTGAATACTTACTAATATTGTGTTTACTGACTTTCACTTAATCTCTCTTCCCCTTTCCTAAGAGACATCCTCTTTTGTGATACGATAATCGATATTATGGATAACCAAACTCATATTTCTGCTTACCTAAATGAGAATAATATACAGGCTGAAATCTGGGTCGTGATCCTCAACCACTTTTTATGACTCTGTAACTGATTACTTACCACTATCATATGGTATGTGATCAAAACTGAATGAATTTTTATTTTTTAAGTAAAACTAATCTTTAACTAAGTCAATCATTGTCACCCGATTCGTTTTGACATACGCTGTATGAAAAACGATAAGATGTCACATTGAGTAGGGTGGCCAATGTATGCTAAAATTACTTATCAACTGAAGAATAATTATCAATATTAATGGCAAAAAAATTATGATTAACATCATTAGGTTCATCTTTCAATTCTGTATCACGTCTTGATCGCTTGCTACACGACCCCGATGTCATTCTGGTTTAGTTGACAGTTGACAAGCGACTAAGTCACTCGCAATGCTCACTTGTCACCGTTATCGAAATATAATGTTGTTTAATAGTGCTGAATTCTCAATAGCAGAATATCTTGTCAGATGAACGTAACCCTTATGTCTTCTCACTTAGGGCTTAAGTTCGCAAATAAATTAGGGACTCAATTTTCCTTTCCCTTGTTAGATTACGATCAAGATACGCACAGATTGTGAAATTTTGCCTTATTGGTGTTGGTTGTTCTCTTGAGTTCGTCAATTTGGTGGTAAACTATACTCTGTGAAGATCAAGTCCTAAAATATAACCGCATTAGGCGTGTCCACACCTGACGCACCGCCTCGCGAGGAAATTGCCGCGCGAGGCAGCTCGGCTAGTGTGCACGTACCTCGCCCGAGGCATTGCGACCGTGCGTGCGTTTTCCTCGACCGAGGCACCACTCAAGCCGAACTGCCT
Organism: Pammene aurita; assembly: GCA_947086415.1. NCBI lineage: Eukaryota > Metazoa > Arthropoda > Insecta > Lepidoptera > Tortricidae > Pammene > Pammene aurita. Next base: position 2,858,673 of record OX352310.1, read on the forward strand.
CGCGTGGCAATTTCCTCGCGAGGCGGTGCGTCAGGTGTTAGCCCGCCTATTCGCTTAGTTTTTGCTTGTATTTCTATTTACCTTTAGTAAATGAAATTGCTGTTGTTTAAATTACCAGTAAAAATATTAATATCACTTCGGTTTCTTCTTTAAAAACTCACTTTTAAATACATGAGACCGGTGAATGTGAGGTTATATTTTTCGATATCAGCTAGCACCTAACGCCTGAATCAGATATATCAGAAATTGCTTGAAAATTATTCCGATTCAACTCCAATGCAACTTCAATATTGGTTGATTATTTGTTGTGTGTTGCAGTGTGTCCGACATGGAATGTATTGTTTATGATATGATTATGTATTTTAAAATCAGAATACGGCACACTGCTACAAGTACGTATATAGTTTTTGATATAACGAGTGAGAATTCTGCTACGCGCTACAGCGTGCTACGCGGCGAAGTCTTGGGGCCGTATTATAAGTTTAAAACACGCATAGACACGATCCTACTTCAATACAACTCCAATTGCATTAACTACGCAATACATCTAGCGCCTAAACGTCCGAAATATCAGAGTTTGCTTGTAAATTATTACGATACAACTCCAATACAACTTCAATATTGGTTGATTATTTGTTGTGTGTTGGAGTTATGTTTGAGATAGATTGTGTTTTTAATGTATTCTTTATGTATTATAAAATCAGAATACGCATCTTGGGCCTTGTAGATAGGGTACCGCCAATAACTTTAATTGTGTTTCAGATGTAAGTAACTTATGTTGTTTTGATGTAATATTGTAACTTAAAGAGAAATTTTAAATATTAACTTTTTTAGTGTGTCAAAATCTATTAATAATAGGTAGACAGATCTGTTCTTTTGTAAATTTCCTATCTCTACATCTACTTATTTATTTAACCATTTATTGTGATATGTAATTTTGGTCCAAACATTAAGTAAATAGTATTAAATTATCTTTCATGTAATTCCTACTAGTTATTAAATCATACTATTTAATGTTCTTCTACGTAAGAACTCGAGTCGACGGTATTAGGTGCAATCGTTATTTTTACGCATTATTTAAATGAGAATTGAACCAAATACTAGTAAAGAAAATATGTTTCAGTATTTTGGTAAAATTGCCATTTGGCTGCCGGCGCTTACGTTTTCATTCCTTGAATATAATATTGAATCTGTACAACGTGTGACGTAAGCGCTAACCGCAAAACGGTACCTTTACCAAAATTATGACACATATTTCTAATTTCACGTCACAAAAGTTGTCGACTAGCTCAACTGTTTCTACATTAATAATCCCGGTTTTAGTGTAGTAATGCAATCTATATTATTTGCTAAGCCACAAGAATGGCAGTTATTTCTGATTAATTACATTAAAAATAATAATATGTAAGTCTTTATTTTTTAAGTACAAACTATTCACTTATCTTTCACACTAAAGAGAGCGTCATCAAACTATACAAAAATCTTACGTTAAGGACTCCTAGTTTTGCTGAAAAGTTAAGAGTTCTGTTTAACTGTTTCATCAACTAGCTTAGTTTCAGTTCCCGTAGCATTATAGATAATAAGAGTAGGCCGTTGGCAACTCTACCTCATCGAGTAGCAGAATTCGGCCTATATAGGGCAATGCACGTTGAAAAGATGATTGGATGACGGTGATTTTATGTTTTTGCTGACTGTACAAAATGCTCTTAGTTGGCTCAAGCTACCAGGTACTAAAATCCATAATAATTCACCGTGCATTGCACTAGATATGCCGAATTCTGCTACTCGATGGGGTAGGGTTGCCAACGGCCTACTCTCTGTCTATTAGATAAGGCTTGTTGTTTTAGAGATTATAATTAACTATTGTTATTTCCTCTGTAATTATCGTTGGCTATGTCAATAATGTTCGGCGTGTAGCCCTCTGGACTTCATTTTATAACTGTAAACGCTATCGAAATTGGTATTAGGTATTAGATAAAAATATAGCGGATGCAGAACTATTGTTTCTACTACAAAATGCGCTGTTAACTTGGACCCAATGATTTATCTATACGTCTTTAAATCCCAGTTAAATAACTGTACAAATGACAAAATGATTAACCACATAAAAATACTTACCTATTATATCAAAACCATAAAGACACATGCACAGTCAACGGAAGTATTAGCGAAGCGAGTGAGGTGTATTAATCTAAGTAAGACTTAATTTTCAAGATGATAAGACCGCCTGAAAATCATTTTGAACAAGTCATCTCACTTCTGTGTGTTTTGGCTACCTTCACTTACCTAAGCTCCATTATAGCTTAAAGAAGGAAGATTCACTCAAGAGATTAAAATTTTCTCTAAGCTTTATTATTGCACAAACTAAACAGATGACACGTTGGTGGCAGTGCGGGGAAGAGAACTGGAGGAGACCCTAAAGAAGAGCAGCGGTAGCCACAGAGCTCACAGTCAGTCGCACAAAGCTCCTAGGATTAAATCTAGCCCTGTCCAAAGCTGACGCGATTGTTTTTGGCGAGCTGGGAAGGTAATAGGTAGGTATATTAGTAGTCCGTCTCGAACTGAGAACTCGCGATTTTCTTGCAAACGAGATGACCAGTAGAACAAGACCCTTGTAATGATTTTTTCGCGCCTTCTAGCTCCATGACCCCTTGGTCAATCCTGCTCATATACGAACTCTCAAATTATGTGTATCTCTGCTATATCCCCAACAAACTTCACGAAGATCAGAAAAGCGTTTCTAAAGTTATCGCGGAACAAACTGTCAAAATCAAAAAGCCATCGAAATGCCGAGACGTCCCAGTAGTTGTTTGTAAGTCCCAGTCAGAAGTTGTTTGTAAGAACTCACTTCGCTTGCGCTATGCTGCTTCGATGACCAAAATATTGGCATATACACGGTGCTCGCGACGAAACCGCATAATTTTAACAGCGTTATCCCGACCTTATTTAGAGACTAAAATGTCAAATAAACTTTTCTGAAATTCATCTTGTTTCGGAGTTATAACCAATTAAAAAAATAAAATATTTTGATTATAATTCAGGACTGAACGCTTTCTTAACGGCAATTTTACCACTATGGAACTCATTACAGGCATCCCTGTTGACAGACATCAAAGTGACAGGAAACACTTTGCTTTAACTTTGATTTTAAGAAAAAAAAGTAGTTTTATTTGTTTTTAGGCAAAGTTTTGTCATTAACATTTATTTCTAATTTAAGAATACGTTCAGAAAACAAGAAAAAAAAAACAAAAAAATTTTTTTTTTTTGGGGAATTGGCCAAATTGGCCTCAGGAGTACGCTGTTAAAATTTTGCGGTTTCCTCGCGAGCACCTTGTATAACATAACATAAATACTCTTTATTGCACACCTCAAATAATAGACACAAATAGATATAATGCAGATCAAAGACCACTTTATAAACTTATGGAACAAAGCAGTTTGGAGTTAATTGTAAAGGGACAGTATTTGCATAGGCCGAAGAATAACAGAGCAATGGAGTTCTAAATGAATGTACCGGTAAACAAGCCCGACACGGTTAAACTTGAACTTGACTGAACAAATTATTTTGTATGTGTTTATTTACAATATCAAATACGTTAATTTTAGACATTATAGTATGACGTCAGTAATTAAGACGGGCAAAAATCGCTAATTCGGACGGGCTTAAAACCGGCCGTCGACGGATTAGAGAGGTTTCCGAATTATAGAATGCAGGCAAATGTTTAGTAATATTAAACTAATGAATAATTGAAACTTGTATGAAGATTGAAAATAGATGTCATATACTTCAGAAAAACCAAACCCTCTGGTGTCATCTGGCCTCGGACACCGGAGGGTTTGGTCACTTTTTCTGAAGTATATGACATCTATTTTCAGTTTATATATAGTAGTGTAACTACTTAAAAAAATATTGAACAAAATAATTTGATTTGCTTCAATAGACGGAGAGCTGGCTACGTCAGATATGACACAATAATGAGAGCAACGAAACCCATGTAGTTAGTTTGCAATACTATGCTTATTTCTAGATCCGGACATCTGGCAGCTGTAAAGTGGTGGAGGTCAAAGAATGCAAATAACTTGAAGAAAACAAATCCTAGAGTTCTGGGTTTAGTGAAATATTATGGGAAATTATGTAATTAATTAGGTTATATTATATCCAGAAGGTTCTGTTGGGGGAAAGTAGTGCCAAATGATGTAAAATGCAATTTTTAGTTAGTCGCCTACTGTTTTTGTTTCCGCAATAATAGACAATGGTTTTTAATCTTATGTTAAAATATAGGCCGTCCTCTATAAATTACACAACTTTGTCATTTTTTACCTATTTTGGTATTACTTTTTTCCAACTTAAAAACTTTGTTGGTGTTTCACTCTGACATCCACCCATTAAAAGCTGCCAGCTGCCCGGATCTAGCAATAAGGATAGTAAAGCAGTCTAACTAGACAGGTTTCATTGCTCTCATTATTGTGTCACATCTGACGTGGCCAGCTCTTATACCACAAGATTGTATGAAGATATCAAAAGTGAAATATATGCCCTCCCCTCCCACCACGACACTCCCATGCCGAATCCGTCCGGATAGCGGATAATAGAGTCCACAGGATAAGAGAGGGTCCGGATTAAAGAGGTCCTACTGTACTAAATACCGATCCATGTTTTTGAAATGTAAAGGTTTGAAACAGTTTGTTTAATAAAATGTACCCAAAACTCATCATTTGTGATACTGGTGTTTCTGGGTTCCAATCCCGGTTAGGACGAAAGATGTGTGTGCGCGCGCGTGTGTATGTGTGTGTGTGTGTGTGTGTGTGTGTGTGTGTGTGTGTGTGTGTGTGTGTGTGTGTGTGTTTTAGTGTGTGTGTGTGTGGGATATTACTACCTGTACGCCTAGAGCGCTAAGTATCCTGGCGGTAAGACGTCCGACTTTCAATCCGGAGGTCTCGGGTTCAAACCCCGGCTCGTACCAATGAGTTTTTCGGAACTTATATGTACAGAATATCATTTGATATTTACCAGTCGCTTTTCGGTGAAGGAAAACATCGTAAGGAAACGGAACCTAATCCCGATAAGGCCTAGTTTCCTCTCTGGGTTGGAAGGTCAGATGGCAGTCGCTTTCGTAAAAACTAGTGCCTACGCCAATTTATGGGATTAAGTTGTCAAGCGGACCCTAAGCCAGGACAAACGCTAGGAGAAAAATACGCCTAGCACCTACTCATTGTACAAGCTTTGCTTTAGTTTGGAAAAGCGATGTGCGTAAGGCTTTCATTTTCTAATTATAATTAACTAAGAATGTTTATGCCTACGCCATACTATTTTGAACTCATAGCACAAAAACCGGCCAAGAGCGTGTCGCGCCACGCTCAGTGTAGGGTTCCGTAGTTTTCTGTCCGTCACAGTAAGTGTCCCCACTTAAGAGTTTTTGAAAGCACGTCATTTCATTGTGATTTTGTAGAAATTACAGGTACAGTAACTTTTAACGGCCTCCTAGCCCAGTCGGTAGTGACCCTGCCTACGAAGCAGGAGATCCCGGGTTCGAATCCTGGTCAGGGCATTTGTTTGTGTGTTTATCACAGATATTTGTTCCTGGGTTATGGATGTTTTCTATGTATTTAAGTATTTATCAATATTTATCTATTATATACAGGGTGGAAAGATAAGTCGGGCCCTGGAGGGAAACTACCTTAAAACCTTGAGATAGCTCAATTCGCTCAAAGGGAACATTCTTTAATTTTTCCTAAAAAGTAAAACTGCATTCACAGTTTTTTTCTTAATTTTTACTTTTTTCCATACTAATTGTATGAAAAATATTATTATTATTATTTATGGGTTCTCTTGTGCCCTAAACTTGGTTGGTATTTAGAAGTTTTTATCCTCATTGGAAACAGGATCGATTGGCATCAATTGTCATAAAAATTATTTATGGCAAAAATTACAAAATAAATACTTTTTTTGAAAACTGTACTCTTTTCCAAAAATTTGTAAATGCAGTTATGTCCCTTTAAAGAAATTAAAGAATGTTTCCTTTCAGTGAATTGAGCTATCTCAACGTTTTAAGGTAGTTTTCCTCCAGAGCCCGACTTATCTTTCCAGCCTGTATACCGTCGTCTAGTACCCATAACACAAGCCTTATTGAGCTTACTGTGGGCCAAGGTCGATTTGTGTAAGATTCCTATAATATTTATTTATTTATGTATTTATTTAGATTGTTATTAAATCAAATGCAAACATTGAAAACATTGAAAGAATAATCAACCTAACAGGACTTGAACCTGTATCGATACGCCTTGCCGGGGATCGATCGCTTTACCAATTAAGCTATGGGTCCTATCAAGTTCAAAATATTTTCCTAGAAAGTTTTTATAAAGTTCTACTTTTGAGATTTTTTTCATATTTTTAACTTATGGTTCAAAAGTTAGAGGGGGGGGGGACTCATTTTTTTTACTTCTGGAGTGATTATTTCCGAAAATATTTACATTATCAAAAAATGATTTTAGTAAACCCCTATTATTTTTAACCGACTTCCAGATTTCAAAGGAGGTTCTCAATTCGGCGTGTATGTTTTTTTTTTTTTTTTTTTTTTATGTTTGTTACTCCATAACTCCGTCATGTCTGAACCGATTTTGAAAATTCTTTTTTTGATTGTAAGTATATATCTACAGATTGGTCCCGTTTTTGTCAAAACGCAGTTCTGATGATGGGATCCATGAGGAATCGAGGGAACTCCTCAAATCTTAAAGGCATACATATAGTGATTTTTATATTTTTATCAACAAATCCATCATTTTCATTCAAAACAGTGACATTTGATGAAGTAGAACTGCTGATGATGATCAGAACGGAACTCTTCAACGACGCATAGTTCACGTTTGGCGATTTGTCCTCTTCGCTGTGTTTGTTTAGCAAGTTTCATTGTCAGGACAAATTTTCGTCAAGCTCAAGTTCTGATGATGGGATCCATGAAGAATCGAGGGAACTCCTCAAATCTTAAGGGCTTACACATAGTGATTTTTGTATTTTTATCAACAAGTCAAGCATTTTCATTCAAAAGAGTGACATTTGATGAAGTGGAACTGCTGATGATGATCAGAACGGAACTCTTCAACGACGCATAGTTCACGTTTGGCGATTCGTCCCCTTCGCTGTGTTTGTTAAGCAAGTTAGATTGTCAGGACGAATTTTCGTCAAGCTCAAGTTCTGATGATGAGTTCCATGAGGAATCGAGGGAATTCCTCAAATCTTAAAGGCATACATAAAGTGACTTTTGTATTTTTATCAACAAATCAAGCATTTTCATTCAAAAGAGTGACATTTGATGAAGTGGAACTGCTGATGATGATCAGAACGGAACTCTTCAACGACGCATAGTTCAGGTTTGGCGATTTGTCCTCTCCGCTGGGTTTGTTAAGCAAGTTATTTCATTGTATGGAATCTAAGTGCACCATCTACAATAATGCTTCACCGGCTACCCCCATGGAAGTCGGTTTTTTTTTCTTAAAAATTATTTAAATACCTATCCAACAATATATCAGTATCACACATTAGGGTTGAAATGAAAAACAAATATCACTCCCCACTTTACGTATAGGGGAGGTACCCTAATAAAACTTTTTTTTCCACTTTTTATTTTACCACTTTGTCGGCGTGATTGATACACATACATATTAGTACCAAATTTCAGCTTTCTAGTGCTAACGGTCACTGAGATTATCCGCGGACGGATGGACGAACGGGCAGACATGGCGAAACTATAAGGGTTCCTAGTTGACTACGGAACCCTAAAAAGTGGGGGGGGGGGGTTATAATTTTGACCGTTATGTGTCTGGCGTGTATCTATATGTGGCGCCGTAGCGCTAAATCGGTTGAACCGATTTAAATGTTTTTATTTACTGTGAACTTAGGGGTCGTTCAGAGATCATGTGATTATATTTGGCCTATTTTTGACCCACTCACATACACGTGATAAGTAATTGTGTTTTAAATTGTGGTTAAAAAAATAGAGCGGATTATTTGATCTGATTAAATTTTTGAGTAATATTGTTGTTTTTGGCTTTCCCGCTTTGAAAATAATTATTTTGATATTGAATATTAAGATAATAATATCACGTGTAATTACACGTGATATTATTATCTTGTCTGAATCCCCAAATCGTGATCATTCGTGATATTATTCTAAAGCCCTCCCCTCACACCCCTAAACGATCTCATGAGTTCTGGACGACGCCTTACTAAAACATGTTTTAGTAATAACGGTTCATTTGTGTGTGGAAACTACTCCAGAGAGCTGCACATTGACCTGGGGGGCGATTTTTGAAATTCGAGCGCTCGAAAATAACATTTAAAACTCTGAATAAAACGAAGAAATGATGTTTTAAAAACAACAGCGATACTTATTTAAAATCATGATAATTTATATTATTAATAACAAACTTTTGTGTGCGATTATATTCGAGGTTAATTCTTTGAATTCGAGCGCTCGATTGTCAAAAATCGCCCCCCTGAGCTAAGTACCTACATCTAATTAAAGTATTAACTTACTTGTAAGTAGGTATTACGCTGTTATTACTACAAATTTTATTTACTGTTAAATATCTTCAATCACTTGGTCGAGACTATTATACCTATTGTATTATGAAATCAATAAATAGATATCATACAATCTTGTTGTCATTTCTCATCACATAGGGTAATTGTGCTCCTTTTCGTCCACTTATCGATTTTGCCAGCTTTGTGATGCAAAAAGAATATCTTAAAGTACCCTTACTTAAATGTATTATATTTCATTTTATAGCTTATATAGTCTAGTTTATGTTAATATTACGCGATAATTATCCATACTTGCGAGATTTTGTATAAAAAATATTATTTGAAAAAGTGGGGTATTCGTTAGTTTTCGTCCATAAATGTCAGTTTTCCGTCCTGGGCTCTGCTAGTTTTCGTCCACTGAGTAGGATGATTATTTCTGAAAATATCCACTTAATCAAAAAATGATAAAACAAACCTCAATGTTATTTTGAAAGTCCTATCGATTGATGTGCAACATGATGATTTTTGGTAAAAAAAAATTGTTACATGTATGGAAAACCCCTTGTGGCTCTCCCCTAAAAAAAATCTTTTCAGCAATTTTACTACAATACTAAGTAGGGGTATACCAAATACACCTTCTGTTATAATTTCATGAATATTAGTTATAGTCTCCAAATAAAAAATGGCCATGGCATACGGACGAACTACGGACATGACGAAACTATAAGGTTTCCGTTTTTGCCATTTTGGCTACGGAATCCTAAAAACTAATGTTAATAAGGATTAACACCGTGTTTCTTTATTTCCGTTAATATTAGCATACAGTTAGGTACGATTAAGGAAACGAAATGGCGTAGTTAGTTTTTATAAATTTGTTTTTTCCATACACGTATGTATTGTTAAATCGATCACGGTATTATATTTAACTCAACCAAACAATCGAATATTATAACTAAGGCATTTTATCACCAAACAATGATATTGTAGGCCTTTAATGTTAACCACTGTCACTGCTTGTACTATAAAGCCTTGGCCAAACAGCAAGCGTGGCGCAGCGCCGCGGTCGCGCGGCGCGACCTGCCGTGCGACGACATATCGCCTGACTTCGTGTCACTGACTTTGAATAGAACTTCATACGCGAACGTACTGCTGCGGCCTGCGGTCGGGTTCCAACTTGTTTGTACCTTAGCCTTGGCCAAACAGCAAGCGTGGCGCAGCGCCGCGTCTGCGCCGCGTGACGCCGAAGCGATGACTGTTCAAACAGGGCGCGCGCGGATCGCGCCCGCCTCGCGCTCTCAACACGCCCTCATTGCGCGCGCGTGAACACGGCGCGGCCGCGCGCGATGCGGGCGTGACTCGCTCATTCCTTCCGAAGCCAAGATTATTTTTTCGAAGAGAAGATATTTTTTTCTATATCCATAATCACAATCACAGTATATTGCTACGCTCGTACGACGCACCGCGCTGCCTAACGTCCGACTGATGTGACCCAGCGCGGCGCAGCGTGCCGCCGCGCAGCGCTACGCCCGCGCCGCGTGGACGCGGGGGGCCGCGCGGCGCGGGGCGCGACAGAAGCGGGGCGCGGCGCCGGCGAGACGCAGTCTGTTTGACGTCGCTAACCTGTTAACATGTGCCGCGGTCACGCCGCGCGACCGTGGCGCTGCGCCACGCTTGCTGTTTGACCAATGCTTAATGCAATTGACACGACTAGCGTAGTCAACCGCGCATTGGATCGTTCATTATTGGGTCGTTCCTTAGAGAATTCAACCCGGAGTAGCCATGTCTGCCGTTTTCTTTACAAAGCAAGTCTGCCGATTTTTGCGGGGGAGGGGAAGACCAAGTGTATTCTGTGGCTATTCGTACGTAACGTACAAATAGGTGTAAGCATGACCACTGGTCATATGTTTTCGGCAAAGGGGGAACGCCTGTCAATGGCGACTCCGGTCGGTTGAATTCTCTAAGGGTCGTGCATTACCCGGAAAGGTTTCCGATTGGTTCCGATCAGATCCGAAGGTTATGCGACTATTTAAAAAAGTAGCTTTTTTCATAGTAATCAGATCAAAACACGAGACTTCCATATTTGTTCAAATATTTAACAGCGCATGTTTTTGTTTGTTTGTTTTCGTGTGGTTTTAATTGCCGGTAAATAGATAAAGATGATGTGATAGTGCTTAGTGAAAATAACGGATAATATTCATTGTGAAAGATGTACGGGTGTGTGTGCGTGTGTGTGTGTACGGACTTTGGCAATGGCACGATCACAAAGCTTTCTTTTGAAGTGAAATAAGCAGAGCACGCCATAGTATGGAGGTTATAATTGTTATTCTACTTCCATTTGGTCATTCTAATGTTAATTATAGTTTTGTCTACTCACAAATAACTCGTATATTAACGATAACAATGCAACAGAAGAGCTAGTTTTAGTCTTTGCTCAAGTCATTTAAATGTTTTATTTATTACATTTATTTACGTAACATTATATGAGGAATGGACAGAAACTAAAGTGTGTAGGTAATCAAATATAATATTACCATACTACTATATACTATAATATTACGTATTAATTAAGTATTTTGAAGTAAAATAACCATTAGAAATATTTACCTACCTGTCTAGATTTCCGGGATCAGGTGGTCGCAAAACTGAAATTTATACCAAATTGCTCTGCTAGTTTTGGTCCACAAAGTTTATATATTAATTATATTCTAAAACTTTAATCTCCACTTAAAATATTGTACAATTAACTTTAAAATAGATAATTCATGCCAAACATATTTAGTGCACTGCCTAAATCATTAATAAAACTCATCATAAACTTTTCCCGCCACAAGTTTTTTTCTTCATTGCGATGACATTTGCTAGGGCCGAATTCGAGGCGGCTATTAATGTTTTATTTTTAAAGGCACTATTTGTCAAATTACTTGTTTATGATAGTAGAATTGTTTCTTAGATATTATGGATCGCAACAAGACCAAACTTCCGCAGGAAAATTCATTTACGTTCAAGTTTTCTCCATATATTTGTAGCAGAACCGTCAGGTGGACGGAAACTGACCATGGACGGGAAACGAGCACAATCACCCTACCCTAGTAATACGGATTCCGATTCATATTAAGTAGGGATTAATTTAATTTAACATTTTTTTGAGGCAAAAAAGGATGGCATAATGTTAAGTAGTTACCTAAGGAGTACCTTCCAGGTCCATTATCAGATCAGCTCCATGTCATAATATTATTGTGTTGTCATCCGATTAACACACGTGTGCGAAATTTCAGCTCAATTGGAAAACTGGAAGTGGGTCAAATTTAACTTGAAAGATTTGATTACAGACAACGAGACCGGTAAAAAGAAATAAAAGCTTGTAATAGAATCTGATTCTGTAATTAAATTGAATCTGCAACACGCGTCTCATGATTCAATCAATATATTTATTTGATTGAGAGATTCACTTTACGAAATTATGTTTTTCGACACCTACCTAAATCACTAAAGGTATGGCCTATAAACACTTGAAAAGATCCCTCAATTTCTCCAGGATCTCATCTCTAGATCCTAACCTGATAACAAATAGGATCAATTGTAAAGAAGGTTAGTAGGAATATCCTTTCATACAATAGTATTTTATGCAACAGTTGTATAAGAGGGGTCAAATTTGAGCCGTAGGCGAAAATTGTTAAGAAAAACGCCACGAACATTTTTTTACCTACTTATACGACGTTAAATACAATACTTTTTCTACGAATACACTTACTTTTACATAAAATGCGAAATTGAAAACTTCATGGATATCGCAGTTATTTTGTCCACATAATCAACAATCATTTAAGTTTTACCTTTTAAAACACAATTTTTCAATAATACTAACATTACTAACGATTAGTAAAAATACCTAAATTACTTTCAAAGTTTGCAATTTGCCCCAACAAACAAACGGGAAACGTAAAAAACTACGAAGTAAGTCTGTGGTTTTTTCTTTTTTAAAGTTTTTTTTTTTAAAAAACGCTGCGTTTATTTAGGTTTCTTAGTCGTGTTTGCACGCGATTACGCGATACTATTTTGGCGCTTTTATAGAACAAGTGTTATTTTGGGGAATAGACTAGATAGACTTTTCATCGAGTGTATTATCTATGTTCTTATAAAGGTGTTGACGAATGTATAAATGACAGATAAAAGTACAGGAGTAGAAAAAAAATATTAATAAAATCGGTCCAGCCGTATTTTATTTAAATGATCGCTGAACTGTAGGTATGTAGGTAGGTAGGCTACATAAAAAAAATAGAAATAATAATTTTGAACAAAAAAGAACCGACTTCACTAAACATCCACCTTTCCCAAAAGCAAATGCTCGAGCTGCTGTAAAAATACTCAAATCACTATAGGTGTGCCTATAATAGTTGAAGAGTTCCTTCGATTTCTCCAGGATCCCATCATCAGATCCTGACCTGGTTACAATGGGACCAACTGTGAAAAAATAATTTTTCAAATCGGTCCAGCCGTCTTCGAATAATCGGTGAACATACATAAAAAAAAATAGCAAAAACAAAGATCCTCCTCCTTCGAAATCTTGAAGTCGGTAGACAATGCCGTTAAATTCAAAGGGATTAAGGTAAGGTTACCTCCTGTATTTCGAAATTTTGAAGTCGGTTAAAAATATCAATATCGTTTCCAATTTGATTTTAAAGGTTAAATTCATTTCCTTAGGAACCAAAACTGATTTTACTACTTATTCTGTGCTAACACATGACAATAAAAGACCCATTTAAAAGCATAGTACTAGTAGGGTCACCTATTTCCACCGAATGAAACGTTACCAAAAACAAAAGCCCAATGCCAGACTCGAGAGTCGGTCTTATTTCCAGCCGCCCTTGCCTCGTCTGCAGTCTGCAATGTTTTGCCCTTGACACCAGCCAGAATAAACTACAACATATTCTGTCGAAGAGGAAGATGGGGGATGTGTACGGACGGCAGACAATATGAAGTATGCCCACTTGAGTTTAAACTTTCTTGAAACAAACACTATTAAAATGTTCGGCTTTACCTACTCACTTGTATTAAGTCACTACGCGTGAAGATGGAGACCTAACCTCTCCAAAACATGTGGCGCGTAGTGACCAGGGCCCGGAATTAGGTGAGCTAAAATACCTAAAGTTCGCGAGAGGACATAATATAGAGAGGTTACAACCGGATGAAAATAATATTTTATTTGGATTCCGGGTATTCGATATTCATCCGGGCACTGCAAGTAATAGTCGTAATGATGAAAAATGGTTACATTGCAGCCATAAAGTTAACATTATAATAATAAGATTACTAATTTAAAATATATGTCACATTTTCAGATTTATTATTATAATGTTAACTTTATGGCTGCAATGTAACCATTTTTCATCATTACGACTATTACTTGCAGTGCCCGGATGAATATCGAATACCCGGAATCCAAATAAAATATTATTTTCATTCGGTTGTAACCACTCTATATTATGTCCTCTCGCGAACTTTAGGTATTTTAGCTCACCTAATTCCGGGCCCTGGTAGTGACTAAGTACAAGTGAGTAAAGCAGAGAATTTAAATAATGCCTACTTTTCTCACAATCATTTAATTCGTTATTTGCTGCAAGCTTGCTGTTGGCACACCGAGTGTTGTTAAAATTAGATTAAATTAAAATAAATGTGTATTTTTTTAAATACCTCGACGGTGGCAAACAAGCACACGGCCCGCCGGATGGTAAGCAGCTACCGTAGCCTATGAACGCCTGCACCTCCAGAGGTGTCACATGCGCGTTGCCGACCCTTTACAAGTGTAATATTTGAATGACGTGTTGATTACCTATTCATGAAGATTTTTAATGTTTTACAACTTGTGTTTTTCTTGTGGTGTTGGAGCAATTTTGGAATATTTCGCTTATTCAAGCAGATCTCAAATAGAAGCACGAGTGGAACCTAAGCAACAACTTTACCTCTGCGTACATTAGGTAAATCAGAGGACGGGAAAACCTGAATTTCCAACCAGTAGGATAGGAATACAAGGCCGGGAGCCCGTTTCAACGCAGAGGCATACATTTCAGTAAAATCCGCGGAAATAAGACCTAAAATTATCGCACTCGAGATCTCTCAGTACTTCAGTAGGTATAAATGTAGGTATAGTCTCACGGCGCGGCGCGTGGCAGCCTGGCGCCGCCGCCGGCCCACTTTACAGGCCTGCAAAAAAGTATGAAAATTGCTACCTAGCCTATTATCACTAACGTAACCACAACATTTCGGCGCAGAAAGAACTATTTTCTCTGTTGACGGTACTTTCAAGTCTGTCGTCTCCGCCAGTCCGAATATACCTCCGCCGCCGCCGGGAAAGTTCAAGGGCGCGCGGCTTTAGGCTCTACCCCGCTATCGCTTACTTACATTTCGCTAGTTCTTTGCTAAAAGATTATAAATAAGAGAGTTTGTATGTTTGAATTTATGTGAACGTCGAAACAGCTGGACGGATTTGGATAGTCTAGTAAGAGGTTTTATGTGATAACGGCCCTAATGGCCCTATGCTGACAAGTGCCGACCATACAAGCATATGGTATGCGGGGCTCGGAAACAGGTATTTAATCCATACTAAAATACCAGTATTTTTTTCGTTCTTTTAGTTTACTATTTCATATTTAATCGAAAAATCTTATAATATGAAGTAATTACCTAAATACAATGTTGAGTTCTACATAAAAACCATAAAATTATTGAATATATATATTGGGTCTTTTGCGAAAACCGGTTTCGAGCTGTGATGGTATACATGAGTAGGTAATAAGGTTATTTGAAAGAATTTTACGAACTCGGGCTACTATAATTGGTTTTCTGGTTAATGTAGCCATTAGAGATGGTTTTTAATAAATATAAGGTAAATGTACGTTTCCACGAACGCTTAAGACCTGGATGTACGTTTCATTTTTTAATAAAGTCTGGCATTTTCATACGGTTATTGTCAATACTATACTGGTAATTTAAATACATTTGTAATCATTTTATTGCACTTAGAAATTATTTGTAAGGTTAGACATATTAAAAAAATATTTTTAAAGTTTTTTAGACCGCCTTACTTGATTTGTACCATTAAGCGAACTAAGAAACATGATTTGCATATATTACCGAATCCGGTGACCACTTTACCGAACTAGAAGAAAAATGTATGGGAATTTGGTGTTGAGCGATTCTCAAACTTAAACTGTCTCACTGTTTAGATAATGTCATCTAACTGCGCTAAATTTGCGTCTCCATACATTACTGAATTACTTCATACAAAACAAAAGTAACCTTATTTTTTTTATATTTATTCAAAATACCTAACCATTATTTTTATATATTACATAAACATCATCATCGTTTTTTGGGGTGTTTACGTAATAGAAGTTTTTACAATATTAATTCAAAAGTTAAATTTTATCTAAAAATATAAAAAACACAATTTAAGATTTTATTTTATTATTATACAATTTCTCTTTATACAAAACGACCTTTCAACAGCAGGCCCATGAACATGTTTAAATGTTTAGTAGCGCTGGCCTTTATAAATAGGCAGAAAAAATAATACATTTTAATGTCGACCTAGCTGTGAGAGAAATAAGGATGATATTTTAATGTCTATCGAATACAAACGAGGCCGAGGCAGATACGAATTCGGTAGCAGAGACTATGGGCACGATTTACCGAACGCGCGTTCGGTAAATAAACCATACAAAATATGTGGAACCTAATACGCGAACAAATTTTGAAAATAGTACCTAAATTGCAACAATTGTGACATAACCACAAATTTAACATTGAAACTAATAATTAGAAGGATTACGAATCCGTTCATGTATTTAGTCTTCACTAATATTGCCGTAAAATAACTATAAAAAAAATATTAAAGATAGCTTTGTCGAAAGGCTTATTTTTAACTCAAAAAGTCGTAAAACTATAAGATTTCAAACGCGGATTTACTATAGTCTTTGCTGTCTACAGATGTTCGGTAAATGCTCATAAAATTACAAATACTTTTCATTATTTGAAAAGTCAACAAGTTTATATTAATAGCTTATAATAAATCAGTAAAAAAATAATTTCAAAGACATACGCTTTCCCTGATTCCGTACGCTGTTCGGTTAAACCATCCAGTCAAAAATTTGGGTCACACATCACCGGATTCACATTTATCTCAAATTCTGAGAATATAACTGCACTAAATTCACTTAAAATACCAAAATACATAAACTTATTAAATAACACCACTCTAAATCCACAATTTGGAACCCACATATAGTTTTAAACGATTCTATGATCTTAAGAAGTCCACGCGATTTCTTAACGATTTTGTTAAGGGCGCCCATACAAAGTGGCACTCGACCGACTAGATCAGTTGTCATGTCGCAACTGAGCCCCAACATGGCCGTCTCTGACGCGTATTCGTAGTGGTAGGTATGTAGTTCACAGAAAAAAAATATCACAACGTAGTATCTGCTGTAAGTAATCGACTTATAGCTTAAAATGGAATATATTCGGCGATACGGCACGTTCGCTGAAGCGTACATTTACCTTACCACCATATCTACACATACCTATATATAACAGTGTGTTTTTTTAAGTGGGACAGTATGGGGAAATCCTAAAGTATAGGAAATACAGGGAAACTGCCTTAGGAAACATTAGGTATCTTTTTGTGAAAAAAAATAATTGTATAGTCAAGATTTTGGTCAAGTGTGAGTTGTCGTTGTCCCTACAAATTAAAAATATTGATGATTTTTTTTTTGACACAGATCTACTCAGTTTCATGAGAGGATCATTTTATTGTATGGAAAGAAAAAATCGGAACAGTAGAAGTTAGTCAAATTTAAGAAAATCGTTTTCATTATTACAACCTGTCTAAATTGCCTAGGTACACTGCAAGGCTTATATCAAATAAAGTATTGCATATTCCAATATGACATTTGAATTTGGAACACTTTATTTGATTTAAAAAGGAGTAAATGATTAGGACCTCCATTTTACGCGAGCACCTTAAACTCAATTTAAAAAAAAACCGGGCAAGAGCGTGTCGGGCCACGCTCAGTGTAGGGTTCCGTAGTTTTCAACCGCAACAACCGCACAACATATCAAGTTCAAAATAATTTTCCTAGAAAGTTTTTATAAAGTTCTACTTTTGAGATATTTTTCATATTTTTAAAACTTATGGTTCAAAAGTTAGAGGGGGGGGGGGAACATTTTTTTAAATTCTGGAGCGATTATTTCCGAAAATATTTACATTATCAAAAAATGATTTTACTAAACCCCTATTCATTTTTAAATACCTATCCAACAATATATCACACGTTAGGGTTGAAATGAAAAAAAAATCACTCCCCACTTTACGTATAGGGGAGGTACCCTAATAAAACATTTTTTTCCACTTTTTATTTTACCACTTTGTCGGCGTGATTTATATACATATTAGTACCAAATTTCAGCTTTCTAGTGCTAACGGTCACTGAGATTATCCGCGGACAGACGGACGGACAGACATGGCGAAACTATAAGGGTTCCTAGTTGACTACGGAACCCTAAAAAAAAAGATGGGCACAAATGGTCCTATTAAATGGCCACCACGTTCACCCGATTTAACGGCGATGGATTTTTTCATTTGGGGTTACCTTAAAGGTCGAATTTATGAAGATACAACACGGTACAAGAGTTAAAAGACGCAGTTCATTATCATTTGAACAACATACATCATAACGCCTTGTCTAAAGCTACTAGAGGTGTTCTGAAACGCGCCCGTACTGCATTCGGCAAGAGGGAGGCCATATTGAACATTTAATTTAATGTGAAATTATTTTAGTAAATTTACCCAACTTCTGCTGTTCCGATTTTTTTCTTCCGATACAATAAAACGATCCTCTCATGAAACTGAGGAGATCTGCATCAAAAAAAAATTCATCAATATTTTTAATTTTTAGGAACAACTCACACTTGACCAAAATTTTGACTATACAATTATTTTTTTTCACAAAAAAATACCTAATGTTTCCTAAGGCAGTTTCCCTGTATCTCCTATACTTAAGGATTTCCCCATACTGTCCCACTTAAAAAAACACTGTATATATACTTATTATGTGTAGAACTAAGTATAAAAATATGTCTGTTTATTTTTAACTCTTTCCTGCAGTCAAACTATTGAGATAGTTTTGCAGGGTCTCTGTCTGTAATGCAATTTTGTTGTTGGTTTAATAAATTAATAAATAATAATAATAAAATTGTTAATAATTTCAGGTTTCATTATAAACCTAGTCCAACAAATTAAGATAAAAAATGAATCAGCTGTTTCCGATGAATTAATTTTCTTACCCCATTATTCATAAATGTCTTTCAGGCCTCAATTAGTTAATTTATGCTTTGTCTCTTTCCAACAAACACTACTATCAATGGGACAGATAAGGACAAAACATAAATGAACTAATTAAGGTGTGAGAGACTTTAACAAATAAGGGGGTTTGTTATTAACTACCTATAAAATCATAAACCATTCCATGGGAATAACTTTAATTATAATTAATCAATACTTTTCTCAACTGGTTAGAATAAAACTACGTAGTATCTGTAAAAATATACTCATTTATTAACAAGGAAACTAATATAACAAATAAATATACCCTTTTATTTACAATATCCACAAAATCAATTAACTAAAATCCATCTTTCCACTAGTATCCCTTTATCACAACACCTTTGGTTATATTTGTAAGTTCTACCAACAATTACAATATCATGGAGAATAGTTCATAAGAGGCACAACACTATTCTTCGAAAACGGTGTGCGGCATAACGCACATGTTTCCAATGCTCCGTAACTACACTCCATACAGAAAATATGTCCGCACGGCAACACACAAGGCTGGACTATCTCTTCCAGGCATGCTACACACGATTTGTTACTATCAACTTCATTTGGAAACTCTCTCATTAGATCCATGTGTCTTTTAGCCTGGTAAATACTCTGCCCGCATGAAACAAAAGCATGCAGCAGCGTGACCATACCTAATAACCTCAAATGAGCGTAATAAGCTGCTGCGGCAGGTCGTACTTGCACATAATCGATCCCTGAAGCTGTCTTCCCGAGTTGTATAGGGCCACCACTTATATAACAGAGTGCTCTGTGTATACTCTCAAACTGTGGCAACATATTAGCTACAGCTTTAAGCACAACTACGAGCGAGTTTTGGACCGCAGGTTTTAACGTCGCACTTTCTTCAACGGCACCTTCAGCGTAACGAATGATTCTCCTTGTTAAATTTTCACCAAAAGCTGATAACAAGATGCTGAGAAGTCGGTTGCTAAACGTCGGGAGTTTGAGGTACGATTCGTCCACTTGCACGATCCCGGAGTATTCTTCGCCGAGCGTCTGCAAGTCGTTTAGCGTGGTGAATGATTTGTAAAGCAGAGAAGATATGGGAACGGCTTTAGAGGCATAATTTGAAGGCATAAGTCTTGCCAGAGATCCCGCAAGTTGTTTCTCATAGTGGTCGTCTTTCTGCCAAGCTCTTAGCGCCTCCGCTGGTTGGGCAGTAGGCAAAGCCATTGTGTTGTCTTTTTTGAAACAGTTCCAATTTATAACTTCTAATATTCGCCCATAAAATTAAAACAAAACCACTTATTTTCTTCACTTCACTTATCTGTTTTTCTGTTTACTTTTTTGACATTGACAGTCTAGTTTTTTTTAACTAACCATAGACGTAGATGCGCGTTATTTTAGTTTAAGGTTGACAAAGTAAATATAATTTGGCAAAAGTTTCTCATTTAGGTGCAAAATACTTAGCGGCATTCAGCCGGAAACTTGTCTATGGCGGCTGATTTTTTGTATGAAGTCTATAGCAAAGAGTAGTATATAACTGACAGTCTATAGACTAGGCATCATGCGACAGCTTAGCTTACAGAATGCAACCCATCGGAGCGGCCATGTGCAGAGATGTGCAAAATGGTTTAGAAAAAGTATTTAAATACAAAATGCAAATACTTTCATGATTTACTATTTCAAATGCAAAATACTCAGCAAAATTGTATTTCTAGTACATTACTGCAGAGACCAGTAAGTAAGCTTTCCTGGCTGAGTATTTAGTAGCCGTCCGAGTCGAAGACGAGGACGGCTACAATACGAAGCCAGGTAAGCTGATTACGGTCGAAGCATGTATAGTGCTTTTCTCAAACATGTAAGGAAATAAAATTACTTGTTTAGTGCTTCAGTTACTGGCTGAGTGATTTAATGTTGTATGAAAATCCTTTACGTACGTCGCGCTGAACCTGCCTTGGAATAGAGTCCCTACTGGTCTCTAATTACTAACGTAACAGGAACATTTCCGAGCATGTTTGAGAAAAAATACTAAATAGGTATTTACAAAATATTTTTATTAAATACAAATGCTTTTTAGAATTCTGTCGCCAAGATGGAAAAAATGGAATCCTTATCTCGTCATGTCCGTCTGCCCGTGATCATATGTCATATGACCATGACATATGATCACGGGCATAGCCATTTTAATCAATAAATATAAAGCAAATGTTAATCAAATTTTAACTAGAGGTGAGTTTTGTGTGCCACTAATTTGTTTTGTAGGTAAATGGTTAAAATATTTTACGTCACACCTGGCCATAATGTGAGTTTTACCGCACGCTATGCGTAACTCTAGGAATAATGTTCAACACTGCCCCAAGCGGGGGTAGCTTTGAATTTACTTGGGGCAGATTTGAAATATGGGTTCTAAGGCAACAATTTCGAGATATACGTGTTTTTTTTTACCTGTACTTAGTACAGTTAGTCACTAGTAATGGTCGTATTAACATTTTACTCGTATAATTTGCAGTTATAACTAAGAGGGGGTAGTTTTGTACAGAAATGTTTTTTGTAGTGTTCAAAGGTGCCTCAGGAGGGGTACCTTTGAAAAGTATTGAAATCCTACTAAAGCTGCCCCCTTGAGGCAGTTTTGTACACACTATTGTTCAAAACTACCCCGACAATGTAACAGGGGATAATAATTCAGTATTTATTAAGTTTATGCTGTTGTTAAATAAAAATACATAAAATGTTCTAATTTGAATTTTTATTTTATCATATAAAACGAAAGAAAAACAAACAATATAATCGACTACCCATTGAAACTCTTCTGTAATCAGACGACTTTACAAAAATATGGCTCCAAAATTATTAATATGTAATATAGCACTATATTGTCTATATTATTATGACACATCCAACTCTTAAACCTCTAGATGAACGATGTTAGAATAACAAAACATAAAGACTAAAATCAAATATAATTTCTAAAATAAAACAAAAAAAAACCGGCCAAGAGCGTGTCGGGCCACGCTCAGTGTAGGGTTCCGTAGTTTTCCGTCCGTCACAGTAAGTGTCCCCACTTAAGAGTTAATAACACCGCCATGTAGGATATGATATGAGAGTTCCACGTACAGCGACATCTATCGGCAAATTAAGTAAACTATTGCGCGCGAGCTTAAAGTATGGAAGATGATTTTTATGGAATAATTCTTTATTGCGTGAACCGATTTTCACCGTTTTTACTTTATTTGAAAGCACGTCATTTCATTGTAATTTTGTAGAAATTACAGGTACAATAAACACCTGCTTATACGGTTAAATTACAAACTTAATTCAGAAATTATTATGTAATTTTTTTTCAAAAACTATTCATTCTATCAAGTTCAAAATAATTTTCCTAGAAAGTTTTTATAAAGTTCTACTTTTGAGATTTTTTTCATATTTTTAAAACTTATGGTTCAAAAGTTAGAGGGGGGGGGGGGGGACGCATATTTTTTTACTTCTGGAGCGATTATTTCCGAAAATATTTACATTATCGAAAAATGATTTTAGTAAACCCCTATTCATTTTTAAATACCTATCCAACAATATATCACACGTTAGGGTTAAAATGAAAAAAAAAATCACTCCCCACTTTACGTATAGGGGAGGTACCCTAATAAAAACAAATTTTCCACTTTTTATTTTACCACTTTGTCGGCGTGATTGATATACATATTAGTACCAAATTTCAGCTTTCTAGTGCTAATGGTCACTGAGATTATCCGCGGACGGACGGACGGACGGACGGGCAGACATGGCGAAACTATAAGGGTTCCTAGTTGACTACGGAACCCTAATGAGATCGATTTCAATACTCTTGACTCGAATGCATTTTTTTATAATTTCTTACCATTTTTACCTGCAAACAAATAAATCAATAAATTGAACCGATTTAATTATTCATAGTACCTACACAATTTAAATTTATAGATAGTAATATTGTAGATAAAGATTTCTAATAAATATTATACAAACAAGACTAAACGTATAAAGTACAAAACTAATTAATTCTGGTAAATGCATTATGAGCGTTTACTAAAATAAGTAAGATATTATTTTAGTTTACGTACCTACATGTCAGTTTATATCGGGGCAGATATGAACATTTCTTATGGCCGGGGTAGTTTTGAACAGACTGTTAATCAAAACTGCCTCCTACTTTTTTTTCAAAACTACCCCAACACCTATTTTAAAAAATAAACATCGATATCTTCCAAAACAATAAGCAAATTCTGATTGTTTATTATTCGTCACTAAAGCTAATAGATTGTACTATCGAATAAATTAAGTTTCACTTACCGCTTCCTTCAAATATAGCCTGAAAATTCTTAGACACATGGAGCAAAATCGCTAACAGATGACGTCGAAATCAAAATATGCTACTGGTAAACTGCTGACGCTGGTGCTGGTAAACAAAATATGCTGGTGGTACTGGTGGCAAATATTTCAAATAAGTCACATTTCTGGCCATGTGTCATTTTCTATACGTCAAATGTATGGCTATTCGTACGTAACCATATACAAGATATCTCTATACTCCGCTTAGCGCGTTATTTCTTTGAAACCTAAGCTGCCAAAAAGAAGGGGTGCGGAAGGCGAACACGCAATGCTAGACGATATAAGATATTAATGGTTGCCATGGAGACGTACTAAGTTTACTGTCACTTCCAATAATTAGTGTCTCACTGTAGAGTGAAATTACCTCAAGCTTGGCAGCGGGGTTCGCCCGGCTATGCGGGGTTTTGGGTTAATTAGTCTATGATGTACGTAACATACAAATAGCCATGTCAGATTAACGTCAGTCCATACAATAAATATGACCACTGGTCATGTTTTCGGTAGGGCGAACGCCTGTCAACAGCCGCTCCGGTTGGTTGAATTCTCTAAGTGCGACAGCGATTTCCAATTGATCTTTCTTTGCAATTTTCAAACTGTGTTGATCACTTCGCTCGGTCGAAATATTTTCGCAAATAAGACATTCTTTCAGATATTTATCGGATGATTTAGGCTTAGTAAATAAAAAACTGAAATAGGTAACTTAAATCTAAGTTTAATTTATTAAGCTTAAAGTTATATCTGTTTATGACATAATTTGTTTATGTATGTTTAAAACATGTTATAAAAAATACAAGTTGTACATCCTTTATTTATATTTTACAGAAAGTAAACTGTCTTACCTAGTTTGGTACAGTTTATAGAGGTGTTTCAGGCTTTTCTTAAAGGGTTTTTCAATAAGGGCGGGTCGATTTTAAAATGCAATAAAACAGGCTATGTGTAAAATATTAATTACTTTCTAGTTTTTTTTAAAGGCCCAATATGTGCCATTTGTGCCATTATTTGTGAAATATGACATGGTTCAAATGGCCGCCTCAGCTTCTTCTCATAGCCCATATCCTTGAAGACCAATTTTCAATAACACTGGCGCAGATCAGGCTGAATTTCAGCGATGGCTTGGGTTATATTTATTTTAAGGCTTGTTGAAAACCTCACAAAAAAAGTCAAGCGGGATTAAATGCATGGATGCCCTTAAAATCAATATAACCCAAGCAATCGCTGAAATTAAACCTGATCTGTTCAGCAGAGTTATTGAAAATTGGTCTTCATGGATATGACCTACCAGAAGAAGCCGAGGCGGACATTTGAACGATGTCATATTTCACAAATAATGGCACAAATTCCACATATTGGACCTTTCAAATAAAACTAAAAAGTAATTAATATTTTACACATAGCCTGTTTTATTATTATTGCATATTAAAACGAACCCGCCCTTATTGGGAAACCCTATACTTACGAGTACATCATTCTCAAATTCTTGTGTTCATTGGTGATACGCTGATACCTAACACTAATGATAATCATTGATGGTAACTGAGCATAAAAACACTTACTATAGTCTGGCAAACCATTTCTGTCAGTACAAAAGCGCGGCAAATTCAAAATAAGTACATGTGGCAACCCTTTGTGATGAGACACCGTATTTCGTGACGAACATTAAATTCACATATCTTTTACATTTAATTTGTTTCTAGTGCATTTCACTCTCTCATCTTAAGCGCGAGTGAGATAGAACTCCTGCAACGTTCTACATTGAATTTAAATTCGTTTTTAAGGCATATGTCAATTGCCTCAACCAGATTATCTGTTGCAGTTGATGACAGATCAGACGAAATATATCCGTCTCCTTTTTACACACCGTAAATATCACCTAATGAAAGAGGAGGAAATACCAACTAAAATTAAAAACAGAATTTAATGATCATTGCTGCTTTTTTCACTGATTCTTAGTGTTGTCATACTTTTGTTCGCTGTACATTGCTACTGCGTTCGTTGGCTGGCCAGACTATAGTAAACATTTTTTTGAAAGATAAATTCTTTCAATGTATACATAACAAAATTTGACATAATTATAAATCACAATCATAGTAATTAATTTTCACTAAGTAGTACTTTCCTTGTTCCTTGAGCAACTAATTCATATGATATGTTCATATAATGCTTAGCTTCATGCTTAAAAACTATTATATCATCAAACTCTACTTCTAACACATATTTTTCTAAGATCTTAGTTAGATCTTTGTCCAGTCGACTATAGAAACACATGTATCCAATTTTTCACCTTATTACAACGTAATAAGGTTCAAATAATAATGTTGATTTGTGTTTCTAAATATATCTCGATTTCTATGATCCTGCACCAATTACAAGTTTCGGTTTGATCCAATGGTTGACTGGTAGAGAATGCCTTAAGGCATTAAGTCCGCCTCTTGTACACTTTTTATTTGTGCAATAAAGTTTAAATAAAATAAAATAAATAAATAAATAAAAACTGGATTCATCTTTTTGTAGTCGACTGTCTATAGACAAAAGAATATGTAACTAATAAGAGCTGGCCACGTCAGATGAGAGCAACAAAACCCGTCTGGTTAGATTGCCATACTATCCTTGTTGCTAGATCCGGGCCTCTGGCAGTTTTTATGGGTGGAGGTCACAGTGACAGACTAGCAAACATTTTTAATTGGAAAAAGTACGACGAAAATAGGTATAAACCACCTGAAAACTGCCGAAGTTGTCTCAATTATAAAAGGACAGGACCTATATTTTAACATACAAAAAACATTGCGTATTATTACGGAAACAAACAGTAGACGACAAACTATGAATACATTATACGTCGTTTGGCACTACTTTCCCCCGACAGAAACTTTTGGCAATGATATAATCTAATTATTTACATAATTTCTCATAGTATTGCATCAAACCCAGAACTCTTGGATTGGATTCCTGACGTGGTTTGCGTTTTTTGACTTCCACCACTTTACAGCTGCCAGGTGTCCATATCTAGAAATAAGCATAGTATAGCAAACTGACTAGAAGGGTTTCGATGCTCTCATTGTTGTGTCATATCTGACGTGGCTAGCTCTCCGTCTAATAATCGCACGTAGACACAGTGAAGTAACTGGGTCTAGGATAATACAAACTCAAGGAAGAAAACCGGAAAAAAATTAAATGCTCTCGACCCGACATATACAAATAAAAATAACAGGAACAGGTTCCCTTAAAGGAATAAGTGAACCGGTGAGCTCCATCTTAGGCCCTGTCTTCACTTTCCATCAGGTGAGATTAGGGCCAATCGCTGGTCAGTCCCATAATAAAAAAAAAAAAAAAAAAAAAAAAAGTTCGCTTTTGTACGTGTATGTTGTGTTATATGTCTCTCGCAGTGTTTTCTTGTAAAAAAAACAACGGGTTGCACTCCGGAAGTGCCGGCAGAAGTTAAAAATTGAATATTAATTAACGTTGTGCATTTTGATATTCAGGAATGGTTAGGGAATAATTTTGCACGAATTGCTTTAATTATCAGTACAAAAGTACTATCATTTATGTGGTAAAATACAATATTCATTTATTGCGCTATCGTAAACAAACATGACAATTTATATTACATTAAAAATTTAAGGCATATATTTTACCAGGCTGCTAAATAATTGAATTTGGGTAGCTATAAAAAATAAAAATGGTTACCAAAATTAATAGGTTGGCGACTAATTTGGGGCCGTACATTATCTCAATATGGGCTGTTTTTTAATGTCTTAATAGCCATTGTTTAACTATAGGTAGGTATCAAATAATTATATTGAAAACTGAATTTATAACTGGGAAGCATTTTAAGGAGCCTTTTTTTTAATCGAAAACGATTACCTATTAAATTAAAAATAAGGTACTTTTAAAATATTTAGGAAGCAATTAAAGTGAATTACATATTCAATATTAGTACAACGGGCAACTTTACACGAGCTGTAATTAAAGATAAAATGGATTCTTAAAAAGTTACTAGGGTCTATGAATATTGGTAGGTAAGTATCTATAGTCAGATATCTAGAACCAAAATTCATATAAATAATAATAATAAAATAAATATTATGGGACAATCTTACACAAATCAACCCAGTCCCACAGTAAGCTCAATAAGGCTTGTGTTGTGGGTTCTAGGCGACGATATATATAATAGATGGATATAGATAAATACTTAAATACATAGAAAACATCCATAACTCAGGAACAAATACATATCTGTGATAAACACACAAATAAATGCCCTGACCAGGATTCGAACCCGGGACCTCCTGCTTCATAGGCAGAGTCACTACCAACTAGGCTAGGAGGCTGTTAGCCACATATGATTTAGAAAAAATGAAAGGTGCCTTTTGTATAGTATGACCAAAATACCAACCAAGTTAATAGAGCATAATGAATGGTGCCTTTTGTGTAGGTATTACCTAAATATCTACCTATACTTCCTTTTTTTAGATTAGAAAAATCGTGCGATTGTCGTAGTTTTCCCTCATAGGGCTGAAAAAAAAGATACATAGGCGAAATGGATCGTTAATTTTCTATCGTGAAAAAAAAAGAGGTATAGTCGCCTACCTTACTTCTACACAAAAGTTTTAAAGGAAAAGAAAAAAAAACATATT
The DNA here is from genome assembly GCA_947086415.1 of Pammene aurita. Classification (NCBI taxonomy): domain Eukaryota; kingdom Metazoa; phylum Arthropoda; class Insecta; order Lepidoptera; family Tortricidae; genus Pammene; species Pammene aurita. The sequence goes on from OX352310.1 coordinate 2,886,532, forward strand.
GCAGTTTATAATAATCATTACCTGTTGTTTATTGACATTAAAAAAAACAAGTTGTATAATGTATATGTAGTAGTGTTTCTACTAAAAAATAAATGACTAAAATATTCAATGAAATTATTTGATTATACCTAGATAGTACTGATAGTAGTCATGTGCCTACCTTTTGGAAGTAGGTATTACCTAAAGCTCAAGTGCTCAATGTATACATTCAAAATACGTAATAAAGAGAGGGAAAATTGCATACTACGGGTTCCATACCGATCAAAATTTTTATTATATATTATTGTTAGCAATTTTTTTATGACTGAACTTTTAACTTTTGATCACAGTTTACAGAATTTTGTTTTTTTTTAAATATTTATTGCCATGGAAGATTCATGTGGAAATCGACCATTACCTAACCAACATGCATACCGGTCGCGCAGACAAAATTTTTTTATACCACGACAGTAGCAAACAAGCATACGGCCCGCCTGATGGTAACTAACAAACCCTATGGTTTGCAAAACATTTTATTTCATTTTCTTAATTACCCCCTTAAAGCACCAGGGGACATACAACCTACAAAATTTCAGCTCAATCGATCTAGCAATTTCGGAGCAAATAGACATTGTGACAAGACAGAGTAGTACATGCTTACTTTTAAACCATTTTAGTACCGAACCTTAAAAATATTCCAGTTTCCTGAAATTTGAGTGCTCCCGTAATTAAAATGATACCAGCAATTGATACCCAAAAAATGGTTAATTAGGTAGAAAGAAATAGCTGGCAACAAATATTTAAACCAAGCCTGCTTTGAATAATAGATGCCAAGTTAATATTTTTGTTGCCAAACTATTATTTCAAGTTCCCCGATAATTTTTTGGTCAGCTATATATTGCTGCAGTTTTTCAATAATATGATGGCAGATGTTTGAGGCTTATAAAAAAATATTGTCGCTAAAATAATAATTCACGGCCAATTTATATTATTATATGCCTTAAAAAAGTTGCCGATTCATGTTTTAGATACCCGGAAAATTATAAGCCAAAATTTAACACTTCAGAATTATTAAAATTTTCGATCAGGTCACCTGATGCCAAGTTAATATTTTTGTTGCCAACCTATTATTTCAAGTTCCCGGTTAATTTTTTGGTCAGCTATATATTGCTGCAGTTTTTCAATAATATGATGCCAGATGTTTGAGGCTTATAAAAAAATATTGTCGCTAAAATATTAATTCACGGCCAATTTATATTATTATATGCCTTAAAAAAGTTGCCGATTCATGTTTTTGATACCCGGAAAATTATAAGCCAAAATTTAACACTTCAGAATTATTAAAATTTTCGATCAGGTCACCTGATCGAAAATTGTAATAGTTCTGAAGTTCGTCACCGTCTTACGAATTTTCAATCTGACGAATCTGTCGGTCACAAAAAGTACCTACACAGCGCCGTTAAAGAAGTTTTCACTTCAAAAATGTATTTTACTACTACTACAAATCTGGTTCTCACTGTCTGGTTTATCTGTCAATAAATGCAAACATGTATTTCTAAGACAAAAGGTTATCTTGTCGGTTGTCAATAAGGACAAATCTCGTCATGTTATGGTGACTGTCACCGCTGCGTGCGAGAAGGATAATCCCACCACAGGAGGGTGGGAATCAAAAAAATGAGTTTGATCCGTTTTGCCCAGCGATTCGATTCTCCTCGGTCTCCCTTACGAGACCCAGACGGTGATTTGACAATTTCTTACTTTTCGTAACTAGGGAGGGACGGATTTAAGGGCACTTTTTGTTTTTACAAAGTGCGCCAGAAGTTTCCATGAAAAAATGTGTTTAAAATCATTTTCGATTGATATTGATATCGCAAAATATAGACGTAGCGCAGGGCATACGTATATGTATGTGTTTGCGTGCATGTGTGAGTGTCTGTACGTATGGGTATGTAAATACATATATATATATGTCTAAATTATTAAAAGTTGTTCTCACACTTAGTTGGAGCATCCGGTACCAGGTAAGCGCACTGCGCTTACCTGGTACAGGTCCCGCTAGCCGCTCATTAATAAAATAATGTTTGTACTTAAACAGATAAATAAGTATTAAATAAGGATTAAATAGATGAATAAGTAGTTATGTGTAATATATAATAAACTGATTACAAATTGGATTTATTTAAACTACTGCAGAATTGGTATTGAGACAAACCAGACCGGTTTACCGATATTGTTATTGTAATTACCTTAATAAATAGAAATAAAATAGAAATATTTTTTTTCTATCTGAGGATTTAATTAAGGATTAGATTAGAGGAATAACCATAAAATTAATTATTAATATTATATTATTAACCCTGCCTCAAAATGATTAATATTTTTTATTCTTTTATTTTGGGTTTTATTTGTTTATTTATTTGTAAAAATAAATCTTACAGGCTTACAGTTGACACCAAAACGCTTGTAAGATAAAATACATCAGATAGTTAATAGTTACATATACAGTTAATGTTATATAAAGTTAATGTCCACTTGATGAAATAAATAATAAATTACAATATAGTACGAAATAATTAAATTAAATGAGATTTACATTAAAATTATTAATTGGAATACACGGTCAATATTGATTGCAAAAATTGCAAGTTGAATAAAATTAAAATCATATGTCCCAAAAAGTAATTTAAATTACAAAAAACAAAACATAATCAAATTCCGACGAGGCGGTTCGCAAAATATACAATTTTATTTTTTAAGTGTGACATGTCTTCGGCATATACATCAGCATCCTGGATTTGTGAAAGAAACTGGTTTATCAGCGCGATGGCTCTGGCAGTAGGCGCATTACCAGCTCGTTTGGTTCGGTTTCTACCGGTCATTGAAGCCAACAGGTAACGTCTACTTCGACACTCACAGTTGTCAGGTACAAATAAGTTGAGCTTGCACAGAATATTAGGATTGTCTACACTATGGCGCAAGACTAAGGAGTAATGATACAGAGTCGCTACTTTTCGGCGCAGTTCGAGCGTATTCAATCCAACCATCCCAGATACAAATAGTGATGGAAAGTGAGTTGGGTACATTGTTGGGTAGTATCCATAGTGCCGCTTGTATAGATACCGCGCAAACTTGCGTTGCACTCTCTCGATCATCAGCGCATATTTCCCTTCGTACGGATCCCACGCGACTGCATTGTACTCCAGCTTACTTCTGACATATGCGTTATATAATAATATGATGAATCCTCGTGTTTTGTTAGCTTTCTTGCAAATACTTATGATGTGATCACCATAGCTGGGCATTAACTCGTTAATCCGTTAATCGTTAATTAACGAAGTTAACATTTTGATGACGGATTAACTTTTAAGTTAACTTTTAAGTTAACTTTTAAAAATGTTAACGGACACGTTAACTTCCGTTAATATGCAGAAGTCCGTTAATCGTTAATCCAATGCCTACTATTTACCGCACGGTACCGCGGCGCGGCGCGGAAAACAGGTTCAGACAAGTATGAAATGAACGACAAGTGCCGGGCGGCGCGTGGCAGCGAGTGAAACAAAAACAAAACTAGATATATTTTGCCGGCGCGTGCGAGTGAGAAAACTGCAAAGAGATTTGTTTCGTTTGATTATTTCATTACTTAGCAATTTTACACATATTAACGGATTAACGATTAACTTGCGTTAATTCTTCCGGAATGTAACGCTTTAACGTTTAACGAAGCTAACTTTTTTTGTAGCGGATTTACTATTTGATTAACGGTGCCCAGCTATGGTGATCACGCATGTCAAGTTTAGAGTCCAACATAAGACCTAGGTCTTGGATTGTGGTAACATGTTCAAGAAGAATGCCGGAAAGAAGATAGTTGGCTGTGATTGGAGATTTAGATCTTGTGAATGTTATTGCTTTACATTTTTTGACATTTAGCTCCAGTTTGCTGGCTACACTCCAATGTGACACAGCATCGACTACCCGCTGTAACGTTTCGCAATCCAAGGTAGTATTTATCGGCAACATTAATTTAAGATCATCAGCGAATAGAAGAAACTGTGCTTCCACAATATTACTGCAAAGGTCGTCCACCATAACAGGGGGGTTTCACTACGCAGTTTAGGTACATTTGGCCGGCGCGCCTCCCGGGCAGGCGTATGGCAGTGGGCTGCCGCTCGGCTCGCATGATAGTCGTGTCACGTGGCGCTCGCGCAAAATTGAAAACACACAATGGCTTCGAGACCTAAACCTCGATATAATCCGTATAAAAGATATAATATTGGTTGCCCAGAAACAATATTACGAACTGACCGATATAGGATTTTCAAAGGAATACGGCTGCGGCACACCTACTTCCGTGAGAATCAGACATATTATTTCCGGATAAAAATTTTATGTTTACAGAATCAACGTTTGTAATTCCTACATATTTATCTTAAAAATAATAAATCAGTAGGTATATGTAGGTACAAAAACTTGTCAAGTGACAACCCGTGCCGACACTCACAGCTCGGTCATCGCGCAAAGAAGATTCACGGTTCGTGCGCGGTTATAAGTTTCAATTTTGCTTGCAGGCGGCGAGTATCGGTATAAATTTATACCTAAATTTGACTTTTGTGAAGGAGTGAATTTTAGTTATTCTGTGACTGTGACGGTAGTACTATTAGTTATTCTGTGACCATAATAAGAAACTGTGTTGGTCCTAAATTACTCCCATGACTTACTCCTGAGCGTGTGAAGTAATCTTTAGACCGGAAGGTAGCCATCTGTACGTACTGGCTACGACACCCCAAGTAGTTAGCAAAGAAGGACAATAGTTTCGGAGTGAAACCGAGGGCTGCAAATCTTTGTAATAGCACGTCATTGTCCACAAGGTCAAATGCTTTTTTAAAGTCGAAATATACCGCGTCCACTTGTCGGTGTGAGTCCATACCTTCCAACACGTAGTCAAAAAAGCATATGTGGTTTGTGGCAGTGGACCGGGCTCTGCGGAATCCATGTTGGGCGTCGTGCAATTGATTGCCAATTTGTTGAATGAAACAACTATTTAACACGCTTTCAAAAAGTTTCCCGAAAACGGAAAGTATAGCTATAGGTCTATGTGTGAGAACATCATTTGAATTTGCCTCTTTAGGAATGGGTGTAACTCTAGAGACTTTCCATTTAGCAGGGTACACTTCAGTCTTAAGCGAAAGGTTAAAAAGGTACAGCAGTGGTTCCTCAAGTACCGTAAAGCAGTCCTTGACCAAGTATGGAGGAATATTATCTGGTCCGCATGAGGATGAGGCTTTGAGCCGTTTGGCGGCTTTCCGTAACTCTGCAAGACCGATATGTGAGATTTCGACTCTTAGCGAGTCATTACAGCCGCTAAAGTTGCTAGCTGCGCAATGCTCTGCATCCTTTGGGTCGAGTTTAGGGATATCTTTATGAAAAACTGAACTAAGATTTTGAACATATTTATTCATTTTTCACTTAATGTGGGAAGTGTTCGGCTACTATAACAACAATATTAGATTTTCATAAAAAAAATATCAAAAAATGTTTGATACGCATTTCGTAACTTTATTTTCGCAAATTCCTTAGAAGGTATCATTTATTTGACTTGGCAACACTGTTTTTAGGGTTCCGTAGTCAACTAGAAACTCTTATAGTTTCGCCATGTCTGCCCGTCCGTCCGTCCGTCCGCGGATAATCTCAGTGACCGTTAGCACTAGAAAGCTGAAATTTGGTACTAATATGTATATCAATCACGCCGACAAAGTGGTAAAATAAAAAGTGGATTTTTTTTATTAGGGTACCTCCCCTATACGTAAAGTGGGGAGTAATTTTTTTTTCATTTCAACCCTAACGTGTGATATATTGTTGGATAGGTATTTAAAAATGGATAGGGGTTTAGTAAGATCATTTTTTGATAATGTAAATATTTTCGGAAATAATCGCTCCAGAAGTAAAAAAAAATGTGTGTGTAAAACTTTTGAACCATAAGTTTTAAAAATATGAAAAAAATCTCAAAAGTAGAACTTCATAAAAACTTTCTAGGAAAATTATTTTGAACTTGATAGGTTTAATAGATATGTCAACTCAATGTAACAAATAGCCCATTTTTTAACCCTTAAGTGGGGACACTTACTGTGACGGACGGAAAACTAAGGAACCCTACACTGAGCGTGGCCCGACACGCTCTTGGCCGGTTTTTTTATTAGTCTATGGATAGCCCGCTCGTTTTCGGCCATATTTAGTCGTGTACGCACGTTTGAAGGGAACGTGAATTTATCATATTTTATGTGACACTATTTAGTGGTTTTTAAGGTTTGCTTTATAATATACTAAGGTTTATAATGTTACGTCTAATGAAATGTTTAACGTCGTAGGTAGTTCTAAGTTTATTGTGGTGTCTCAAAATTAACAAAGATTTTGTGTTGATTTTTAACACATTTTCACCACTTTTATGTTAACTATGCAACGGATTTATAAAAAAACTGTATTTTATGTAACATATTTGTTCAGTTTATGTAACGTTACTAACGTTCCTTGTGGTATACATTTATATAACTATTATGTAACTGTGATATAAACGCTCAATGTTGCGTTTAGGTAATTATAAGCCCTTAAATCCGCTCCCACTCTTCTAGAGGATTATTATTCGTGTTTTTTCTTAAAAATTGTCTTTTGTAATAAATAACTAGGTAGTCCGCCTAGGGTTGCAAATAGAAGAAAAACAAAATGTTTTTTTTTTCAAATTTATGAAAAAAAAACATGAAAAAAAACCTGGCACCATTGTTTTTTTTTTCTAAATAAGGTTTTTTTTCAGATGAACAAATATTACGACAAACACGGTTTTTCGTGATTTATTAATATAAGTAACTTAAAACTAAGTACATTAAAGTAGGTATGTCTGTTATGTAACTAAACTATTCTCAGTAAATGCAAAAAAAACTTTGAAATTATTCACTAGAACTATCAGCAGCATAGTACCACTACATACCTATTTCATTAATATAAGTTTAATAAAACCAGAAATTAAAGTTGTTAAATTAAATTAGTTTAATAGTTAACATAAAGTCTAAAACAAAAAACAACCGTATAAAGGTATCAAATGCCTTGCAAATTTTGAGATTTCGTACTTTTGAAAAAAAACATATTCCAGAAAAAAAAACTGTTCTTTTTCACGGTTTTTTTTTCAAGACAGAAAAAAAAAACCGTTTTTTTGCAACCCTAAGTCCGCCTCGAACTCAGAACTCGCGATTTCCTTGCAAACGAGATGACCAATATAACAAAACCCTTATGATCATTTTTTCAAGCCTTCTAGCTCCATGACCCCTTGGTCGATCCTGCGCATATACGAACTCTCAAATTATATGTATCTCTGCTATAACCCCAACAAATTTCATGAAGATCAGAAAAGCGTTTCTAAAGTTATCGCGGAACAAACTCTCAAAATCAAGATGCCATCGAAATGCCGAGACGTCCCAGTAGTCAGAAGTTGTTAGTAAGAACTTGCTTCGCTTACGCTCCGCTCGTCCGATAAATGAATGACGCCCTATGTCGCTACTGACAACCGTGAACCTTTTCCCTGACATGTCACACGTGTACTAGTGTGGGCGGGCTACGTGACGCGGCGGCGCATGGCGGCGGGCCCTCCTCCTACACCAGCGGGCCCTCCTCCTACACCAGCGGGGAGTCACACGTGTACTAGTGTGGGCGGGCTACGTGACGCGGCGGCGCATGGCGGCGGGCCCTCCTCCTACACCAGCGGGCCCTCCTCCTACACCAGCGGGGAGTCACACGTGTACTAGTGTGGGCGGGCTACGTGACGCGGCGGCGCTTGGCGGCGGGCCCTCCTGCTACACCAGCGGGCCCTCCTCCTACACCAGCGGGGAGTCACACGTGTACTAGTGTGGGCGGGCTACGTGACGCGGCGGCGCATGGCGGCGGGCCCTCCTCCTACACCAGCGGGGAGTCACACGTGTACTAGTGTGGGCGGGCTACGTGACGCGGCGGCGCTTGGCGGCGGGCCCTCCTCCTACACCAGCGGGCCCTCCTCCTACACCAGCGGGGAGTCACACGTGTACTAGTGTGGGCGGGCTACGTGACGCGGCGGCGCTTGGCGGCGGGCCCTCCTCCTACACCAGCGGGCCCTCCTCCTACACCAGCGGGGAGTCACACGTGTACTAGTGTGGGCGGGCTACGTGACGCGGCGGCGCTTGGCGGCGGGCCCTCCTCCTACACCAGCGGGCCCTCCTCCTACACCAGCGGGGAGTCACACGTGTACTAGTGTGGGCGGGCTACGTGACGCGGCGGCGCTTGGCGGCGGGCCCTCCTCCTACACCAGCGGGCCCTCCTCCTACACCAGCGGGGAGTCACACGTGTACTAGTGTGGGCGGGCTACGTGACGCGGCGGCGCTTGGCGGCGGGCCCTCCTCCTACACCAGCGGGCCCTCCTCCTACACCAGCGGGGAGTCACACGTGTACTAGTGTGGGCGGGCTACGTGACGCGGCGGCGCTTGGCGGCGGGCCCTCCTCCTACACCAGCGGGCCCTCCTCCTACACCAGCGGGGAGTCACACGTGTACTAGTGTGGGCGGGCTACGTGACGCGGCGGCGCTTGGCGGCGGGCCCTCCTCCTACACCAGCGGGCCCTCCTCCTACACCAGCGGGGAGTCACACGTGTACTAGTGTGGGCGGGCTACGTGACGCGGCGGCGCTTGGCGGCGGGCCCTCCTCCTACACCAGCGGGCCCTCCTCCTACACCAGCGGGGAGTCACACGTGTACTAGTGTGGGCGGGCTACGTGACGCGGCGGCGCTTGGCGGCGGGCCCTCCTCCTACACCAGCGGGCCCTCCTCCTACACCAGCGGGGAGTCACACGTGTACTAGTGTGGGCGGGCTACGTGACGCGGCGGCGCTTGGCGGCGGGCCCTCCTCCTACACCAGCGGGCCCTCCTCCTACACCAGCGGGGAGTCACACGTGTACTAGTGTGGGCGGGCTACGTGACGCGGCGGCGCTTGGCGGCGGGCCCTCCTCCTACACCAGCGGGCCCTCCTCCTACACCAGCGGGGAGTCACACGTGTACTAGTGTGGGCGGGCTACGTGACGCGGCGGCGCTTGGCGGCGGGCCCTCCTCCTACACCAGCGGGCCCTCCTCCTACACCAGCGGGGAGTCACACGTGTACTAGTGTGGGCGGGCTACGTGACGCGGCGGCGCTTGGCGGCGGGCCCTCCTGCTACACCAGCGGGCCCTCCTCCTACACCAGCGGGGAGTCACACGTGTACTAGTGTGGGCGGGCTACGTGACGCGGCGGCGCTTGGCGGCGGGCCCTCCTGCTACACCAGCGGGCCCTCCTCCTACACCAGCGGGGAGTCACACGTGTACTAGTGTGGGCGGGCTACGTGACGCGGCGGCGCTTGGCGGCGGGCCCGGCGGGCGGCGTGGCGGCGTGCGCGCGCCGGCGGCCGCGCCCGCTCCGCGAGCCCTCCTCCTCCACCAGCGGGGAGTCCCAGCCTGCAACGTCACATATTATTGAGACTCGTTCGGATATATTTCGGTTCAACCCTTTAATGGGAATCGTCATGACGACGGGGACTCTTGTCCAAAAAAAATATTTTATTTTATTTCTTTTTTTCATGTCATTAGTGCATCCTGCTCCTGTTTGAACGTTTTTTATGAATAAAATCTCGCTGCGAGCCGAAAAAAGATAAAACAGTAGCGACTTATCTTCTGCCCAAATTACTTTATAGTATAATTATTTTTTTACATTTTTTAAAGTGGGTATTCCACTCATACATTAGTATGTTATTCAATCAAATACAAACATTGAAAACATTGAAAAAATAATCAACCCAGTTGGACTTGAACCAACATCGATACGCCTTACCGGGGCTCGATATCGCTTTACCAATTAAGCTATGGGTTCAGTTACCGAGCTGACGAAATTCTCAATGCCTTCAATCATCTTTTCTTATAGTAATTTGTATGGGGAAATAAAGTTACAAGAATGGCCTGACTTTTTTTTGTAGAGTATTTTGGGTTAAAACAAACACATTTAGGGGGTATGCGTTATTAATATTTTTTTTATTTTTTTTATTTAGAAACAAACAGTCGTATACATTTATATTAGGTACAACAGGGTTTTTAGGTTATAGACTTACAGTTTCCTCAATAAGAATAAGTTAACCATAACACACTATAAATATAAACAGCTTGACTAAATTACAGAAACAGTGCCCAATAAGAACAGAAAAACAAAAGAGAAACCGTTATAATTATAAACATCAATCATATTTGTCAAAATCACAATATAAAGGACACCCTAACAAGTAAAGTCCTCTTTATTGCCACACCTCAGAATAAGAAGACAGCTTCGAAACAGTTCGAAATTATCGCGATAATTATCACCCGTATGGATTTTTTTCTGTTATAATTCGAAAACCAACGTTGGATTTCACGCGCGATATTTTTTTTGTGGATTCAGCCTTTACAAATGTTAGAGGTTATTATCAAATCGATAATTATCACACATAAAAATCATGACAATTATCGCGATAATTTTATTATATATTATATAATTTCATATTAAATAAAATAAATAAAAATAATTATCACGATAACTATCATTGATAATTATCATTTCGAACCCTGCACCAAACCTATTTACATATGAAGAGAGGCAAAAAAATAGGCGGTCTTATCGCTAGTAAGTGATCTCTTCCAGACAACCTTTGGATATATTATTTAACGTTAAGCTGTCACCTGCCATGACACTTGAAAAGTCATAATTTTCAGACATGCTTAAAAAGTGTTTGTTTCGCCACCATATTAGAATCTCTACAATAAATTGACTGTATCTTCGTTAATATTTGTCCTGAAAATCTGGCATGACAGCTAACTTTCAGGAAATTTATTGCTCTTGAACTTTTCCGTACAAGGTGTAAACAAAAAGTGCTTAGTTTATGAGATATAAGAGAAAAACTGAAAAAAGTTGAGGGTTTTGTCCCCGTCCAAGTTCCACAGGGTCCTCGAAGTCGAAACCTTAGGAGAGTCTTCTTAGTAATTCCCCCAAACAACCCGTTAAAGTGCCGTTGGGTTCGATTCCTTCCAGGTGAAATGTACTTTACTGCTAGCCTATATTGAATCTGCACAAAGCACGATGTATCCCCTTTCGCCATATAATACCTTTTGATGGAGACTTGCACATATAATTGAGTTTGATCTACCTTTAGGTCACATATAATTGAGTTTGATCTACCTTTAGGTCGCTTATAATTGAGTTTGATCTACCTTTAGGTCACTTATAATTGAGTTTAATCTACCTTAAGGTCACATATAATTGAGTTTTATCTACCTTTAGGTGACAAATAATTGAGTTTTATCTACCTTTAGGTGACAAATAATTGAGTTTTATCTACCTTTAGGTGACAAATTATTGAGTTTGATCTACCTTTAGGTCACTTATAATTGAGTTCAATCTACCTTTAGTCTTTGGAGCTTTGTCTTTTTGCGATGAAGACTTTCTGCCTGTGGAGCTGTCACGAGGACCAGACGCATTGGAGTCTCGCGAGTCTCGCCTTCGGTCTACGAAAACAATGAAATATTCATAATAATAATAATAAGAGAAAAATACAAGCGCTGTTTCTATACCTAATAACTTTGAGACTACTTTTTACGCAACTACAGCAAAACCAAATTAAAAAGATAATTGCAGCAATCTACATTTTAATTCTTATAATGTTTACACCATTGTCTCATAGATAGAGTCAGCAGCACAAGTTAGCTGAGCGGGTGAGGTACAAAATGAGCTATACACGACTTTATTGTTACGAGAATAAGAGCGCGAGAAGGTCACTTTGAACACATCACCCGCTTAGATACTTCCGCTGCTGACTGTACTAAGCAAAATATGATAAATAATCTTACATTAGATAATACTAAATTTTAAACTTTAAATTTGGCATTTAAAACTTAAACCAACTTCCAAAGAAGTTTCATAAAACAAATCCATGTGAGAAGTTTTGTATATTGTTTACCTAATAAGTACAACTCAATTATAGTAGAATCCGTTTATTATGACTAGACCCCGTTATCGGAGGTGCAATTTGGTAGCTTGCCATTCTTAGGGATGGGTAAAAATGATTTTGAAATACTAGCTGCATGTCGATATTTCTCCTTTAACATAATGAGAGTGACTTTAATTAAACGTGATTATTTTGTAAAACATGACTTATTAAAAATGAATATTTATTTAATTTTTAGGGTATTCTGCGAGAAGTGACTGCATTTTTAATATTATGAAATATTATATACGAATAAAATATGCTTGTAAATACAGCTAAATAATCGAAAATATTGTTGTGAGATGACATTTGACGATATTGACGTAAATAATTTATTTTCAGTATAGGTGGCCAGTATTATATCTCTATGGGTAAGGTTTATCTCAAGAGCGTTCAGGCACGGCCCTGCAACTCGAAACATTAGAAAAGTAAAATAGCAACCATATCGTTATTGTTCGACTGATAATGGTTTCTACTTCTGATGACAATCATTATCATGGGTGACAAAAAAAACATGTAAAATTTTAGTCTAAAAATCGTATATAAAACAAATTGACAAGAAAAAGGAAGAGTATCGATATCGACATCATAAATATTTTTACCCCTCCCTAAGAACGTCAAGCTACCAAATTGCACCTCCGATAACGGGGTCTAATTATGAGTCCGCGTACAATGACAATGACCAACCGCTTAATATGACTCAGTTGCGGTACAAAGTTTGGTTTTCATAGACCATTCTGTATAATTAAACCAGATATACTTAAATAACTAACTCTACTTACATTGACATGTCGGTTATTTTATAATGACCTATTCTTAAGAAATTATGAGAATTAGTTTCGTGATCGTTTTATCTCATTCCGTGACGAAGTTTGGCAGGTAAGTGTGCGCGTGATTACATTTGCAGGGTTCCGTAGCCAAATGGCAAAAAACGGAACCCTTATGGATTCGTCATGTCTGTCTGTCTGTCCGTCCGTATGTCACAGCCATTTTACTCGGAAACTATACGACGTATCTGAATAAAATTTACACATAAGGTGTATTTTGTATGCCGCTACTTAGTTGTGGAGTTAAATTTGAAAAAAAAAATTTTTTAGGGGGGTGCTCCATAGATGTAACTAAATTTCAAAAAATGTTTTTTAACCAAATATAAACATGTGGTACATCAATCGATAGGTCTTTAAAAATAACATTGAGGTTTTTTTGACCATTTTGTGATTAAGTGAATATTTTCTGAAATAATCGCTTCGAAAGTCAGAAAAATTGTGTCTCCCCCCTGTAACTTTTGAACCGTAAATCCAAAAAATATGAAAAAATTTGAGGCGATGTGCCTTATCATATACTTTCTACGAAAATTTTTTTGAACATTATCGGTTCAGCCATTTTTGAGTTATCTCCAATAAACTTCTTCCATAGGCATCAGATACGCCCTTTTGGTATTAGTTTGGTTCTTATTACATTGAAGGTACGGAACCCTCCTATGCGTGGTCCGACACGCACTTGGCCGGTTTTTTTATTATTATTACTGATGACATTCAGGGCCCGGAATAATAATTATCAATGACAGTTATCTTGATAACTATCGCGGTAAGTATCGTGATTTTTATGTCTGAAATAGGCATGGTGAATTTTTTTCATGTATGGTATTAATCGATTCGTTTTGTTGTGAGGATCAAATGTCTATATGGGGCCAACTGCGTTAAAGCAACACAAAAGTCAGAAATGAGACTTAAAGTCCGAGATTTGCATTTGTTTCTCAAAACGCTCCTAACAAAATGACGTGCAAAAGTGACGTCACGATCACATAGTCGCCCTGTTTAAAGTATGTAAAAAATATGAAATTGCTATTTTTACAGTGAAATGTTGCGTTTATGTATATGGTTGCCATACAATTTATTTTACAGTAAAATGTTAAAAAGCGAATGGTATCATTGTCTTTTTTTTAATTTCGCACTTTAAAAATTCATAAAATTTTGAAATTTTGCAGTTTGATATCTTTGAGCCATTTCAATAGAATTTATAAATGTCCACTTTAGTTGGATATATTGATCATTTTGCATCCTATCAACTAATTTTTTTTGCATAATTCAACATGTGTCATCATACCTATTATCGATTTGATAATAATCCAAAATTAGTAAAGGCGAAATGCACAAAAAAAATATCGCGCGTGAATTTCTACATTAGTAGTTGAACTATAAAATTTAAAAAATCCATACCGGGGATAATTATCTGTTAATTATCGAGATAAATATCAAAGATCATAATTATCTTGATAATTTCGAACCCTGTCAACTTTACGCATTGTCAGTGAGTTTTTAAAATCACCATAGTCCTATGGTGATTAAAATTGTTTTATATGACGTCCGCTGAGTATGACCTGTTTTGCACTTCCCTTCGGTGTCATTATAAGCGGATTCTACTGTATTAGATTACACCTACACACAAAAGCAATCACTGAATCAATGCTCACCACATATACACATTTAACTAGAAGCCACAATTCTCGTACTCTGCAAGTTATTAAGTTGACCAAGGATCAAGTATCCAAATGATGAACTCGGAATGTCCCAACTGTCAGGCATTGATCTCTATAATTTTAAACAAAAAAGAACGAACTTCACTTAGACTGCACCTGTCCAATGTGTGCCTATAGTATTTGAAGAGTTCCCTCGATTTCTCTAGGATTCCATCATCAGATCCTGACCTGACCATGGGACCAAATGTGAAGTATACTCTTTCAAACAAAAAAGAATTTTCAAAACCGTCTTCGATAATCGGTGAACATACATTAAAAAAAAACAAAGATCCCGACGAATTGAGAAATCTTGAAGTCCGTTGAAAATAGAATATGGTCTATTACGCCGAAGAAATTGTAATGATTCATCCAAAAATATTGGCCGAATCCTATTAAGTATGAAGAAATCGCCACGCGCGGTTTAACACAATAAAGGCTCGATCAGACAGGTACGTTTTGTTAGCGAGGCGGTAGCGGGACGCGACCGAAGTGCGATGCGAGCGTGATGGAAGCGTGATGGTCCCTTGTATTGCATTCGAGCATTTGAGATAGTATTTGTATAATAACTCACCATAGTCCTTCTCCGACTTGATGCTGGGTGTGTCGGTGGAGGCGTGCGAGCTGCCGCTCTCCTTCCTCGACTTTGGCTGGCTATCTTTGCGAGTTACCGGCGTCACTGCGTACCAAACACTTTAACGATTGAATGTGCGATTGTAAAGATGTGTCATTTTTGGCAAATGGTACGGTCACGAACTTGAATTGTCATTTAGGGTTTACTTTAGATTTTACATTTCATAGAGTAGGTATTAAACAATAGGAAATAACCGAAAATGGTACAACAATTAAAGTCTGTGACTCCACAGTCGACTTCTAAAATTCGATTCGATGCGATTAATTGGACAAAAATATGTAAACACCAGCGTTCGAAATTATCAAGATAATTATGTTCTATGATAATTGTCAGATAATTATCCCCACTATAAGATTTCTATTATAGTTTAACTACTAATGTTGAAATTCACGCGCGATATATTTTTTTTGCCTTCTGCCTTTACAGATTTTGAGTTATTATCAAATCGATAATTATCAGACATAGAAATCACGATAATTATCAAGATAACTATAATTGATAATTATCTATTCGAACCCTGCTGAACACGATCTTATACAATAAAGAACTCGACTGTGCCTTAGTGAACCATGTAATAAAAACATTATTTTGATCTTAGCATAGAGCATGAGGAACACAAGTAGGGTTGCCAACCGTCCCGCTATAGGCGGGACGTCCCGTTTCTGGGGCCCTAGAGCATGAGTCCCGCAAGGGGTCCACGCGGGACGCCGATTGTCCCGTTTTCAGACTAGACTAGATTATCAGCACCAAAACGAGCGTTGATTTGCATGTTAAAATAATATTAAAAGCGTGTAATATTACTTGAATATACCGCGAGTAACGCGGGCTAGCGCCTACGCTCGCTCGCTCGCTCGACAGTACTTAGCTACTTACCTACTTTGTTATAATAGGATAGGACAAAAATTTGATTGTTAAAATGTTGTTCATTTAGAATTAAATGCATACTTTTTATTTTTCAGGCTTCGTATCGTATTATATATTACACGTTAACACACTTTAATATTGTTCTTGAGGGGGTGGGGGTGGGGGGGGGGGGGGGTGGGGGTGGGGGGGGGGGGGGTGCATTCGGTGAGAGTGAGGCCGCGTGTGTAGGTGTCCCGCGGTTTTAAGCCTGGTCCCGCAATGTGATCGTACACGTACCGCGAATCTCTGAATCACAGTTGGCAACCCTAAACACAAGATATAGGTACAGTCAGCAGACCTTCAAACTCTCTTATTCTCTTAACAGTAAAGTCGTGTCGAGCTCTTTTGAACACCTCACCCGGTTAGCTACCTCTGCTGCTGATGTACAAGCAATAGATAGTTTTAAGAGGATATTCAAGAGTGTAATAGGCCAGTATGAACTAAAAATTTGACATTGATTGTTTTCTTTAAAATATATGTTTTTAAAATTTTAGAAAATGATGGCAGTTCAAAAAGCAACATATTGTACAGTCACGTCTGAAAATTTGGATACATTTAATGTGACAAACTTATGTAGCCACGACTCTGTTAACAAGGCATTAAGTAAAGTCTTGGATACATGTTTTTGACACATTAAATGTATCCATATTTTCAGACATGACTGACCGTACCTTTGCTGGACTATTTAGCAAGTAAATAAAAGGGGAACAGTGAGATGAGATTTTAAGATTTCGCATGGCTTGAGTTTTTTGGCCCATTACTGCATTTATTTATGTCATTACTTTCAAAGACAACACAGACCAATCTACAGATTTAACATTGTCAGAGACATGTTGTTGTCTTAAGAAAATATTAGATTAAGTCCTTTATTGGATTACAAAAAAAAATCGTTTCGAAATTATCAAGATAATTATGATCTTTGATAAATATCACGATAATTATTAGATCGTTGTCCGATAATTATCC
The DNA here is from genome assembly GCA_947086415.1 of Pammene aurita. NCBI lineage: Eukaryota > Metazoa > Arthropoda > Insecta > Lepidoptera > Tortricidae > Pammene > Pammene aurita. The sequence continues at coordinate 2,903,570 of OX352310.1, forward strand.
CCAGTATGGTCCCTTTTTTTTATGAAATTCAAGCGCGATTTTTTTTGTGCATTCTGCTTTTACAAATTTTAGGTTATTATCAAATCAATAATTACCAGAAATAAAAATCACTATAATTATCGCGATCATTATCGAGGTAACTATAACTGATAATTATGCTTTCTAACCCCAACACCAACACCAAGACTCAACCTTCTAAGCAATTATCATGCATATCCTGTACCATTCAAAGACCATTCAGATCAGACATGCACTTTCCGTTCCATGCAACATTGACCCTCAGCCGAACCTAGTTAAGACCAGGCCACACCATATGGACTAAGAGAGATTCAAGCTTTTTCTTTCGTTTAATACTAGCTCTATGAAGTGTCCAATGTTAAGTGAGCTCTAGATGGCTGAACAATTAATGTCCGTGACCATAAACTAGTGTATCTTTGCATTTAGAGACTTGCTGCATACTAAATTGGGAGCGGTCTAGCCTCAGCCTTGAAAAAAACAATTGGCATCAGATTCGCTTATTTGAACAAACAGCAAAGGCAACTAAACAAATAAAATTCTCAAAATGATCTGCACACTATTTATGAAAGTATCATTTTGAATGTTATCCTGCAAAGTTATTTATACTTGTAATGCTAATCAAATGTACAGTCGTCAACCGGGAATCAATGAGCCACTCAACATTATTTGTAATTTTACCATGTGAATAACAAAGCATATAACCGTTCCTCTAACTGAAGAGTGACTACACGCGTTTAGAGACAAATTCTTGACTAGTTGCACACTTGTTTATAGATCAGCGCACAATAAGCTATCAATATTACACACTGAACTACACACAAAACAAAAAATCTACTCCCAAAACGTCCATGCTACCCTGCATTTCGAACGGAAATCCGATAAAATCTCTTATTTTGTATCAAATGTATTTTGGAGTTCCTGATGTAATTAAAGCTAAATATTTAAGGTAGTTTTAATACAAAATCATTCATTCAGGCATTCACAAACAGTAAATATTAGTTTAATTATGCTAGAATATAATATTATATGACTGAAGTACATGGTATCACATTTAAGTGCAGTAATTCTGTACATCCTTCTTTCATTGTCTATTCTATCAGTTTCAACACAGGCTAACAAACAAAAGTAACATCTTAATAATATTTTATTTGTACAAAATGCTGGTGACCTTTTTAAAAGGGCATAAATGGTATTGTATTCTAATTCTGAAGAAAATATATATATTTTTTTTTTCGCATCCAAAATATGTTTAAAATTCTTTTACGTCACACCTTGCCATAATGTGAGTTTTACCGCACGCTACGCGTACAGTAAATCTCGCATTATTGCCAGATGGAGACGTAAAATTGTGTACTCACCACGGGCAGTAAAAAATAAAGCCGGCTCGGGTTACAAGTACCTTGCGATTTCGGGCTTTCTTTCTTTTACTGTCCTTGGTAAGTAATGTACTAATTAACTACACTCATATTGTATGTTCTCTAAAACGTGTTCGAAAACGGTAGGCAATGGCTAGCATTACCACGACCGATTTTACTATGATAAGCTTTTTATCCGTGGCAGTAACGTAATTTTAACTTTTCATGCTCAACTATTGATGTGCTATGAGTTTTGATAACATAATGTACACCTGCACTCTCCCGCGCATCCGCCGACAGCCCGACACGCGCCTCCCCGACCGCCGGCACACGAGAGTTGGCCATGGCGGTGCAATGGCGGCCATTCTATGGTTTACGAATAATGCATTTAGGATAAATAATATGAGTGTAGATAAAGCAGTGTATGCAACTGTACATAATTAGACCTTAAAACACTCGTGTGATCTTATTATGAAAACCACACTCATGTTTTAAGGACCCTTATTACGTAACAGTTACATAAACTACTATTTATTACTTGCAATACAATGCCAATTATACCCTTAAACGGATCACCAGTATATTTGTTACAAACACTGTTTGTTTTTGTTTATAACAAATATAAATATGGACATGTTAGAAGCAAGCATCAATCAAAGTGCTAAATCTGATAGAGTTTAAAACCGATTTACCGATCAATTCAAAATTATCACATGACCCCTACTACCTGCTACCAACATCAAATGAGTAACAATGATGACCCTTCAATGGAATGACAAAAAAACAAAGTAAATGCTACCTTTTGGAGTACTGTCTTTAGAGGCAGTGCCCCGCGAACTGCTTCTAGGGGTCGAGATCTTGGGAGAGGGGCTTCGGGCTTCTAGGCGACTTGCTAAATCAATTCAAATTAATGGGTAAATTTAGAATAAAGTATTAAAGCGTTGCAGGTTAAATGTACGCAAAATATGTGGAATATTACCTTCTGCGTCGTCAGATAACCCAGAATCCTTTGATTTTAGCTTCATAAGCGAGCCAAACTCGGTTTCCGGCAAACTGAACGGAACTTCATGGTTTGGAAAAGGAATCGGTTCCGTGTCATCCAGCATAGATATATCGTAAAGAGACTCTAAGTGCTTCCAAATGTCTTGCGTGGAGATCTCTTTAGTTATTGAATTTGAGAGTTTCTCCCAAATACACGCCATCTGGAAATGTTTGTTGATCCCGACCGGTTTGTGGTTAGCCATGGCGTAGAACAACTGGTTTTCCATGTCCACGTCCCATTCTACCGTGTCAGCTGGTTTTGCCTCTGCTTCTTCTTCACTGGACACCATGATTAAATCGTGAATTAAGATTGTTTTCTCGTAATTTTTATTAAAGCGAAAAGCAAAACAACAGCAGCAGCATAGCAGCAAGCATGCCAGTTAAAATAAATATTTGACATTGACATTATTGCAGTGTTGCCAGAGCACTATCAGCTAAAAGTACGGTCGTGTGTCAAAAAAGGTACGATTTTGACCCAAAAGGTACGATTTTTATTTAGTTCTACAAAATCGCCACATATAAGATCAGGGTGGTATTTTATTGATGTACGGGTTATATTTTAGCTATTTGTCTCTCATTCTAACAAGCATATGCGTTAGAATTAGCTTTACATTGAAATTGTAAAGGTAACTTCTGAGAACCACGATCAGCGGGCCTACCGCGAAAGTCGTATATCGAAATTTTCGTTTTCTCCGTCTATCGCACTTGCTTATACGAGCAAAAGAGATGCAAATAGCGCGGTTTCGAAGTTGGCAGTAGGCCTCAGGTAACGATATTAGTCGAGTGCTGATGCCTAGAATAGATACTCTCATAAGAATCTCGGGCCAATGTGAATGGAGGTAAGTAACGGCCAACCCGCACGAGGACACAGATTAGTGACTACACATTTTGGTGACGATTTCTGCTACTTTCATCCTATATTTCTGTGACACAATCTAGTGGCAGTTGATTTGACACTACGTGACGTTATAGTGGTATAAAATAATTATGATTGAATACAGTGACCATATTTAGGTAGATAGACCATGATGACAGTGTTAACTAGATAACACGCTCGATATTCACTACGATGCACATTCTAGATCGTTAATTTTAGGATTTACGGTTCATGAACTAGGATCAATACGTCTGATTGGCGCTGCAAAGTATAATTTTAGTATGCTTTTGCCGGGTACGCTATAAAGTACGATTTTTAGTACGGTTTTCGCCGGGTAGGCCAAATAGTACGGTTTTAGTACGGTTTTCCGCAGGGTACGTTAAAGGTACGCAGAGGTCCAAAATAGTACGTAAAATCGTACCAAAAGGTACGGTCTGGCAACACTGCATTATTGATATAAAAATGTTAAGCCATTTAATTTTGTCTATGAAGTATTTCCAGGCCAAATAAAAAAAAATGATTTAAATTAATATTAATTCTGTTCATAAATTTGAATTTCCAGTCAATTTTATACAAAATGTAAATTTAATTTGAAAATAACTTAATTTGTATGGGTTCTACTCACGTCTAGATTTGGCATCAACACGACAGCTAACATTTCTACTGTCTACAGATGTATGCGACTAGTCAAACGATTAGAACGAGATAGAACTTTAGAATGAGAGGTCAGCTGTCAATATGGTTGTGTTGATCAATAGATACGCATTCAGGCCTAAAACCGCGAACCACTTCATCGAATCGTCTATATGCATCACTCTCTTTCGAATAAGCAAGAGCGATAGAGACGGGTTTACGAAGTGTCGATTTTCAAACTTCACGGTAGGCCCCCAGAGATCTATACTCAGCGCAATTTTGACGTAAAAATTGCCGGTGATATCGCTATATTGCCGTCTAGGTAGGTGCAACGAAATCAATCGATGCATCAAAAACAGCAATGTAATAAAAATCGCAGGTGATTAGTTGCGATGTCAGTAGACTGCTTCCAACTGTGCGGCGTTTTCGTTTTACGAAATATTTGAAATTATTGTTGGAAATAAATTTTGTTTATTTACAAATTTATTCAAAAAATACTAATACTCCCAGCGTTTGTCCCGGCTTTTTGCCATGGCTCTACTGAGCCTAGGGTCTGCTTGGAATTCCAATTCTAGGAATATGCGTAGGCAGTAGTTTCGTTTGGCGGTAGTGCGTTCGGCACGAAAGCGACTGCCATCTGACTGACCTTCCAACTGAGAACCTTGTTGGGGTTAGGTCCGGTTTCCGTACGATGTTCCCTTCACCGAAAAGCAACTGGTAAATATCAAATGATATTTCGTACATAAGTTCCGAAAAACTTAGTGGTACGTGTGCGAACCGGGGTTTGAACCAATCCGGAGGATTGTAAGTCTGACTTAAAAAAACATTATCCGCCAGACCACCAGCGCTTTAAACAAAATATTCAAAAAATACTAAAGAATATAATTAGCTTAAAAAAATATTAATTATTAACTATTAGCAGAGACTTTAATAATATAGACAGCCACAGTCTAAGAACTTTTTAAGCCCAAGTTTGAAGCACCATCTGGATGAGACCAACCCAGCGCCATCTCGTAGCGAGTAGCGTACCGCAGTAACGCTAGATGGCGCTGCAGCGCAATGTTATTTCCCCGTTCTATTTTTGTATCTTTGGTTTGGGTTGCTCTTGTACAAATTGCGTTTCAGACTTGGGCCTGAAAACGTTCTTAGACTTTGGTTGTCTATATTATTTATAGTCTCTGCTATTAGGTAATGTGAGAATATTAGTAAAAAAAAATGCGTGAAATTAAACGTCACGTTGGGAGTTGAGTAGTCACTTACGTCTGTAGAGAGGCCTTTCAAGGGAAAATCGTCACAACTTGACGTTTTTAAAGTCATTTTTGAATAACATTTTGTAAATAATTGAAACCATTTATTTCTGAAAATAATGACAATGATTTCGTAAAAAGGAAAGTCCACACCATATCGTAGGTTGAATGCGCAAAGTTATGCCACAAAGCCCGATTTGATAAGTTTTATCTCATTCCAACTATTTCTCTCTCTCTCTCACTCTAATCGGTTGACCAGTCGCTTATGTAAGTAGACCCCTTTCGGCTGACAAACAGCACTTACCTTACCTTACTGCAGGCAACACTATTTCAAGCTGTCAAATTGGCGGTTCCGTGCGTCGTTATATCGGCGATCGGCGGATATATTTTAATGATTTCGTTTATTATTATGGAATTACATGAGTTGTTTATTGCCTAATTTTAAGATAATAGTGTTATAAAACCATGGCGAATCACTATGAGGTGCCCAGCTGGTAAATATCCAAATTGCACGTCAATCTAACCCGCTAGTCCAGTCGGATGAATAACATGCATCATTGGTTGTAATTAAAGCATTATTCTATTGAAACAAAAGAATATAACTGTTTACTAGTAATTGACCTCTTACTATTCCTAATATCAACCGCAGGGCGATTATACATTTTGAAACAAACCTTATACTAGAAAAAGAGAGTATGATGTTGTTGATCTTTTGTAATAAATGTTACATTTAACCTTGCAGGGCTGGCAAGCCACCCACCGGCCTGCATCTAGACGTATTAAAAGGCGACAAACTGATCCAGAAGCTAATGCTAGACGAGAAGAAATGTTACTTATTTGGCCGGAATCCACAGATGAATGACTTCTGCATAGACCATGCCAGCTGTTCTAGAGTGCATGCGGCGTTTGTGTACCATAAACATTTGAACAGAGCTTTTTTAGTTGATTTGGGGAGTAGTAAGTATTTTTATATCTATCCTGTTGCGAGAATTGCTAATATTACGAAATTAGGGCATTTTAGTTAGGCTGCGTTTCTATGTGAGCGCTGCGAGGATGCTTTGCGAGAAATGTGTTTCTCGTGAAGCAATACTAATGCTTCATTTACCTATCGTCGCTCAGCACAGCTCTGATGGAAACAGATCAGCGGAGCGAGGTTTTTGTGCATACAAAACAAGGAAGCATCTGTGCGAGGAATGTGTTGCTAGGTACCTACTAAACTATCAGTTACTAGATGGCGTTTGTCAGAGGCTACGCGCCCTTTCTATGCATCCTCGTACTGCTCAGCAAACCTCACAACACATCTTCGCACCGTAGACCTGGAAGGCAACGCCTTATTGACAACCAATAAAGATACACCCCTGACCCGAAAACATCACACATATTTTATTTGATATACTCATTTTATACTTCATAACACTGAATGGGGCAAAACATAGTTGAATTTATAAATGTTAACATATGGTTAATTGTTAGATGCAGTCCTTCCAAATGTTATAAAAAATCAGCTAAGTATCATATTTGCTTGTAATTTCAAACTAAATAAAGAAGACAGTAGTCCTTAGTCTTTTAAATATGCCCGTCAGAAAAAGAACGATTGTCCTTCAATCGATTCTGTAAACGAAGCTTGATTTTCGATTTGGATTAAATCTTTTATCATAAAAGTAATGATAAATAAAGTATAACTATACTTACATGTGAAATTATATCCCACCTGTTTATAAACTAGATGAAGTAGAACATTTTTTACACCCAAAAACAATACATAAAGGCATTTTTACGGAGCTCTTCGCCCACTGAAAACGATGAACAAAATGCGTGTAATAGATTTTTGAAATAGGTTTTTATAGACTGATATGATTTTTGTGCAAATATTTTTAGCAGAGGGGAAATAGACCCAAGGCCTCCCCAGGAATATAGCTTTATGGGTAATTCAGAGGTATTTAAGAATATTGTGTTACTTTTCAGCTCATGGCACATATATTGGCAAGATGCGGCTGGAGGCACACAAGCCCACACAGCTGCCCATTGACTCCAATTTCCATTTTGGGGCTTCCACTAGAAACTACATTATAAGGTAAATGAAAAACCATTGACATGCCTTTTCACCAAAATCTTAAATATAAAAAGACTAATCAGAAGAATACTGTCAGCAGTCATACCATAATTGGTACTTAATCCTTAGACCGGATTTCCGTTTGAGCTTCAAGATGGCTACGTCGTCTTTAGAATAGTTTTTTGTTTTTTGCTCATTTACGTAGTTCAGTGTGTAATATTGATGGCTTATTGTGTGGTGACCTAACGAACAAGTGTGCAGCTAATGAAAAATTAGTCCCAAAACGCGAGTAACCATCCTTTAGTTGAACAAACGGTTATCCGGGGTCCCGGCCACCCACGTGTTTGTAAGGAGGCTATCACTTTACAATCAACAAGGCCTTAACCGAACAACGTTGCTTTTATTTTATTTTACTTAAATGAATGAAATCATAAGTGTACCTTGACATTGGCAGAATTTACCTCGCTAAAATAGGCGAGGAGTAAAAGCCATTAATTAAAAGAAAAAAAAAAAACCTTAGACCAAAGACGTCAAATCACGCGCACGGAAAGTCGTACCCTCAGCGCCAGCACGTGATATCACGTGTAAAATGTAGGTAGATTGTCTTGCGCGCTCGCGCACGTTGTCGCTGAGAGCACGATTGTTCCGTCCGATGCTTGGCGGTCAAAGTGTTCATTCATGGCAATTTCCTCGCGGGGCGGTGCCTCAGGTGTGGATCTGCCTAATGGCTAGATGTTTTGTAATTTATTAATCAAAAGGTCATGAAACTAAATAATTTACAGTGATCAAGGTTTATCCATGTTTATCATAGGGATGGTTTATTTTAAAACGGAAAGAAAATTACATCTGACGATACAATTAAAAATACATGTATGTATAATAAAATTAATAAACTAAAGACTAGCTACAAATAAAAAATATCCTCTAAATCGCTTCCAATGGGTAGGGTGCTCAGAAGGCTGGCCGTATTGAAGCGCTGAGACATCCAAAATATTCGTAGACAAGCTGTGGCTAATCTTTTTCTTCATAGCTCATAAAATGTGCTAAAGTTACTGAAAATTAGGCAAGCCGTCGGGAATCGAGTTTTATGGGCGCTTCGCCACCGCCGTATTGCCATGTTGTATAGCGATGCTTACACGTTGTGCGAAGTATCATAATTGTCGTGTCAAACCTTAGAGAATTCAACCAGGATGGAGAAGCCATGTCTGTCATTTCCGATACAAAAAAAGTCTGCCGATTTTTGCGGGGGAGGGGAACGTCAAATGTATGGCTATTCGTACGTAACGTACAAATAGATAAACGTCAGTCCATACATGTGTATGACCACTGCTCATATGTTTTCGCCAGAGGGAACGCCTGTCAATGGCGACTCCGGTTGGTTGATTTCTCTAAGTGTCAAACCTTTGAATTATGGATGTATGGATGGTATAGTAAGGATGGAACTCTCTTATAGGAAAACGGTCGAAAAAGTGTCCAGCGGTAAGCACTAAACAATAGTTCCAAATATCTCCGGGTGGCGCTAGGTATAGTTCAGCACTTGAAATGAATTACCGATATTTAATACTTATATGACTTTCTAAATAAAATTAATGTTCAGAGTGTTTTTCATCTCCGCAAATAATTATTTTGGATTTATTTATTTTTAATTCTTTCCATATATGGATGGTACAAGAAGGATATAAATCTCTATGTTACAAAAGTGTCCGTCGAAAGGCGATAAACTGATGGCGCCACAATGATATTAAATTTGATTAAATTAATTTTGAAATAAAAAAAAATTAAATCCAAAATAATTATTTGCGGAGATGAAAAACATTGAATATTAATTTTATTTAGAAAGTCATATAAGTATTAAATATCGGTAATTCATTTCAAGTGCTGAACTATACCTTGCGCCACCCGGAGATATTTGGAACTATTGTTTAGTGCTTACCGCTGGACACTTTTTCGACCGTTTTCCTATAAGAGAGTTCCATCCTTCCTATACCATCCATACTTTGAATGCAGCCCATGCATGAAGTTATTAATGCATCCTTTTTATGTCATACTTGTGTAGGTCTGAACCTCTTCTGAACTCGTTCTGAACTCTGTCACAACTGTCATGACATCAGATGACAGCACTTTTGACATCAAAATAAATAATATGTTAAAGTTTTCACTTCCAAATATTACAATTTGTTGATAATAAAATTATTCACAAATGGAAACTCAGGATGTTAACGATGATTCTACGTATGTATAGAGAGGTTACCTACTGGCCTACACTTAATTTAGCACTGTTATACACTCGCGATCAAAAAAATCGACTCAAATAAAGTTTTAGTTTCATCGTTCAATATCTCCGGAACCAATCATGAGATCAAAAAAGCAACTGTACCATTTTAGAGCTAACAGTGTAAGCTTTCAATACGAGCATATTTTTCAGGCGAAAAATTTCAGTTCATGAAAAACAAGCGATCATACCAAGGAGGTGTAAAATTTGGGTGCAAAAATGACCTTAACAACGAAAGAAAAAACATTTTCATTAACGAATAACAATTTATTTTTATCTTTAACACCAGGTGTTACCACCAAAAACCTTTTTCACACATGCCATGCGTCTCTTCATTGACCTTATCAGCTTCCTGATGGTATCCTGGAGGCATGCTTCCCACTCTTCGACCAAAGCTTCTTTCAGGGCCAAAATTGTCTCCGGAGCGGGATCGCGAGCTCGAACCTTGCGTTTCAGGTAATCCCACAAGTGCTCGATAGGATTTAAATCGGGACTCAGAGGTGGCCACTTCAGAGTCGGGATGCCAACTGCGTCAAGGTACTCCTTTGTGACGCGGGCGGTACGACAAGGGGCATTGTCTTGCATTAAATGGAACCCCTCGTCAAAGAACCCGGCGTAGGGGACGACATGGTCTTGCAGGATGTCGGTGATGTACCTGTCTGCATTCAAACTACCGCCTCGACCCCCGCCATCAACAAAAACCAGCTCGGTCCGCCCCTCCATGGAAATCCACGCCCACATCATGACGGAACCTCCACCGTAGGCGACTGTTTCAACGAAGCAACACTGGGCGAACCTCTCTCCAGGTCTTCGGTACACCCGTCCTCTTCTGTCGCTGCCATGGAGACACACTCTGCACTCGTCGCTGAAGAGTACGCGGCTCCATTGGTCGTAGGTCCAATTTTCGTAGGTCGCCCCGAATTCCTTCCGAGCGTCCCGATGTCTCCGAGTCAGTTTGGGCCCAGTAGCAGGTCTACTTGGGATAAGATTGGTTTCCTTGAGTCTCCGCCGAACTGTTGGGGTGCTAACAGGCACAACCCGGTTCCGCATCAGGTCTCACTGGATGCCAACAGCGGTACGGTGGCGATAACGAAGAATGGAGGTGACGATGAAGCGGTCTTCCCTCTCCGATGTGCACCGTTGACGGCCAGATCCTTGTTTACGTTTCAAGGTTCCAAACCGACGAAACCGACGGTAAACTCTGGAGACAGCAGACTGGCTTAAATTCAGCTGCTCAGCAACAGAACGCTGCGAGAATCCTCGATTCACCAAGGCGACGACTCCGGCGGCTTCAGCTTCGGTGGTATCCATTTTTCCAAGGTGATTCCGGTGAATGCACTGCACTGGTCAATTTCTGATAAGCGAATGATAAGAAATAACCGGTTACACCGGTTTTTATTGGTCTCAAGGGGGCACAACTCGTGCATATCATAACCATGCAAAATGCCATTTTGTACAAAAACTGCAATAACCTAAAAACTACGCAAGCGAGATCGTTGTCTATTTTACTGTTTTTTGTAGCTGAATAAATTCGTAATAAAATTGCATTCAAAGTTTTACTAAAATATTTCCCGCTTTCCGGAAAAACAACCAAAAGTAAAAAATGTTGCTTGAGTCGATTTTTTTGATCGCGAGTGTATTTACAATCGTCATGTTGGCGACGAGACACTGATAGAAGATAAAAATCAGTGTAGAAAACCCTATTAACCTTATCATTCATTATTTAAAGAAAAAGATAAGTTACATCGTAAATACAATAAATTTAAAAACCCCAGAGACTATGACGCATTTTCTGTGCTGAGACAGAGAACTAAGGAACTAGCCACTATCTGTTTTGATTCCTACATATCACGTATAGAAAATGATTTGAATACTAATATAAAAGCATTTTGGCGCTATACAAAATCAAAGAGGGCTACTAATCAGATACCTCAACGTGTTTTGTATAATGAAAGAGTGGCAGAGAATGGTGAAGACGTTGCCAACTTATTCGCTGAATACTTCTCTTCTGTTTTTATAACTTTGACGATCCTAAGTATGAACCTGATTTTCCGGAGAGTAATTACTGTATGAACACAATTGCATTTACCGAGGGGGACGTTCTAAACAGCCTTAAATCTTTGAATATTGATAAAGGTTCAGGACCAGATGGATTGCCTGCTATATTTATTAGATCATGTGCCGAAGCCTTAGCAAAACCCCTATGCATTGTTTTCCGTAAATCTCTCGAAGAGGGTTCGTTCCCCGATCTTTGGAAATTGACGAGAATTACTCCTATTCATAAGGGTGGGGATAAAAGCAAGCTGTCGAATTATCGCCCCATTAGCATATTGAACTGCTTCGCAAAGGTATTTGAAAGTCTTGTATTCGCTCAGGTTTACGATCACTTTGGCCATTTGCTTAGCCCCTGCCAACACGGGTTTGTGAAGAAGCGTTCAACGTCAACTAACCTTCTTTCCTATTTGCAGGAGTTGTGTTTGTCTTTTCAAGCTAAGAAACAAGTCGATTCCATTTATACAGACTTTGCTAAGGCTTTTGACCGAGTAAACCATACCATATTGTTAAAAAAAACTGAATCATCGTGGTATCCATGGAAATTTGCTGCGTTGGTTTGAGTCATACCTCTATCGACGTTCCCAAATAGGTAGCATCTACGGCTATGATTCCATTCCGTTTATGGCTGATTCTGGCGTGCCGTAGGGCTCTAATCTGGGCCCATTATTATTTATTTGTTTCGTGAATGCTCTACTAAATCGGATTAAATCACAATGTCTCGCGTACGCAGATGAGATAAAGATCTTTAAAGTCATCAACGCGGAAAACGATTGTCTTACTCTCCAGGATGATATTGACTTGATTTTTGATTGGTGTAATACTAATCTCATGTCCTTAAATATCGAGAAATGTCAGTCAATTTCGTTTACTAAAAAAACCAGCTGGATTAATCACGCGTATAATATTAATGGCATACAGTTAGTTAGGGTTTCTTCTATTAGAGATCTCGGTGTGTTTTTTGATAGTGAATTGTCGTTCCGTTGTCACTATGAGCATATGGTGTCAAAGTGTAATCGTATGCTTGGTTTTGTTAAGCGAACCACAAAACCTTTCAAAGTAACAAATAGCCTCATTGTTCTGTATTGTGCGTTGGTACGGACTACGCTTGAGTACTGTTCTTCGGTTTGGCAACCAATTTATAAGACACACTCTGATAGGCTGGAATCAGTTCAGGCAAAGTTTTTACGATATCTCTCTACTATAAATAAAACTCACCGAGCGCTACCCGAGTATCGAGATAGACTATCTGCTTATAATCTACAATCGCTATCGTCCAGACGCGAAATCGTTGATCTGGTTACACTCCATAAAATTGTGCATGGTGGACTCGACAGTAACCTCATGGATTATGTGTTTATTAGAGCCCACAGGAAGAGAACGCGAAATCTGGAATTGTTTGCCTTGCCTATGGTCCCTAATAACAATGTTTTTAGCAACGCACCTATAGTTAGAATGTGTCGTTTATATAATAAATAACTTAGATATTGATGTGGATATACTGAATACTTCTTTACCTAAGTTCAAAAATATTTTGATGTCCCAATATTGTTAATTGTTAATTAAAACTTGAATATTATATTATTGTATTAATAATTCATATTTTTTTACTATGTTTACTATCTTTAAAAAAGAAAAAGAAGATTTTATATTCAAAATTGCATTTAGCTTAATAATTGTTTCCATGGGAATGTTGTGTACAATTGTAATAGTAATGTAAGTTATGTACAAGTTGCTTATATAAGAAATATTTTACGATGTTGTTTGCCTACATTATGTTATTGTACCTAATAAAATAATAGTAGTTTATGTAACTGTTACGTAATAAGGGTCCTTAAAACATGAGTGTGGTTTTATGAAATGAGCCGCAGGCGAATTTCATAATAAGATCACACGAGTGTTTTAAGGCCTAATTACGTACAGTTACATACACTGCTTTATCTACACTCATATTATATATATTAAATTAATTGTTCGGAAACCATAGAATGACCGCCATTGTACCGTCATGGCCTACTCGATTGTGCCGGCGCTCGCGCGGGACCAATCGAGTTGGCCATGGCGGTAACATTATGTTATCAAATTCGATGTTCCAAATTTGAAACTCATTGCTTAACAATATTTGAGCATGCATAGTTAAAATTACGTTACTGCCGCAGATAAGAAACTTATCATAGTTAAATCGTTTGTTGTAATGCTTGTCATTGTCTACGGTTTTTGAACGCATTTTAGAGTACTTACAGTATGAGTGTAGATAAAATAAAATAAAATAAAAATTCCTTAAGGAAAGGGGTGGGACTAGCCTCTCTAACACTCCGCACCGTAACAACTAGTTGTTAGTTTTTAGTTAGTATTATAATGATGTTTTAGATGGTTAAGGATTGAGAATTCTACACTGATTTTTGTCTTCGAAATATTGAATTTCACGAAAATTGTCCATAGCAATTGATTGCAATACATTTTATTTCGGGTATTCCAAATGACGAATTTCTCGTTTGTAGACGTGGCCACAGTGGGATGAAATTTCATAGGAGAGGGATGGCATTTGTGCATATCGTTTTTCACATCGTACAAAACTCAAAAAACAAATGCCACCCGATTCCAATGATTGTAAGTGCATTTTTTCTTAGTTCTCATCCACTGATAGAAAAATTCAATATTGGTCCAGCTTCCAACTCTGATGGCTCGATAACTGACCGGCCTGGGCGGATGGCAATTTGTATCCAGCGTCTGTATGTGATGAAGAACAAGCATGCTCATTTTCAAGCGGTTGCCTGACAACTTTTTAAAAAAATTTTTTCGCTCTCGTACAAGGCGCCAGTCGCATCTGGAGGGATGCCATTAAAATTTTATTATTTAACCAGCGTGCGCACTTTCAGGCAATCGCTGTGTCAATCGGTTGCCTCGCGATATTTTTTTTTCGCACCCCCCCCTCAATTTCCGCCCCAGTCCAAGTTGGGTCAGTTCGGGTCGCATAGGGCGGTTCCTCATCACTTCGGGAGCTCAAATACCGCGAGCCGGCCGGTTGCCTCGCGGTCACTCTGACTACGCGTCATTGTTTTAACTATCTAGCTGAAATAATCCACCAATCATGTTTCAAGAAAGAAGGTTTAAATTCCTTAGATATTAATTGTACAGACGCCATCAAAGATACGATTATAGTTGGGCCTTATTACAAGGGACTAAGGTCCAAACGTGTAAACAAATGTTTGACATGACAAGTTAGTGTTATGTCTCCAGAGAGCGACCGATGGGCAACGCGCGCGGCATCATGGAGGAGCTGCCCACCACGGAGACGGAGGGCGCGCTGCTCGGCCTGCCGGAGACACAGACGGAGCTGGACGTGAGTAGGCTCACTTATGCACTAGCTTTTGTCCGCGGCTTTGCTCGCGTTAAATTCGGGGTAACTCGGTTCCCCTTTCCTGATTTAAAACATAAAAGAGAACTCGGAACAGAATAAACTGCACACAAATAGTCCGCATACCAATTTTTAGCTTTCTACCTTGAAAATTGGTGTAATGCTCCATATAAACTTCCACCCCCCATTTTAGGGAAGTGGGGGGTTAGAAAGAGACAAAAAGTAGCCTATGTCACTCTCAATCCCTTCAACTATCTCCACTTACAAAATCACGTCAATTCGTCGTCCCGTTTTGCCGTGAAAGACGGACAAACAAACAAACACACACATACACTTTCCCATTTATAATATTAGTATGGATTAACAACTTTCTTCTTATTCAACGACGGATTTATCCGTCATAAGATACTATACATTTTACTCTAAAACTTATTATTGGTTTGGCGTCTGTAGATGACATTTGTCATTAAAAGTTGAATTTAAGATTGTTTCATCGTGTTGTAAGCTATGCTTAGTTTGGGGTCAGATGAAATAGTGTAAGATTGCTTAAAATATATATATTTTTACTGTTTATAACTATTTTGACGATAATACCTGCCAAAAATATTTTACAATGAATTGCACAAAAATAAATGAGCTCATGGCTGGTCCAATAAGATTGTAAAAATAATCATGTGGGGCAACATTGGCCGTCCATGAAATTATTGTTTTTATTTTCAGAATTTAACGGAATTCAATACGGCGCACAATCGACGGATCTCCATGTTAGGTATCTCCACAGACGACGGTAGTGACGTCATAAAGGTACATCATAATCACTAATAATTTTAAACAAAAAAGAACCAGCTTCACTTAGACTCCACCTTTCCAAAAGGAACTACCCGAGCTACTGTAAAAAATATTTAAATCCCTATAGGTGTGCCTGTAACATTTGAAGAGTTTTCTCGATTTCTCCAGGATACCGTCATGAGATCCTGACCTGGTTACAATGGGACCAACTGTGAAGTATAACTCTTTAAAAAAAAAAAGAATTTTCCAAATCGGTCCAGCCGTCTGCGAATAATCGGTGAACATATTATGTATAATAAAAAAAAGCCACCAAGATCCCGGCTCCCAGCGAATTGAGTACCTCCTTCGAAATCTTGAAGTCGGTTGAAAACCACAACGCTTCAATTGTTCGCTAAGGTACATTGCATTATTTAACTAAGAAATCTTTAACTCCAATACAAAGTGTCCAACATAATAAAATCATGTCATTTTTTGCCTACCTATCGAATCCGTGCTAACTATACCAGACCAATCAATCCCCCTTCTTAGAGCCCATCTCTGGCTTATATCTCCCTATTATTAACATTAAATAAATAAATAAAATAAAAAAGCCTTTATTTCCAAATTACCCATATTTTACATTAATGGCCTGTTTCACAATCTCCAGTTAAAGCATAGGTATCTGTCAGATAAATGTTTCCTGTCCTTTTCTTTTATATGACTGGAGAAAACGATAGCAATAATTTTAACTGGCAGATAAGTTTATCTGGAGATTGTGAAACAGGCCCTTAATGTTACTGCGTATTGGTTAGTAAGTTTCTTATAGCTAAATAGTAGTTAGTGTTATGTTTATTTACTGTTTATTTATTTAATTTGGACCCCTCTTCGAGTGTAGACCTCCTCCAAGTCTCTCAATTTTTTCCTGTCTTTTATATTAACATTACTATCTTATAATTTCCAGCCACCAACAGGCACCAAGCGCTCAGCCACAACGCCAGCCGGCGGAGTGTTAAAAAAACAGCGCCGAAACGTCTCGTTCAACGAGGAGGTGGACATAATCAACCCGGAGGACATCGACCCCACGGTGGGCCGCTTCAGAAACCTGGTCAAGAGCACTATAGTGCCTAATGCCAATAATGCACCCAGGAAACTTAAACTACAAAGCGCTGATGAAAGTAAGTGTTTGTTTAGAAAAAAAAAACTGCCTTGGACGAGACTTGAACTCTGTCTGCAATGTTTTCAACTTTTTAATTATTATCTGACTTTAAACTAGGCACTTCGCCGCCTAATTTTTAACTGGTATAGTCAACCTTATGGAACATAAAAAAAATGTAGACAATTCCACACTAAAAAATATAAATATTTTATATTTTCAGAGCGTCAAAAGACTGGTAAATAAAAATTATGTTTCAAATTTCAAACAATCCTTGATAAAGCCAAAAATTTTTCACGGTTTTATCGAACGAGCGTAGCGTAAGCGAAGTGAAGTTCTTACAAACAACTTCTGCATTGACGTCTCGGCATTTCGATGGCTTTTTGATTTTGAGAGTTTGTTCTGCGATAAACTTATGAAATTTGTATGGGTTGTAGCAGAGAAACATATTATTTGAGAGTTCGTATATGAGCAGGATCGGATCAAGGGGTTGTGGAGCTAGAAAGTGAAAAAAAAGGTGGTCATTTTGTTTGTGCGTAAAAGTGTACCTATACCAAAAAAATTTTGGGAGTTACTTGTATTTTTTTAAAATGATTTAGTGTAACACATGTGTATTGTGTACTCGTGTACTGCAGGCCAGCACCACCACTCGCTGCGCCTGCAGGAGATCTCGCGGGGCGCGGCGCTGTACTCGGACCTGCCTGCACCCAGCTCACACCTCAGCCTCATCGGCGCCAGGTACTGTACATACCGTGTACGTACTGTACACACGGTGTACATACATGTGTACCCGTGTACTGCAGGCCAGCACCACCACTCGCTGCGCCTGCAGGAGATCTCGCGGGGCGCGGCGCTGTACTCGGACCTGCCTGCACCCAGCTCACACCTCAGCCTCATCGGCGCCAGGTACTGTACATACCGTGTACGTACTGTACACACGGTGTACATACATGTGTACCCGTGTACTGCAGGCCAGCACCACCACTCGCTGCGCCTGCAGGAGATCTCGCGGGGCGCGGCGCTGTACTCGGACCTGCCTGCACCCAGCTCACACCTCAGCCTCATCGGCGCCAGGTACTGTACATACCGTGTACGTACTGTACACACGGTGTACATACATGTGTACCCGTGTACTGCAGGCCAGCACCACCACTCGCTGCGCCTGCAGGAGATCTCGCGGGGCGCGGCGCTGTACTCGGACCTGCCTGCACCCAGCTCACACCTCAGCCTCATCGGCGCCAGGTACTGTACATACCGTGTACGTACTGTACACACGGTGTACATACATGTGTACCCGTGTACTGCAGGCCAGCACCACCACTCGCTGCGCCTGCAGGAGATCTCGCGGGGCGCGGCGCTGTACTCGGACCTGCCTGCACCCAGCTCACACCTCAGCCTCATCGGCGCCAGGTACTGTACATACCGTGTACGTACTGTACACACGGTGTACATACATGTGTACCCGTGTACTGCAGGCCAGCACCACCACTCGCTGCGCCTGCAGGAGATCTCGCGGGGCGCGGCGCTGTACTCGGACCTGCCTGCACCCAGCTCACACCTCAGCCTCATCGGCGCCAGGTACTGTACATACCGTGTACGTACTGTACACACGGTGTACATACATGTGTACCCGTGTACTGCAGGCCAGCACCACCACTCGCTGCGCCTGCAGGAGATCTCGCGGGGCGCGGCGCTGTACTCGGACCTGCCTGCACCCAGCTCACACCTCAGCCTCATCGGCGCCAGGTACTGTACATACCGTGTACGTACTGTACACACGGTGTACATACATGTGTACCCGTGTACTGCAGGCCAGCACCACCACTCGCTGCGCCTGCAGGAGATCTCGCGGGGCGCGGCGCTGTACTCGGACCTGCCTGCACCCAGCTCACACCTCAGCCTCATCGGCGCCAGGTACTGTACATACCGTGTACGTACTGTACACACGGTGTACATACATGTGTACCCGTGTACTGCAGGCCAGCACCACCACTCGCTGCGCCTGCAGGAGATCTCGCGGGGCGCGGCGCTGTACTCGGACCTGCCTGCACCCAGCTCACACCTCAGCCTCATCGGCGCCAGGTACTGTACATACCGTGTACGTACTGTACACACGGTGTACATACATGTGTACCCGTGTACTGCAGGCCAGCACCACCACTCGCTGCGCCTGCAGGAGATCTCGCGGGGCGCGGCGCTGTACTCGGACCTGCCTGCACCCAGCTCACACCTCAGCCTCATCGGCGCCAGGTACTGTACATACCGTGTACGTACTGTACACACGGTGTACATACATGTGTACCCGTGTACTGCAGGCCAGCACCACCACTCGCTGCGTCTGCAGATAGGTACAGTCGCCATCAAATATATCGGAGCGGCCACGGTACTCAAAAATATCTTGTTGAGATATTTATGATTTATGACCACCTTGGCAGCTCCGATATATCTGATGGTGACTGTACATATGGACTATCTACATACTGACACTACTTTTCGAACGAGCGAGCGAGGCGAAGCGAATTTCTTACAGTTAACTTCGGCCACAATTAAACTGTCAGCTGGCTACATTTCGACGGCTTTTTAATTTTTAATGTCTTTTTCGCGATAACTTTTTAATAATATTTTTCTGATCTTCATGATTTTTTTTCCGGTGAGCTCCACCTTAGGCTCTGTCTTCTTTTTCCATCAGGTGAGACTAGGGCCAATCACTGGGCAGTCTCATAATAAAAACATAAATAAATAGAGTTTATAGATCGTCCAGCACGGCTAGCACATCTAACGCGCGACAGGCGCGAGAAGAGACAGATCGGTGCGACTCCATGCGTTGTCGCTAGTTGGCAGCACAACTTGCGCGTGAAAGGAGCGACAGACCCGCGATCAAATGCCACTGTCGTAAAATGACAGTGACTCGCGACTGAACTAAAATCCTTAGCAAAACTTTGAGTTCTCTTCGCGTCAGTTGCGGCCGCGGGTGCATGTTATGCTACCGGAAAGCAAGATTTTTTACAGACGCGAGAAGGTTTTCCCTACTAGTTCCCTACTAGGCTTTAGTCGCTCTTGCAAGACGTGCTAGCCGTGCAGGGGTTTCTAGAATCAGTTGCCTAAAACAGTTGTTAAGGGGTCTTGTTTTACTGGTCACCTCGAGCTGTTAGTTCGAGGCGGACTACTGGACTACACGTTAACCACCTTGGAATGAATCTTGAAGCAAATAAAATTATTTTGTTCAATATTTTTTGATTTGCAATTTTTAAGTAGTTACACTACTGTATATAAACTAAAAATAGATGTCATATACTTCAGAAAAAGTGACCAAACGGCCGCATCTGGCCTCGGACACCGGAGGGTTTGGTCACTTTTTCTGAGGTATATGACATCTATTTTCACCTAGGAATGGTTGTGTTGCAGGCTGGGCCTCTCGCTGCCCAACCCGGCGCCCGACGTGGAGCTGGAGGGCCCGGAGCCGCAGCACCACGCGCACCCGCCACAGCCACACGCAGGTGACAACCCAAGGAACATTATTTTTGTTACCTTAAATGGAGCATTCTACAAAGTGTCCCAAAAAGATCTTACGAAAAGATCAAATTCACTTAAGATGTATTTACAATTTTTTTTTCTACTTGTTAATGCTTGAATTTGCTTTGTGGACCAAACTACAGGCGCATACTTTTCGATGGAGCTTCCGACAGACCTTTAATCAATCATTAAGAAACGCTCGAGAGATGTGTAATGAATATCGGCCAATCACATGGCACGCTCGCGAAGCAGTCGATGTAAAACCATATTATAGAGATATACAGTTAGGTGCAAAACTGTCCCAATAGTAGCATCTTAGTAGAATGTGGAGAAGTGGATGTCGATCGAGGAGAGGGGCACATGATTAATACATACCAGTACTATTTAAAATTTCCTACAAATCAGCCTTACATATGATATACTTAGAATTTACGGTTATTTTGTAATTTAGAATCGAAAAGTAGAAAAAAACACATTTTTATTTTTTCGAATATTTCTAGTTCCTCTTATGGAAACTCCAAATAGGGAACCATACATAATTAAGAAATTCTGCCTCTATAAAATAAGGTATCAACTGTTTAAATCACAAACATAGTTTTGTAGTTATGGCAGAGTAAAAGTCGTCTTGAACATTGAACTAACAAACACTTTCTATGGCTGTTTTTAATGGTACACTTTTGCACCGAACTATAAGCCACCTAAAAGTAACTTGAAAAATATGCCCCATTAAAGCAATTGCATGATGATTTTATAGAGGCAGAATTTCTTAATTATGTATGGTTCCCTATTTGGAGTTTCCATAAGAGGAACTAGAAATATTCGAAAAAATAAAAATGTGTTTTTTTCTACTTTTCGATTCTAAATTACAAAATAACCGTAAATTCTAAGTATATCATATGTAAGGCTGATTTGTAGGAAATTTTAAATAGTACTGGTATGTATTAATCATGTGCGCCTCTCCTCGATCGACATCCACTTCTCCACATTCTACTAAGATGCTACTATTGGGACAGTTTTGCACCTAACTGTATGTAGAAATGAAATTATAGATCAAAAATTTTGAACACTCGTAAATACAGTAATACAGTAACGACTGAAAACCTATTAACTGTCACTATTGTATAATAGTAGTTTATCTACACTCACATTGTAAGTTCTCTAAAACGTGTTCGAAAACGGTAGGCAATGGCTAGCATTACCACGACCGATTTTACTATGATAAGCTTTTTATCTGTGGCAGTAACGTAATTTTAACTTTACATGCTCAACTATTGATGTGTTATGAGTGTTGATAACATAATGTACACCTGCACCCTCCCGCGCATCCGCCGACAGCCCGACACGCGCCTCCCCGACCGCCGGCACACGAGAGTTTGCCATGGCGGTGCAATGGCGGCCATTCTATGGTTTCCGAATACGGCATTTAGGATAAATAATATGAGTGTAAAGGAGTGTATGCAACTGTACGTAATTAGGCCTTAAAACACTCGTGTGATCTTATTATGAAAACCACACTCATGTTTTAAGGACCCTTATTACGTAACAGTTACATAAACTACTATTATACTATCGTGACATAATGAAGAGCTTTTCAGTCGAGTACGGTGTCGAGACTAGAAAGCTTAATTATGTACTTTTTCTACGTGTGCCTAAAATAGGCAAGCCGGTAATAATTAAGTTCGACCAATGCCTTACATAACCTGCTCCCTCTATATAATTTAGTAACTCCGATCTCTCGTCGGATCGTACCGGCGGTCGGGGAGGAGGACGTTCCTCCTCCCCGACCATTATATAATATTGTATGTAAATCTATTTCACGGAACGGAACGGCCTCCTAGCCTAGTCGGTAGTGACCCTGCCTACGAAGCAGGAGGTCCCGGGTTCGAATCCTGGTCAGGGCATTTATTTGTGTGTTTATCACAGATATTTGTTCCTGAGTTATGGTGTTTTCTATGTATTTAAGTATTTATTCATATTTATCTATTCTATTATATATATCGTCGTCTAGTACCCATAACACAAGCCTTATTGAGCTTACTGTGGGCCTAGGTCGATTTGTGTAAGATTGTCCTATAATATTTATTTATTTATTATTATTTATTATTATTTATTATTATTTATTATTCAGCATCCGCGACGATGCTAAAATTTGCGACCATAAATGCTCCATCGAAAAGTATACGCTAGTAGTTCGGTCTACAAAATCTCAATTCAAGCATTATATGACAGCAAGCATCTCAACTCACGAGCGATATTGAACCTTTGAGTCTTAGGAGGGACTTTGCCTCCTTATGCGTGTTCTATCGCTTGTACAATGGGTTGTGCTCTGAAGAACTGTTTGATATGATGCCCACGGCAGCTTTTTATCACCGCACCGCTCGCCGCCGGCAGGGTGTTCATCCCCACACCCTGGAGCCCAATGGGTCGCGCACAGTACGATTTAAGAGGAATTTCCTCCCACGAACGCTGCGGCTGTGGAATGAACTCCCTGCCGAGGTTTTCCCAGTGGGCTACAGTATGAGGTTCTTCAAAAAAGGAGTGTATAGGTTCCTAAAGGGTAGGCAACGCGCATGTAAATCCTCTGGGGTTGCAGGCGTCCATAGGCTACGGTAACTGCTTACCACCAGGCGGGCCGTATGCTTGTTTGCCACCGTCGTGGTATAAAAAAAAAAATATTATAGTCGACGAGTAGAAGAAATACTATTTTTTGACGCGCAAGCTACTAAGTTACCCGTTATATGTCATATATAGTGTCTTTTCGTGGATCCATCACGATCCCAAGCGTCCTATATTTGTCTTGAGAAATCCTGACGTAGTGCACACTTTTTCATAAATTTATTTTATGATTATTAAAGCTGTTTTACAAGAGTAACAAATATGGGGAGAAATATGAATTCAACTACACTTTCTGATTTATCTATTAATGATCTATCTATCAAATTATAGACATTTATCATTGAACAACATATTAATAATAGTGAAAGAGCATAAATTAAATATGCGTTTCAAAGGTTTTAATTATGATTCAATTCATCATCAATATTAAATAATTTTTGAAATTCGCAGCCGCCGAAGAATCAGGCTCGTCCAACGAACCGAAGCGGAAGAAGTATGCCAAGGAGGCCTGGCCCGGCCGCAAGCCCGGCCTGCTGCCGCCCGTGTAGCCGAGCGAGCCGAGCGAGCCGAGCGAGCCGAGCGAGCCGAGCGAGCCGAGCGAGCCGCCGGCGGCGGGACTACGTGTACATACACCAATATATGTGGCGGTGCGGGCGCTACCCTTTCATACAGAATGCTTTGTTCGGCCAAACTGCGAGGTGAATGTGTAGGAAGCTTTGTAAGTCATACTCAAATAGTTTTCTTTTGGAATTATAAAAAATTAAAACCGGCCAAGTGCGTGTCGGACCACGCATAATGGAGGGTTCCGTAGCTTCAATGGAATAAGTAACAAACTAATGCCAATAGGACGTATCTGATGCCTATGGAAGAAGTTTTTTGGAAATAACTCGAAAACGGCTAAACCGATTTTTTTTTGCACTTACGGTTCAAAAGTTACAGGGGGGGGGGGGGGGGGCGCTATTTTTCTGACTTTCAAAGCGATTATTTCTGAAAATATTCACTTAATCACAAAATGTTCAAAGAAACCTCAATGTAATTTTTAAAGACCTATCGATTAATGTGCAACATGTTGATCTTTGGTAAAACATTTTTTTTAAATTTAGTTATATGTATGGAGTGCCCCCTGAATTTTTTTTTCTGCTATTTCACTACGTAACTAAATAGCGGCATACAAAATACACCTCATGGTCTAAATCTTATTAAGATACGTCTTATAGTTTCCGAGTAAAATGGCTGTAACATATGGACGGACGGACGGACGGACAGACGGACATGACGAAACTATAAGGGTTCCGTTTTTGCCATTTTGGCTACGGAACCCTAAAAAGAAAAAATAGGTTGTCCCACACATAAAATTTATGTTGTAGATATTTTTTTGCGTTTATTAGGTTACTGTCCCATACTAAACGATTTACAACATAGCCTCCATATTTACCTTGCAAAATTATGGCTTATTATTAGAAAAACATCCAGGTTATAACTTATTCTCGTTTATTTTCCACTGCCCAGTCACCATCAAATATACCGGAGCGGCCAATGTACCCAAAAATATCGAAACATGCACCTTATCGCCTTGATATTACAGACGTTGTTCCGACATTTGTGACCACCCTGGTCGCTCCGATATATCTGATGGCGACTGTAAAATTTCGTACTTTATATTCCTTTTCTGCTTCAATCACTACCATCGTGATTATACATTACTATAGTCTGGCCAGCCAACGAATGCAGTAGCAATGTACAGCGAACAAAAGTATGACAACACTAAGAATCAGTGAAAAAAGCAGCAATGATCATCAAATTTTATGTTTTTAATTTTAGGTGGTATTTCCGCCTCTTTCATTAGGTGACATTTACGGTGTGTAAAAAGGAGACGGATATATTTCATCTGATCTGTCATCAACTGCAACAGATAATCTGGTTGAGGCAATTGACATATGGCTTAAAAATGAATTTAAATTTAATTGGAAACTTTGCAGGAGTTCTATCTCACTCGCGCTTAAGATTAGAGAGTGAAATGCACTAGAAACAAATTCAATGTGAATTGAAATGTTCGTCATGAAATACGGTGTCTCATCACAGAGGGTTGCCACACGTACGTATTTTAAATATTGCCGCGCGTTTCTACTGACATAAATGGTTTGCCAGACTATACATTACTAGCAACTTTGCCTTATTCGAAACCACAGATAAGGTAACCACTAGATAAGCCTTATAAGGCGCCTTGCGGTCTCCACCCTAGTGCCCGAGCACGGACATCGCGCGGTCGCCGCCGTGCCGTTCAGTTGCACCCATGTTTTAGACCTGCGCGTAGTGTGCGTGTTAAAAACTATTCGAAATCATGGCTTATTGTAGTGTAGGGTGATGTGGTAACTGCTCCTATAAACATTGAAAATTACAATAGATTGGTATTAAATCAAATTCAAACATTGAAAACATCGAAAAAATAATCAACCCAACAGGACTTGAACCTGTATCGATACGCCTTGCCGGGGCTCGATCGCTTTACCAATTAAGCTGTGGGTCAAGTTACTGAGTTGACGAAATTTTCAATGCCTTCAATCATCTTTTTGCATTTATTTTGATCTACTTCGGCTTAACAGCAGCCGTAAGCGACATCTAGGTACTAACTACTAGAGTTAGATACCCTTCCCGCCGACACTATAACTATATATTGAAAATTACATTCCACTCGAAAGTTAAAATCATATTTTGACTGAAAATTTGCTTCCTACAGCGGAGTTCATCTAAACTGGACATTGAGAAGTAGTTAGTGTGTCCGTCTCTTTTCATTATATTAAAAATGCAATGTGCTATTCCTTTCTTACGAAAGCACGTGTACGATAGTGATGTGCCGATGATGGTACCGGACTTACTGGCACCACGTGCTTTCGTCGTACCGCATTTACGAAATATACTCGAACGAGCGGAGCGTAAGCGAAGTGAAGTTCTTTCAAACAACTTCGGCTACCTACACGTGTGTGCATTTCGATGGCTTTTTAATTTTGAATAGTTTAGTAACGTTTTTCTGATCTTTACCGTCAAGTGCTACAACATTGCCTGCGATACTCAACTTTGCCTGGCTTGAAAGACAGTGATTATCTATCCCTACTATAATATATATTTAATTCCTCATAATGGCCGTCTTTCTCCCATCTCAGGAATAAGATATAAATAGCTGTTTGGTGAAGAACGGTATGAAATTTGTTGGGGTTGTAGCAGAGATACATTGATTTGAGAGTTCGTATATGAGCAGGATCGATCAAGGGGTTGTGGAGTTAGACGGCGAAAAAAAATCTTTAGAAGGGTCTTGTTATATTGGTAATCTCGTTTGCAAGTAAATTGCGAGTTCTGAGTTCGAGGCGGACTACTAGTATATAGAAATTTTAATTAAATTTAAGTTTGAATAGTCAAATTGTAGATTAATTCAGTTGGCAGTTTTTTTCATACATTCATAGTAAATATGTGTAGGTTAATGGGTGCCACACGAGTGTTGATTATATACTATACATTCAATGGATGTCACGTGAGGGTTGCTTTTGTACGGTAATTTCAATGGGTGTCACATGAGCGGTGCTTCTAAGAGACGCGTTCAATGGGAGTTGCTCTAAGAAACTTAATGGGTGTCACATGAGCGTTGCCTCTAAAAGACTCTTTCAATGGGTGTCACATGTGAGTGGCTTTAAGGAACTTTTAATGGGTGCGACATGAGCGTTGCTTCTATACGACACTTTAAATGGGTGTCACATGAGCGTTGCTTCCAAAAGAAGCTTTCAATGGGTGTCACATGTGAGTGGCTTTATGGAACTATTAATGGGTGCGACATGAGCGTTGCTTCTATACGACACTTTAAATGGGTGTCACATAAGCGTTGCTTCTATAAGCCACTTGCCAACTTTATAAATTTTAATTGCCGTTCCTAATATAGTAAACAGTAAATACCTCAATTAGCGATAGTAAATTACGTTACGGTACGGTACGGTACCGGTTACTTGTAGTACACATGTCCCATCACTACGCAAGCATGTGACCTTGAGTCGACCAATCACAGCGCCGCTATCACCCACCCGCCCCTCACGTCTTCCTCAAGTTTTGGTGACTCGTGGCACGGCACAATATTACTCTATAGGAGGTTCCTACGTTTGAAACTTAATATAATTATCAATTATAAGTTGTAATTTAAATAAGGAATGAAGTTTAAAATATTACTTTTAACGAAACTTTTTTTATGACCTTTTACTTTTATACAAGCCTGAGTGTATTGTAATGTGATAAATCTGTATGCCCGCTCCGCCATATTTGACATTGTAGATAGAGAGATGTTCGGTATGTTTGTAGCTAATCAGCTAAACTATGTAATTTTATAAATAAGACTGTACGTTGAATTGTTTGTTTCATTTTAATGCTATTTACCCACTATACAAGTATTTACTGTATATACACAAGACAGTTTAACGTTTTTATTTAATTAACTACCTATAATGCCAAATTAATGTACAAAGTTCCGAAATTCCAAATTAAAACCTAAAAAAGTTATAGAGCTAATCAAGTATAAATTTGCGTAACAAAAAGCTTTTTAAACTTTAAGTTCGATTTTACGATTATTGCAGCTCTTAACTGTTAACTTTTTTCAGTAAGTTATTGAAATAAAATCGTATATTAAATGTTATACATAGGTAGGTAACATTTGAAGGGTACACGGAAAGAACATGTCTAGTTACTTTGGCAACATTTTGAGTTATAGCGCTAAAATTTGGATCGATTCAATTAACAAAAAATTTTACAAAAAATGTGCTAGACATGTTCTTTCCGTATACCCTTCATTTTATTGTTCTAAAAATCTTACCAATTTTAAATCGAATTAGAAATGATGAAATACTCCATTCATTAGTCATCGCGTCCCAGGCGATAACTTGTGGAGTGGTTAATCCTTTGACCGCCAAAGATGTTAAATCACGCGCACGGAAAGCCGTGCCCTCAGCGCTAGCACGCTCAGAGAAATAAACCAATGGAGTGGTAATTGTCAGGCGTCCCCCTCTGCCAAAAGTACAAGACCACTGGTCGTAGCGGTTATATAAAACTAGTTGTCGCGCGTCAAACGCCATTCAATGAATGTCAGTCAGCCCAGAACGATCTGAGGTAAAAATGCCGAATTGCTGCGTGTTTTCATGTAAGAAAAGATCTGAATTATCTAGTTTACATAAGGATAACGTTTCTTTTCATCTGTAAGTATAATTACGTCTAAATATCATCAAATAGTGCACGAAATTAGCAAAAAAATAAAAAATAATGTCAATCAAAAAGTGTTGCCACTTAATGGTACTACATCTGCTTTATAGCGCAATAATTGGAGCATTTGCCTTACAAAAGGTGGAGAAGAAAATGTTTTAATGGTTATTGGTAGGCTATAGGGTGGTTATTAAAATACTAGATTTGAGACCTTGAGGGGGGGGTGCGTTGGTCGCCATCTTGGTTTAAACGTGCCATAAGTCCGTTTTTGAACCTTGGCGCTTAAACGGTTATCAGTATGCCTAAAATCTCTATGCAACGTATGAAGAGCATAAAATTGTCTACAATATTTCCATACACAATACATCTGTAAGTCTTACAGATATAAAGATACAGGGGGTGAAAAAGTGTATATTTTCTTATATCATAAGAATTTTATTTATTAGCTTCAAAGTTTTGTGCTTCGAGATAAGGAAATGAAGTCTCTACCACAGTTTTGTCATTTTCTAATGATTCTTTTAAAAGATATTCAAAAGTTGAATTCACCCCTAAAGCGCTTATAGAGGGGGTGAAAGTAGTAAGTCTCACACACAAAATCAGTGTTCTATTACTCATCATAAAAAACTACTAGGCGTTGTCAGGTATAGCTATGGATCAATTAGGGTATAATTAATTTAGATTTGACAAAAAATATATATGCCTTCATACAAAAAAAAAATTTTTTTAAAGAAAGTGCTTGAAAATATTTTTATTTTTTTGAACTTCATATAACTGTCAAGTTATTATTAAAATATCGTATAGGCTTTAGCATTTTTTACATAATGCTTGAACAGTTGACTTTATGACAAAAATGTCTACGAGATGTATAAAGACAATGAGTATGAGTAATTTTTTCCTTCCTGTAACTTTGTATCTTCTAAGACGTACAGAATAAATACAAATACAAAAAAAAATAGAGTCTGTCTAATTTTCGTAGACATTTTTGTCATAAAGAGAGCTGTTCAGGCATTATGTAAAAAATGCTAAAGCCTATACGATATTTTAATAATAAGTTGACAGTTATATGAAGTTTAAAAAAAAAAAAATTCAAGCACTTTCTTAAAAAAATTTTTTTTTTCTATGAAAGCGTGTATGTTTTTTGTCAAATCTAAATTCATTATACCCGAATTGATCGATTGCTATACCTGACAACGCCTAGTAGTATTTTATGATGAGTAATAGAACACCGATTTTGTGTGTGAGACTTACTACTTTCACCCCCTCTATAAGCGCTCTAGGGGTGAATTCAACTTTTGAATATCTTTTAAAATAATCATTAGAAGATGAAAAAACTATGGTAGAGAGTTCATTTCCTTATCTCGAAGCACAAAACTTTGAAACTAATAAATAAAATTCTTATGATATAAGAAAATATACACTTTTTCACCCCCTGTATCTTTATATCTGTAAGACTTACAGATGTATTGTGTATGGAAATATTGTAGACAATTTTATGCTCTTCATACGTTGCATAGAGATTTTAGGCATACTGATAAGTGATAACCGTTTAAGCGCCAAGGTTCAAAAACGGACTTATGGCAGGTTTAAACCAAGATGGCGACCAACGCACCCCCCCCCCCCCTCAAGGTCTCAAATCTAGTATTTTAATAACCACCCTATAGCCTACCAATAACCATTAAAACATTTTCTTCTCCACCTTTTGTAAGGCAATGTATGGAGATGATTCCCCAATGATTGGATTATTAGGGTAATTTTTAAATTTGACTCTTCATAGTACATTGTACCATCGGGTTCATAATTGCATACCCAATTTATCAATGAATTCATTCATAAATTGGGTATGCAATTATGAACACGATTACATCGAGGGAGGTAAGTGAAATATTGCAAACAATAGTAATCGACTCCAGTGCGGCAGAAATACGTCCGCTATTATGTCATTCATTGTCATTGTTATGACAGGTTAGGCAATACACTTAAAAGATACTCCGTGGGTTAGGCAGAGACCCATTCGGCATACAGCCATAATTGTAAAGCATTGCTCTGTTAAAAAAGCGGTGTGTCTCTGTGTGTCTGTTGTTATTAAATTGTTTCTAAACATATTTTAATCGACTTTTAAATTATTCAAATTACATATTATTTTTAATCATTAACAAAAATGAAAAGATTAACGTCAGTACTTCAAAGGTAAAACTCAATCACACGCATAGCTTTTTAAATTATATATGTCGTCGAGGACCGCCGAGGGCAGGGCTGTAAGGTGGTTTGGAACTCAAAAAACTGACACTATTAGGATAAACTAGCCTATAGCACATTACGCACGGACGCACGGTAATGAAATAAAACATAAACACTGGTTTAACAACTGTATTGAAATCAAATCTTAAAAAGATTTAGAAGAGAAACCGTATTATGGGAAGGGCAATAAACTACTACTGGTTCGGAAAGGAGCCCCAACTGAGAAGAACCCTCGTAAGAAACTCGGCGTATGTGTGCTTGTAGTACGGCACAATAGCTGAAATTTGTCTATGGTCTAAAAAATACAGCTACCATAAACAAATTTCCGTTTTAATAGACAAATTTCAGCTAGTGTGCTGAATTCCGCACTGAAATCCGCTCTAATGTGTGGCGCCCCTTAAGTGAAATATACTTGTAGATGCTTGAAATAACGATATTCCTGTTTAGAAATTAATTCGTTCCTTTATGTACCATACATTTTATGTAGCATTTTAATTTTGTATGGATTATACTTTATTTATTATTAGGTACGGTATACACACTTATCCCCTTAAATAGGAACTTTTTATACACACTTATCCCCTTAAATAGGCACATTTCTGATTCTGGTATCACTGTACCTAACAGGTAAGTTTTAGTGATGAGACAGCACAAAAATAAATGTCGATATTAACATTAGCAGTAGGTATGTTATACTTTTTATTTATAATAGAAAATGAAGAAGAGATAATAGAAATAGAAACACAAATTGGAAACAGATGCCCATTACAATCAAAATATCAACTGCGAAGGACTCTGGAACATCACGATGTCGCTAGTGACTGATTCATCATTGTTCATTACAGTGAAAAATTTACTGAGGTGGATAGAGGAACGTCTAGTGTAATTGGAAGCACATTGGAACGGTAATCTAAACACGTGGGTTCGAATCCCGTGATGTTCCAGAGTTCTTTGCAGTTCAATGTTTCATTGTAATAGTTATTTGTTTCCAATTTGTAATATTTTCCACTAAATTTAAAAGCAAATACACATCAAAATATTAAATTAATAATATAAAAGTTATTCCAAATCAGCTTGCAAGATTTGTCCTGAACAAATAGACAAACTAACATACGTAGAATACTAACATTGTAAGTAATATGCTGGTAGAAAAACTTGATATTTAATCACAACTTAACATTATAATTTTATCAATAGCTAAACCTTATACTTGGTAAAGAAACAAAAATATATAACTAACCTACGATCAATGTTTCTCTGCGTCCGTAGGAAACACCTTAGACAACCCTACACGTAATCCCTGGGTGGTGCTAAAAGAGTTACAAACTAGGCAGCTCTGCTGTCCTACCTGGACCTTGCAGCACTCACTGGATTTTCTTCATCATCTGCTTTCCCACTACCCTGGGGAAGAAATGCCTATCTATATCCAGTGACATGTAGACATGCGATAAATAAATCTACGATAAAATGTGACATTTTGAAGTTAAAGGCACATCATTATCGGTTGTCAATAAGGCGTTACCATAAAAAAATCATTTAGAAATTAACTCTATTAACAACCGACAATGATGTACCTTTGACTTGAAAACGTCACAAATATCGATACTTAAGTATATTATTATCGACGCGTTCCTCGCACTGTGTACGTTTACTTAAAGATTACATTATCTCGTTCACGGACAGGTTGTCTGTGTCGTGTTTATACTTGTGTGAGTATATTTTATGCTAGTGTTTGATAATTTTATCGTGTGCGTGTGTATCGACGTCAATGGAAAATGCATTAGTGTTAACAGTATTTGTGTGCGTTTCCTCGTCCCCCGCGCCGAAATTGGCAGACTTTTTCTGATATAAATTAGTGCGCGTCTCGCATCCGGTTGGTTTAATTATCAAAGCTAGCACGTGATTTCACGTCCAAAATATAACCGGCCGGCGCTGGCGCTGAGGGCACGATTTTTCCGTCCGATGTTTGGCGGTCATAGACTAATAACCCAAGACCCCGCATAGCCGGGCGACCCCGCTGCCACGCTGAAGTAATTTCACCCTATAGTGAGACACTAATTTATTGTAAGTGACAGTAGGTAAACATAGTACGTCTCCATGGCAGTCATTAATGTCTGACTCTCTCTTACGCCCCACGGAACAATGGCACGTTCCCTGTCTAGCATTGCGTGTTCCCCTCCCGCACCCCTTCTATTTGGCAGGTTAGGTTTTAAAGAAAAAACGCGCTAAGCGGAGTATGGTATATGTTGGCAGCATGCAAATAGTAAACGCCACCATAAAGTTATGAACGTCGCAAATCTTCATAAGAAGTCGCCTGTCCCATTATTGCTGTAGATGACGCCACTTAGAAAGACAACGGGCATTGTAGGACAACCATCTATTTTAATGCTCGGATATCACACTAGATGGCAGTGCCTGTTAAGGACCATGAAACACCTGAACAGTGTCTATACCACGGACCAGTAGAGAACCGGACATTACTTTTACTTTACTACATTTCCCTAACCACAGTTGAACCTTATTACCGAGCAAATTGTATGGTAGGGGGAAATTTTAAAAAACCGGCCAAGAGCGTGTCGGGCCACGCTCAGTGTAGGGTTCCGTAGTTTTCCGTCCGTCACAGTAAGTGTCCCCACTTAAGAGTTAAAAAAATGGGCCCATGGTTGGGTTATTTGAAAGCACGTCATTTGATTGTGATTTTGTAGAAATTAAAGGTACAATAAACATCTGCTTATACGGTTAAATTACAAACTTTTTGGTGGGATATCATTACTTTTTGTAAAGAAAACTAGGCAGATATTGAGATTTTATGTTTTTTCTTGCGTTTCCGCTGCATGGTTTTTTTAAATGCTATTGTCTACATTCTTCCGCGCGCCGCCGACGACACGCCGTTGGCCGGTCGTTTAGCGCGTATTACAAGTTTTTTGTATAGGGACACCACTTATTATTTGACTTAACTTTATTTTTATATTTATAGCAAATATAATAATACATATGGGAGTTATAGAGGTGTCTAAATGAAATAAAACTTATATTAACGTTAAAAAAGTAAACAGCTAAGGTAAAGCGCTAACAAAGAAAATGCAATTGCAAGTGCGTAAAAGGTAAACAAGCACGAGCGGGCGATAAGCAACATAGGTCCGGCGTCGATAGCGATCGGAGAGCCTGTGCGTGCGCTGGCGGCGATGCGAGTGAGCTCCAGGGGACCCGCCGCAACCCGCGCGTCGCGCACCCGCTGTCGCCCGGAGCAGGTTTGGAGTAGTGATGTGCAACACTCGCGCAAATAGTGTTGCGCCACATACATATATTGGGATAGTTTCAAATATCTGCTTGTAACGGCTCCAACGATACAATTAAAAAAAAAATTGTATGGGGCCCCCCTATTTTTTAACTTTTTTTTATGTTTAGATTTTTTCCTACGCTTACACACAATTACCGAGCTGGATTCCAAATTTCATCCTTCTAGGTCATCTGGAAGTAGGTTAGGTTTAGGTACTATATGTCAGTCAGTCAGTAAGTACTAAAATTTACGACTTTTTGACCTTCATATCTTTATAACCGTTTGAGCTAGCTTCATGAAATTCGGGCTTCTAGATGTCCTTATGGATATAATTAAACACACGTAGTTTTATGTGTTTACGTTAAAGAGGTTTTGAGTTATAGAAGGGTCAAAAGTGGCACCAAGTGGTTCGTGTAATATACACTTGGCGCTGGCTAGCCAGTTCCTTTGCTTGAACTTGGCTTGACACGCTGCCGCGTGTCTAGATAAGATCAATCGAACTTCGCAAGTGAAGTTCAATCGATATTATATGACTCGCTTCATTGGAAGATATAATAAACACATTCGAATGGATAACTTTTTTAATTTAGCACTTTTTTTTGCATAATTTTTTAAGTTTTAGCACTATTTTAGCACTTTTTTCAGTATAGTTTTAGCACTGATTGAAATGCGGAGTTGGCAACACTCTCAGGTTGAAAATTCGTAAGACGGACACGTGACCTGATCGAATACCTAAATCTTCTATATTAATAATTCCGTCGAGGGGTACGGTCATAGAGCAACACGGGCTTCCGACGCATCGGAAGGGAGAGGCCTTAGCGATATATTACCGTACAAATCTGTCTGCCAATTTTTGCGGGGGGAAACGTGCATACATATGCACTTTTCATACACTTGCATACCAAAACCAACTTGTAATGACACAAATACATAGAAAATGACGCACTACA
Source organism: Pammene aurita (assembly GCA_947086415.1). Taxonomy (NCBI): domain Eukaryota; kingdom Metazoa; phylum Arthropoda; class Insecta; order Lepidoptera; family Tortricidae; genus Pammene; species Pammene aurita. The sequence goes on from OX352310.1 coordinate 2,938,223, forward strand.
CAGACAAATCTTGCACACTTCTATCTATTTTATATACGGACGAGTGACAACTCGCACACTAACACATTTTCTCCCAAGAATTTTATGACGTTTTGAGTGACGTGCCAGTGTCGACGCAGCAACATCGAATTATTATCGATACGTTAGGTTAATTTAAGGAGAAAGGAACAAAGGTAACCAATTGAAACATATTCAAGTATAAAATATAGTATTGAATGTCCCAATTAATAAATAATCAAAAATAATAAAAGTAGTTTCTCAATTGTTTAGTGCAAGTGTTGCCTATGAACTTAAATAAGAATTTTGAATATAGTATGACAAAACAAAATGTGCAGTAACAGTCTACTAAGTTATAAGCTATACTCATCCCTTTTCTAGTGGTGAGAATACCAGCGTAAGAAAGGGTATGATTCTCTCTGTCTATGCTCGAAGTGAGAAAATATCAATACGTCAAACTATAATATGAACTCTTACATTTTTAAGCCTTGTCAATGGATGTAAAAAAACTAGTTTAAACTAGGGAATGCAATCCGGTAATTTTTTGTATGGCAGTAATCGGTAATTTTAAATTCAAATTTCCATACATTACTTTACCGGTTTGCATTCCTTAGTTAGACCATGCTAATTGTAATTGGTTGTTTAAAATCATTATGATTACGTATATTTTAAATAGATATGTATTCAAGTATGTCACCCACGTGACCCACATCACTTAAGGAGCTGCTGGCCCCTATTTTATAAAGCTACAAGTTACAATTTACAAGCAGAAGTCTCTTTCTAACCCCTTATGCTAGAAAGAGACTTCCGCTTGTAATTTGTAACTTGTAGTTTTATAAAATAGGCACTTGATATTTAGAAAGTCTAAACGGATAGGAGACAATAATTTTAGTTATTTATCTATTTAGATTAGTACGGATTATCGGGTGATGACCACGATCCTCAGCCATGAGGGAACGACCGAAGAGAGAGAGAGAAAGAGACAGATATCTATTTCGATTTAGACTATCCGAATAACGCACACTCTAATAGCCTCTTTATTAATAACTTCAAGCTTTAATATTACATACAAGGTTTTTTGTAGTAGATACTTTTTATTTAAAAAAAATGCTGGTAGCCTGGCGGTAAGACGGCCGACTTACAATCCAGACCAGAGGTCTCGGGTTCAAACCCCGGCTCGTACCACTGAGTTTTTTGGAACTTATGTACAGAATATCATTTGATATTTACCAGTCGCTTTTCGGTAAAGGAAAACATCGTGAGGAAACCGGACCTAATCCCGATAAGACCTAGTTTCACCTCTGGGTTGGAAGGTCAGATGGCAGTCGCTTTCGTTAAAACTATTGTATTATGAGTACACTAGCTTTTGTCTGCGGCTTCGTCATTAGTTTATCTTTTGACTTCGTTTTATAGTACCACAGATGTATAAAGAAGTCTGGATATAACAGCCCCCTATAGTCTGCTGACGCCATTTTTTTTAATTAGTTAGTTTCATAAAGAGAGTTACAATATATTAATATTACTTATCTGCATACACACACAGCATTTTATTTATTTATTTAATCTTTATTGCACAATACAAGATGGTACAAATGGCGGACTTAATGCCATAAGGCATTCTCTACCAGTCAACCAATGGGCTAAACAGAAAGGTTAAGTAGGTGCAGGGTCCATTAAATATGACAGAATTAATAAGAGAAAAAAAAAACTAACAATAGATACATATTAAGCTATATTCATAAACTTACACAAATACATATGTATAATGATAAACATACATACATATATTTTATATACCTTGTGTGAACCATCAGGAGGACATTTTGACATTTTGTTGGCAGAAAACTTATTTTACCCTCCACTTAAGATGTGTGAGTTAGATGGTTACCAGGATAGACATGTTTTTTTATTTTAATTATTTGCGTGAGCGTGTATAAATACAGACTGATTTGATATGATTTTCGTGGCTTCAGTAAATCGTAGGGAGCTGCGGTATCTTATATGAGTGTATATAGGAGGTTACTCTTGTTACGTCACTCCGGGAGGTAAGTGAGATTTACCGCTCGCTCGTGCAGCGGCATATCTCATTTCACTCCCAGGAGAAGACGTAAAATTATGTACGCACCACGGGCGGTAGTAAAAAAGGCCTCAAATCGCTTGTTTATGGCCCACACCTTCGGTTCGGGATACAAGTGCTCGTGATCTGAGTCGTTCTTTATTTTACCGCCCTGGGTACGTAATGTATTTTGTTTTCAGATCGTTTGTACAAATACAAATACAAAATTATTTATTTGCATGAATACGGTACAATAAAAATACAGATCTTAAAATTTAAAATATGTCCATCATATTCAACCCGCATGCAGATGTGCAAATAGTACATGCAATGTGCTGCTGAGAGCATCGCTTACTTACTAAATACAATATTTACAGTACTTATTCTACCTAATTATAATTTGTCAAGTATTCCTTAATACTATAAAAACACTTTTCTTGTAACCAGTTTATCAACTTTTTATTAACTTTTTAGTAACAGTTAGTTTATCAACGATTTATTTTCTAATTTAATTTCGTCAGGTAAATTGTTATACAGGGTTATGCACATGTTATAACAGTTTTTTTATAAATGTAACAGCGGCAAGGAGGACAGTTCAGTAGATTTTTGTATTGTGCCCTCGTATGTTTCGCACTTGTCTCACAACGGTATGTAAAATAGTTAGGATTCTCCTTAACAAATAGGCAGGCTTCCTTTATATATAGACACGGGAGTGGTAATATTTTAAATTTCCTGAACAGAGGCTCGCAACTGTCCAAAAACCAAGTGTTTTCTAAAGCTCGGATACATCTTTTTTGTACTAGAAAGGCTCGCTCTATATCTGTTGAATTCCCCCAAAGAATTAAACCATAACCTAGCACTGACGATACGTATCCATGATATGCCAACATCGCCGCTTCTAATGAGACTGTTTGTCTCAGTCGTTTTAGAGCAAATACAAACTTGTTCAATTTCTTACAAATGTGGTCTACGTGATGTTTCCAATTCAAATGCTTGTCAATATTAAATCCTAAAAATGTACAATTGTCTACTAACTCTACTTTGGTATTACCATATTTAATGTCTAAAGATAATGTCTTTTCAGCATAATTACAAAATTTCATTGCTTTTGTCTTATCTATGTTGATTTGCAATTTATTTCTTTTGAACCAGGCAACGGCGTCTGTTAAGGTTTTGTTTACATTGGCCTCAAGAAGATTTTTAGTGTCTCCTTTAATTACTAAGGTAGTATCATCGGCAAATATAATACAGTCTTGACTAATACAGCTAGGAAAGTCGTTAATTGCAATTAAAAACAGTAAAGGGCCGAGGATACTACCTTGAGGAACTCCAGTACCTTTTACCAAGAATGTAGACCTAAACCTTTCCTTTTGATAACTTTTATTATTTTTACTTATAACTCTTTCTGTTTCTGTACACTGCAATCTTTCTTCTAGATAGCTTTTTATCCATTCATTAGCGTTCCCTCTTATGCCGTACAACTCTAATTTATTCAGGAGAATTGAATGGTCAATAAAATCGAAAGCTTTACTTAAATCAATAAAAATTGCCATAATATGAGTCTTCTGGTTTAGGCTCTCTGAGACACTCTTAACTAGATTAAAGCAGGCAAGTGTTGTGGATTTCCCCTTACGAAAGCTAAATTGTTTGGGTGTTATAATGTCGTATTTATTTAGGAAATCATGAGGTCTCTCTAGAAGCGCTTTCTCTAGAATTTTTGATGACCGGTATTAAACTTATCGGTCTATAGCTGTTAGGGTCTGACTTATCTCCCTTTTTATACAGAGGTTTAACTATAGACACTTTTAAATCTGCAGGAAAGACTCCTTCAGAAAAGGAAAGATTTATAATATGACTGAGAGGGCGGCATATATAAGAAGCGCATGCCTTTAGAACCAACGTTACGATTTCATCATGTCCGTAGGCTTTACTATTTTTCAGTGATAAAATGATTTTGTGGATTTCACTCTCATCACACGGTCTCAAGAAAATTGTATGAGTATTGCATTGATTTTGATCATATAAGGAATTATTTACAGTCATATCAGATGGTTGGTATTTCTTAGTACATGACAAATTTATCAAATATTTATTTAAACAGTTACAAATGTCATACGGATCAGATATTAATTTATTTTCATAATTCAAAATGTCAATTTCATTCTTAGAATAATTATTGTGTAATGTTGAGGCAATTGTATTCCAAGTAGCTTTACATTTATTCTTATTATACTTGATATATATGTCATTTATAAGTCTTTGAGCCTTAAACTGACATGATTTGAATAAAGTGTTGTATTTTTTAAATTTAAGTTTAATATTCTGTCTGTTTACCGTGCTGGCTCTATATTTAAGGTATAGCTCTCGTTTAGTTCAGCTGGATTTTTTCAAACCTCTCGTTAGCCGTATTTTCTTTGAGCGATTTGTAATTTTTATTCTTATAACAGGAAAGCATAGTTTGTAGAATAAACAGAAAATATCATAAAAACTCTTAAATGCTTCTGACGTCGTATTTGAGCTAAAAACGTCTTCGAAGGATAGAGCTGATATATTATAAACAATTTTTTTAATATTTTCATTGCTGTAATCTCTTTTGAATTCAAACCATGTCGAAATAGTTTGCTTATTCGCTTTAATTTCAAGTAGTTGCGCTGACTCGTGGTCCGAAAGACCCAAATATATCAACTCTGATTCGACGCTGCCTATATTACTAACAAATAAATCTATACAAGAGTTCAAACGTGTTGGAGTATTTATGTGAATATTAAAATTGGAATTCTGTAAAATACTTAATAATTATTTCTTAGGTAAAGTCTCTTTTAATATGTCTACGTTCCAATCGCCACAGAGTATAATTTTTTTGCGTCTAAACTTTTCAGTTACAAAGTGTAGTAACATCTCTAATTTATGCAAGAACAGATCCATTTTAGCTTTGTTTTGCTCTGGTATTCTATATATGCAGAATACTAGAATATTAAGACCGATTAATTCTGTACCACAACATTCAAAATACAATTTTGTAGCTAATCCTGCCGGAATTTTTACCGGTTTACATTCCAAAAGATTGCGCACGAGGATACACGTGCCCCCTCTACCGGTCTCTCTGTGGAAAGAAGCTGCGAGCTTGTAGTTGGTCAAACGAATATTAACCTTATCAACTTGCTTTACAAAAGTCTCACTTAAACATATAATGTCTAATTCTTTTCCTTGGTCACATAAGTCACTTAGTGAAAGTTAAACTAAACTACAAAATCCTGCTATATTCTGGTGAAGAAGTCTAATTTTATTTTCAAATGATTTTAAGTTTCTACTATGTAACTTATTGTCGAAAAAACGTACAATTCTTGTAATAGGGAATTGTCCCTTTTTTTGGTTAAGATGTAATCTCATTTTCGCACGAAGGACTAATTTTAATATATTTGCAGGGATCGGACACGCTATTTATTGTACTGTCTTTAAAGTTATAATAATCGTACTTCTAATCTATCTGGTCCACAATTTGAGATAGCCATAGTCAGAAGGAAGCTTTTTTTCCCTTTTCCCCAACCGTTTAAATCTAAAAACTTATGATTAATATTATTTAAACAACAATGACGTAATACACTGTTTAAAATATTTCCGTCTAAGGTCCTATTGTAAGTTATGCCTAATAATATTATAGAGTAATTGCTCAGGCGTTTTAAGGCACTATTCAAGGCTAAAATAATTTCCATAAGATTGTCATCGTGCTCTCCCACCAAAAGAATGATCTTATCACCGTCCGTGAAATCATTGTAGTTCACCGTATCAATAATGTGGTCCGTGGTTGCTCCGGGTTTTATAAACGAAGTTACATAGTTCTGTGTGTACCCATGTTTATGATTTATTTCCAGTAGTAGTTTGGACAATCCTATACACTGTTTTCCGCCGAAAATAAAAATCATGTTTTGTTTTTTGGTTTCATTATGGCTCTTTTCTTGCGGTTCAATATTTTCCTTAATATCCAATGAAGGTGGCGTTAATGATTCCTTTTCGGTACATATTTCCGCTCGCTCTTTATTTTCGCAGTCTGGTGACGGATTTGAGTTGTTTGTCGCAGGTAAGATCGTTTGGACTGTCGGTGACTTACGGGAGTTTTTCCTTTTTTTCACACTTCGTTTAGGAGTCGCTTTCTTCGGTGTTAAGATTTTATTTTCACCGCATAGGTTTTTTAGTAGGGAGTTTTGACGCTCTAATTCTGTTTGGCGTTTATTTAGCTGTAGGATTTCAGCATTAAGATTAGCTATCTCGTCGTGCGCGCTACTGAGTTGCGTGGTCAGTACGTTAATCTCGTCCTTTAATTCAATAATTTGTGCATTTTGACTAAAGTTTGGTAAGCTATGCGCACTGTCGCTCGAGAGGAGAGGATCTGATGACTGATTTTAAAGCGAGTCATCGGTCATCTGTGAAGGTGACAGGCTGAGTTTCTTTAGTCTAGGCTTACGAATAGCTACATAGTCTAGATCACTAGGAGAACAAGCAACACTATCGGTTCTATTTTCTGTTTCCATGCTAGGCAGAATGTCTTGAGAATTGCTTGTAGTAGGACAATCTATAGTTTTGGGAGTACTAGCTAAAGTTTCCTTTTGAATATCTGTTTCAAGGGTAGATGGTATGTTTTCAGGGCTCATTTTAGCCGCCTTGTCCGAATTTTTTGGAGTACAGATTAAATTTACATTGGAGTTTTCAGGCTCTGATTCAGCGACCGTATTTCTCTTCGCAGTGTCTAGAGGTTCTTTTTTGCGATGAGTTTTAAGGTCTGCAGGCGTTCTCTGTCGACAATCGGCACATTTCCAATTTTGTTTATCCAATTTTTTCATAAGAAGGAACCTCTTAGGTCCAACTCCAGCGCAATCTAAATGGTAGGTGTTTTTACACAGAGTGCATTTTATAAAATCAGTTGTGCTCTTTTTTGCTATACATTTAAAGCACTTTATTATTTTTTCGTTCTTGAGTTTACGCATTGTTTTTGTTGTGACTTATTTTTGTTCCTCTCTATATAAAGCGGTCACGTAGATAGTGGCGACACACGCGGCGAGTAGTGAAAAAACTGCACACGAATAAGCGCTGTGTTAATACAGCGGAGGCTAGTGGAACTAAAGTATAGCTTCAGTGGCGCCACATAGCGCGGAGTAGTGAAAAGACGGTTTTTTCCTATACTTTAAATTGTAAAGATGGAGGCAGATTAAAAACGGGTATTAGACATTGCAATTTGTAGGGCCCAATCTGTTGTGTACCCTGCCTCTCCCTAACCCTACTTCAGCTCCCTAAGGGACCTCTTATTACACCTCCTAACCTGACATATTGGGCCCTACAAATTGTTATGTCTAATACCAGTTATAGGAACAAATGATTTTGTTTTTTTTTTCGTGAAAGGTTGGTTATCAAGCTAAAATATTAGCAGCAAGAGACACATGAGCTGAAATTAAGAATTAGAATCCATAGTTACGAAATAAATTCGGAGGGTTCTGATTCTTATGAATATTTTCAATAATAATGCATAAACAGAGACCATAGACAATATTTGTAACGTTCTGAATTTATTCAGTCACCATGTACATTTTTCTTCTTAATTTTAACTCGTGTAGAATGGCCTTAAGTGCAACCTCTCGAACAGCACAGATACTGTGAAAAAAAAGTATTTTAGTGGGAAAATTTTAAAAACATTCTCAATATTTTATTATGATGAGTATATTATTGTGAATTATAATGTCGATTTGTTTTATTCTATAACGATTTGGCTATAGGTACAATAAAAGTGAATTAGGTCTAGATTTTGTTCAAATGCAAGTGAAAATTATACTTAAATGGCCGACGTACGTAATAGTTATACATTTTTAAAAGCCGTTCAGTGACAATGAAATGCAGTCAGAATTTAGCAATCCAGACTTCAAAACGTAATGTTTTTACACATATTTTTGATTACGTGGTAAGTCTAATTAATGTTTTTGTTGTAGTTTGTTGATAGGATAATTCATTAATAACAAGATGAACATATACTTAGTCGTAATAGTGGGAAAGTTTGTTGTTTTCTAGAAATAAATGCAAATTTTGGTTGTACGTTTGTGGCTTATTGAACTTAAATATTGTATCATTTTAGATAAAAACCTAAGTACGAAAGTGTTTGTAGTACATACAACATACATTATATTATTAATACAAGTTTACGAGTACAGGATTGCCCCACCTATATCCGAAAAAAATGGATAAGTTTCTTATTCATTTCATTGCATGTTTGAGAAACAGCGCCGGATCTAGAACTTTTTCGAGGCGGGGCAAAATCTGAAAAATGCCGCCCCCACCCCTGCATATACGAGTATATGATATGTATTCTATTTTTTCCCTAATGTTTAACTATCATATAATTTTGACCAACAGACGCCTACTAATAGGCCTAACTATTAACGGAAAGAACGCCACAACGACCGGTCTAGCGTTGCTCTTTATGTGTTAAGCCTTTTTTTTCGAATACTTATAATTAGGATAACTTAGTTATACGGCAAATACGGAAAAAAATTCACTCTATCTAAACCTTTTCTACGCCCCCGTGCGCGTTGTTATATAAAAAAAATTTAGAACTATTTCATCATCATCATCATCAGCCTATTTTAGTCCACTGCTGGACATAGGCCTCCCCCAATGAGCGCCATAGCGCCCTGTCTTCAGCTTGCCGCATCCAGCATCTGCCTGCAGTCTTTCGCAGATCGTCATCCCACCTTGCCAGAGGGCGTCCTACACTACGTTTGCCGAGTCGCGGTCTCCACTCAAGAACACGTTTACCCCAGCGGTTGTCGGTTCTTCGCGAGATATGGCCGGCCCACTGCCACTTCAGCTTGCTAATTCTTTGAGCTATGTCGATAACTTTGGTTCTCTGTCGGATGTATTCGTTACGAATCTTATCCTTCAGAGAAACTCCGAGCATAGCTCTTTCCATAGCTCGCTGAGCGACTTTGAACTGGTGGACCAGCCCTACCGTGAGTGTCCACGTCTCAGCTCCGTAGGTCATTACGGGTAGGACGCACTGATTAAAAACTTTCGTTTTCAAGCATTGCGGTATGGATGACGAGAAGACTCGGCGTAGTTTCCCAAATGCTGCCCAGCCTAGCTGGATCCTCCTTTTGGCCTCCTTCTCGAAATTGTTTTTACCTAACTGCAGGATCTGCCCAAGGTAGGTGTACTCAGAAACAATTTCAAGAAGGTGGCCATGTACGACGACCGGTCCTGGATCAATGTGGCCATTGATCATGACTTTGGTTTTATCCAAATTCATGCCAAGACCGATGCGTCGCGAGGCTGAAGCTAGGCCGTCCAGCATCCGGGTCAGCTCCTCTAGCGACTCCGCCATTACGACTATGTCATCAGCGAATCGCAGGTGTGAGATGTAATCGCCGTTTATGTTTATGCCCTTACCTTTCCAGTCCAGCGTCTTAAACATGTCTTCCAATGCGCTTGTGAACAGTTTCGGGGATATGACATCCCCCTGTCTCACCCCTCTGCGCAATTGGATGGGTTTAGACTGCTGGCCCTGTACTTGGACACTCATAGTGGCGGCTTCGGAGAGACATCTCAGCACCTTGATATAACGATAGTCTACTTGGCATCGCTGTAAGGATTCCAGAACAGCCCAAGTTTCCACGGAGTCAAAGGCCTTCTCATAGTCCACAAAAGCGAGACACAGGGGCTGATTATACTCTTCGGACTTCTGTATAATCTGCCTCACTGTGTGAATGTGGTCTATGGTGCCATATCCTCCGCGGAATCCAGCCTGTTCCGGTGGCTGGAACTCGTCGAGTCTTCTGGCGAGACGATTCGTGACCACTCGTGAGAAAAGCTTATAGACGTGGCTCAGAAGTGTGATGGGTCTGTAGTTTTTAAGGAGGGTTTTATCACCCTTCTTAAAAAAGAGCACCACCAAACTCCCGCTCCACGCCTTAGGAGTTCTCCCACTGTGAAGGACGGTATTGAAGAGGTTCTGCAGCTCCTGTATAACAAGAGCTCCTCCTGCCTTCAGAAGCTCTGAAGTAATACCATCCTCACCGGGGGCTTTTCCATTTTTAAGCTGCCTCAGAGCTAACACGATCTCGTCTTGACTGATGTCTGGCAGTTCGTCGGTATAGTGGCGTGTCAGGGTGGCTCTTGAATCATGGTCGTCTCGTCGGGAGTGGGGGGCATGTGCAGAGTACAGCCGGCCATAAAAATCCTCTATCTCGGCGGAGATCTCCGGCTTCGACAACACGGTCCTCCCGTCGTGCGTTTTTAGCTTCGTCAGGTGGCTCCTGCTAAGCTGCTGAGTGAATACTTTGGACCCTCGGTTTCGCTATATCGCCTCTTCAATAAGGCGTGTGTTGGAGCTCCGAAGGTCGCGCCGTACCATCTTCGCAATTCGCTTATTCAGGTCTGACCTCTCTGACGAAGTCGCTTGGGTAGTCCCCCGTCTTCTTGTCATCAGCCCCAGAGTCTCATCCGAGAGTTTGGACTTCTTGCCAGTACGCTGTTTTCTGCAGAACTTGATACCCTCGTCCCTCAGCGTTTCGACCAGATTGTGTAGGGTCTCGTCGGCGTCATCAGTGGGTTCCAAGGCAACAAATCTATTCCCGAGAAGCTGCTGAAACTCCTCGGTGCCCGCGACGATTTGGATTTGGTTAGGCCGGAGCGTGGACTTCATCAGACGGTTTCTTTCAAGCTTCGAGTTGATATTCAGAGAGCCTCGGAGCAGTCGGTGATCAGATCCGGTATTGAACCTGTTGATCACTGAGACATCTCTGAATATGTGCTTGCTATCCGTCAAGATGAAGTCGATCTCATTTTTTGTCACAGTGTCGGGGCTCTGCCATGTCCACTTCCTTTGAGGCTGTTTCTTAAAGAAGGAGTTCATTAAGAATAGCTCCTCTTTCTCAAGGAAGTTGACAAGCATTTGCCCCCTGTGATTCCTGACTCCATAACCATGCGGGCCTATTCGGGATTCGTTGCCAGTCCGGATTCCCACCTTGCCGTTAAAGTCCCCCATAACAACGTTGAAGTGAGCCTTTGTGGTGTTGTGCAAGGCTTTGGATATGTCTTCATACATATCCTCCACTTCATCATCCGAGTGTGCCGAGGTCGGTGCGTAAACCTGAACTACCTTCACGCTATACCGCTTGGAAAGCCGAAGGATCAGGTACGCTACCCTGTTCGACACACTGGAGATTTCTTGAACGTTGCTAGAGAGGGCCTTATTGACGAGAAAACCTACGCCACCCTGGGATGTTTTATCACCCTCGCGAAAGTAGAGAAGATGGCCTGAGTCTAGGGTTACGGTGTCCTCCCCCTCTCTACGGACTTCACATAACCCAAGAACATGCCATTTAATGTTCTCTAACTCCACTTCCAACTGCGCTAGATGATGGTCAAGCCTCAGAGTGCGTCCGTTGAACGTAGCCAGGGTCAATTTAGGAAGTGTGTGGTAGCCTGTTGTAGCCCGGGGATTCCTAGCACCCCCTGCCCCGCCGTTACCGTGGCCGCTACCATGGCCAGGAATAGCGAGGCGGCCGGGAACTGGGGGCCATTTCTTGGCTGAACTTATCATAAAGGGGTAATGCCCATAATCCCCACGCTGGGCATGCGGGTTGGGGACCGCAGTTTGGTGGTGGGATTTTTCTGCAGGGGCGCTGCTGCCCGCCCCCCGGTATGTCCCTTAGTCGCCTCTTACGACACCCACGGGAAGAGTTGGGGTGGAGCAATTCTAAGCCGGCACCACACGGCACGAACTATTTATACTATTTATTTCAAAGAAAAAACTTATATCTAACTAGAATTTTACATGTTTTGCAAAATCTCTACTATGAGATTATGTGCGCGGTCACTCAGTTTGCTTCTTATTATATTGTTTTTTATTAAACATTTATCTTATCTAATTAGTCTTGTTTTCGTTGTTGGTATATTTTCCGGTATATTTTCCTTGTATGAAATATTGTTTAAGGATTTTACTGACTTGAGATTTTTTCTTGTTTCTAGTAGTTTTACAAATTCCTTAGGTAATCTGTTTAATATATCAGAGAGAATATACCAACAAGTTCGTTTACCGTATACATTATATGTACCGGGCGGCCACAGTATGATCACTTACTTCATCGAGGAGCAGTTTGGAACCTTATTAATCGAAAAGCAAAAGTTTAATATGTCACAAATCACTTGGTCAGACAGACCTCAGCCTGGTCCGTTCAGTTTTCGGACACTTTTTGTGGTGCAATTTTTGGGGTATTTTTACCTCATCGAGTAGCAGGATGAAACCAACTTTAGTTGATAGCTAAAATAATGCTTTTACAATATTTTTTGGTCGGACCGCCCTCAGCCTGGTCTGTTCCGTTTTCGGACACTTTTAGTGGTGCAATTTTTGGGGTGCTTTTTCCGTCTGTAGCCGAAATTTACGGCCCTATATTAATAAAATTTGGTGTGTGAGTGGCTTTTATAACTCGCCATATGTTGGAGCATAAGAATTATTTTTAAAAACATTTTTAAGGGGGCACTCCATACATGTAACTATTGTAACGGTTGAATAAAACAAAAACAAATGCCGAAAAAACATGTTCTGATATAAAGTCCCGTACGTTTTTAAAAATAAGTTTAGTAGTTATTTTTTTATACAATTCATATTTAGGAGGATATTTACTATAAATTTTTAAAAATAAAAATGTTTTAAAATTAATTCTTATGCTGCAATATATGACGAGTTATAAAAGCCACTCACACACCAAATGTTATCAATATAGAGCCGTAAATTCCGGCTTCAGACGGAAAGCGTCCCAAAAATTGCACCTCTAAAAGTACCAAAAAATATTGAAAGAGCATCACTTTGGCTATCAAATAAGGATGGTATAATCCTGCTACTCGATGAGGTAAGAACACCCCAAAAATTGCACCACTAAAAGTGTCCGAAAACAGAACGGACCAGGCTGAGGGCTGTCCGACCAAAAAAATATTGAAAGAGCATCACTTTAGCTATCAAATAAAGTTGGTTTCCTCCTGCTACCCTGATGAGGTAAAAACACGAAACGAAACGGACCCAGGCTGAGGGCTGTCCGACCAAGTGATTTGTGACCTATTAAACTTTTATTTTCGATGAATAAGTCTAAGTTCCAAAATGCTCCTCGATGAGGTAACATCATACTGTGGCCGCCCGGTCCATTACGCGGATTAAGTGTAGTGAGCGTTCCTATAAATACGTGCACACGATCATACAAGTTACGCAACAAACAGTAAAAGTTACTTTTCACCACTCCACCTCGAAAACGCACTCTGTATCCCTTGAAAACGGATGGGGGGAAACGCATTTTATCCACATGTGGGGAAAGTAATTTGGTACAAGTTTTGACTTGCTTTTTCATGTTATCTGGCAGGCTTTAAAGAGATGATTTTCAATTATATAATTTTGAAAGCATTCATTTGGCTTCGATTTTTTATAACTTATATTTTTCCTGAGGTGGTGTGGTGAAATTTTTTGTATTATACTCGGCAGAAAAGTTTGTTCAGCCTCTCTTGCCTTTAGGCCCTCGTACGCTCAAGATTCCATTTTTTGAACAACTTGCTACGCTCGTGGCTCAATTTTGGAATGTTTCGGTAGATCGGATTTCAATAAAGCACGAGAGAATAAACATCGACTTTGCCCCCTTGTATAATAAATAACTATTATCTATGGTGTCAGAGCAAATTCTAGCTGGCAAATTTATTCACATGTTTTATTCGGCTACCATAGTTTCCCTTTCCCATAAAATCATTTTAATAAACACCGGCCAAGAGCATGTCAGGCCATGACTAATGTAGGGTTCCGTCGCTGCGGGCCCGTCACAATATTTACACCTATTCATAAAATCGTTTTTAGGGTATTTTGCCATGAAATTACAAGTTTTGCGATAACTTAAAAACGGCCCAACCAATTATATTCTATACAGTTTGCATTGAAAATTCTTATTTAGACTCACATCTATGAATTTTCCATATTTTTTGGCCCAAGGTTCAAAAAAAAAGAGAACGGAACGCTTTTTTTAAATTTCGAAGCTATTATTTACGTAATAACTATTGATTTTATCCAATACTTGATTTAGAAGACCCCTATTTTTAAAAGACCAAACTATATTGTAAGTACTATATTTTAAATTTTTTTCAATAAATTACTCTACGAGGGTTGCTACTTATATATCCGGAAACAAAAAAACAAACAAACGTACACGGCTGAAAATGGTTTTATTGTTTTTCAAAGTATTCCCCTTGATGATCTATGCACTTTTGCATTCGCGTGAACCAATTTTTAAAGCACTTCTGCCACTCCGCCTGAGGTACCTCCATAACGTGTTGTTTGAATGCGTCGACAGCATCTTCAGCGGTCGAAAATCGTTGACCGCGTAATTTATTCTTTATATTTGGAAATAAATAAAAATCGTTGGGTGCCAAGTCAGGGCTCTACGGCGGATGACCCGTTAATTCCACATTTTGACCCTCCAAAAATAGAGTTGTTTCGCGTGACGTATGACAGCTGGCATTGTCATGATGAAGAATGATTCTTCGTCGCTGGTTAGTTTTACGAATTTGTTCAAATACTTTCGGTAAGCAAATGGTCGTGTACCACTCTGAATTAACCGTTCTACGGTTTTCTAGTGGCACTGTAGCTACATGGCCATTAATACCGAAGAAGCAGGCCACCATTTGTTTCAATGTACTTTTTGCACGAGTAACTTTCGTAGGGTTCGGCTTATTTTGAAACACCCATACCGTTGATTGTTGCTTCGTTTCGGGATCGTATGCATAGATCCAGGATTCGTCACCTGTATAGATGTTATAAACGGCTTTTGAGTCACCACGGTTATATTTTTTTAACATTTTATTGCACCATTCGACGCGAGCATCTTTTTGCTCTTTTGTTAAGTTGTGGGGTATCCAACGCGAACAAATTTTTTTTACAGCCAAATAATTATGTAATATGCTATTAATGCTGGTCATAGAAATACCCAGAGTCGCCTCTATCTCGCAGTACGTAACATGTCGGTCGTCCATTATAAGTTTTCGCACAGCCTCGATATTTTGTTGTACAACGACCGATTTCGGGCGACCTGCCTTAACTTCGTCCGTAAGCATACTACGTCCACGATTGAACTCACTAAACCAGTGATACACAGTAGTTTTAGATGGGGCTTCATCACCAAAAGTTGAAGTTAGTTGATCTATGCACTGTTGTTGCGTTAAACCACGCCGAAAATCATAATAAATCATAGCACGAATATTTTCACGAGTGAGTTCCATTCTTGCTGCGAGATGACATTTAAAACCCGTCAAAAACAAAACACGAGCGTTAATAAGAAAGAAAAAATATACCGGCCAGTACTTAAAAAGTTCAAATTTTACCATTGAGGTCAAATATGCTATTTAAGAAGATTGTAATCCCGGTTTCCGGATATATAAATAGCAGCCTATGTATTAGAATTACTGAGAAGTATATTATTAAGATTTCACTTACCTAGTAAGGGTCCTTCCTTCATGAGTAGGAGGGATTGGTGAGCTGGTTTTTGACACAAACATATTTTTTGACAGAAACAGGTGTTTTGTAGATGTTTGAAACAACACATGCCCCTGAGAGATACCGATGAAGGAGTTACTAAATATACCTTCATCTTTTTCACACGCCGGCTAAGGGCGCGTGTAGACGATGCCGCCCCCGCGCCGCCGCCACTAATGCTACTGCGGGTATCATGTAGGTACACGATAGCCGCCGCCGCGGGCTTTTGTTTCTCGCATACACAGCGCAGTAGGGCGGCGGCGCGGTGGCGAGCTTTACGCGTGTCGTATACACAGCGCAGAGGCGCGGTAGCAGCGCCTGGGCGGCATCGTCGACACGCGCCCTAATCGCCCTCAAGTGAGAGCGCGTTTCATTTCCCGCGGGCAAGCGTGATTGTTGACCTGCGCCTACGCGCCCCGCGAATGTACACCTGTCTCAGTGGTCCAGGTTGCGTTGATGAGACATGTATTCGTCTGTCAGAAAGTTCGAATTTGCCGCCCCCAAAATTTGCCGCCCGGGGCATGGGCCCCGGTCTGCCCCCCCCTAGATCCGGCTCTGTTGAGAAAAGCACTATACATACCTCGGCGTGAAAAGGGGTTGCCAGCCTCGTGACTATCCGGCCTCGCTACGCTCGGCCGTCTATATGCACTTGGCCGGTAACCCCCTACTTTCCGGCCTCTGTAGTAATGTACTATTATTGCACCAAAAATACAAGAATAATAAAAATATTTTTTTACAATAAACTTAAAATAAGGTTTTTTTACAACAGGCGGTCTTATCGCTAAAAAGCGATCTCTCCCAGACAACCTGTGGGTAGCAGGAAATAGTATTATTAATTGTGTGGTTACATTATGACGGTGGCAAACAAGCGTATGGCCCGCCTGATAGTAAGCAGTTACCTCAGCCCATGGGCGTCTGCAACTCCTGAGGCTTTGCCTACCCTGTCATGTGTTGTCCTTGCTTATCGACTACAGGAAAACCTATAGGTAAGATGTCTACGGATCTACGGTCAAGCATGAGTCGGATGATTGCGTGATGGAAGGAACCCTTGGGCGCGAGCCCGACTTACACTTGGCCGGTTTTTGTGGATTGGGTATTTTCCGCACTCTTCTAAAGTAAACATTAAGACATCGGAATTGAACTCGGCACAGCACTCCAGGCCCCGATGGTAATGAAACTAATGAATAATTCCAAGTTTACAAAGTTGCCGACTTTCGGATTTGTAGCGAAAATAAAATAATTTCATTTACGAAGCACCCTTGTTTGAACTGAAGGCCCGAATCTCAGGTCGAGGACTACTACGGAAACTCACGAGAAATAGTTTCCTTTTGTATATTTCGTTGAATTTTCATATATGTACTAGCATTTGCTTGCGGCTTCGCTCGCGTTAAATTCGGGGTAACACCCATATAAAATTTCACCCCCTCGTTTACGGGGTTGGGAGCAGATTTCCAAAAAAAAATGATGCACGATTTTTTGTTAGTCACAAATAGAGGTGTGCGCCGATGGCAAAATCATCGGCGGCGGCGTCCGATCGTTTTTTGACTGGCGGCGGCGGCGTGATCGGCGTGAAATCGGCGTGGTACATATTTTTAATATGCCTGGGGAATTTAACTAATTACCTTCTAAATTGAAGCCTACTGAGTATTTATAAGGATAAACTGCTTTAATAAAACACCCCAAATCTTTGAAAACGTATGATTGTCTCGCAAACATTGCACATTTTAAATCAAAGACTTGATTTTAAAGAATTTTCAAAAAGATGGACTAGTTATGGTCCACATTTCTAGCTCCGTACTTAATGTTTCCAACCGACTTCAAGATTTCGAAGGAGGAGGTTATCAATTCGTCGGGATCTTTGATTTTTTTGCTATTTTCGTTATGTATGTTCACCGATTATCCGAAGACGGCTGGACCGATTTCTAAAATTCTTGTTTTGATTGAAAGAGATTCTTTTTTTGATTGATATATCACAGTTGGTCCCATTGTAACCAGGTCAGGATCTGATGATGGGATCCTGGAGAAATCGAGGGAACTCTTCAACAATTGTAGGCACACTTATAGTTATTTGAGTATTTTCAACCGACTTCAAGATTTCAAGAAGGAGGTTATCAATTCGTCGGAATCTTTGTTTTTGCATTTTTTTTATGTATGTTCACCGATTATTCGAAGACGACTGGACCGATTCGGAAAATTTTTTTTTTGTTTGAAAGAGTATACTTTACAGTTGGTCCCATTGTAACCATGTCAGGATCTGATGATGGGGTCCTGGAGAAATTGAGGCAACTCTTCTACTATTATAGGCACACCTATAGTATTTGAGTATTTTATACAGCAGCTCGAGCATTTGCTTTTGGAAAGGTGGGGGCTAGGTGAAGTCGGTTTTTTTTTGTTTAAAATTATATCTATGTAGAACTGGCTTCACCACTTGCCTGAAAATCAACTACGATAATAATACAAAAAGCGCTGAAGTTAACAAGTGCAGAACAGACTGATTGATAATTTGTGAGGGAAAATGTTGATTCTAAGTTCTATAAGACAAAGATGCTTGCGGTAGCCCGAATATGCTAAGGAAATAAATTCTACATTTTATTTTATGGTTCTTCGATGGATGAATTGGATTCTAATTTGTTATTAAAACCAATACAAAAATTGAAAAATAATCAAACTGGGTTTACATATATACTACCTATTTACATTAGTATGAGTAATTAAGTAGGTACTTATTACAGACGGTCGGGTGGATGAACCTGCCGGCCGGAGCGAGTTACGTAACAGCCACCTGCGTGCGCTCGCCCGGTATTGTTATTGCTGATAGTGCGTTGTGATTGTGTATCATCATTACTGTTATTAGTGTTGTCTTCGAAATCATCGTAATATTTGCAAGTTAAGGTACGGTTTTGTTCGTGAGTTGTGGACGGTGGCTGGTCATTTATCTGTTTATTTTGTGGTTGTGACATGATTTGCTGTCTGTGTCTGCGGTATCGGCTGCCGTTGGGCGTACGCAACCAGTAGGAGCGAGGCTGAGCTGCTTCACCTTCGATTCGTGCTGGTATCCATCGCGATCGTGTTTCATGGCCAGTGTTCGGATCACGCATTCTTACCTGCTCATTACGAGCGAGTGGTTTTAGCGGCCGAGTTCCTACATCATATTGTTGTTTGGACTTTAGATTTTTTTCTGTTCGGCGTTTCTGAACACCTGATGTGGTAGGTACCTTTGGCGCCAGTAATTGGTCCGATGCAGGCAATCTGGTATTAAGCCTGCGTGCCATAAGAAGCTGCGCCGGGGAGTACGTCTCGCCGGAGATCGGAGTGTTGCGGAAGTTTAAGAGCGCCAAATATGGATCCGAGCCATCACTCTGTGCTTTTTCCATTATTCTTTTCATTGTTTGTACATTTTTTTCGGCGAGGCCGTTGGACCGGGGATAGTAAGGTGAACTCGTGACGTGTTCGAATTCCCACTTCTCTACAAAGGATTTAAACACTGCTGAAGTAAATTGGCGGGCATTGTCCGATATAAGTTTCTTAGGTATACCGTGGCGGGCAAAAATAGCTTTTAGTTGAGCAATTACGGTTTCACTTCAAATATCTGATAAGGAAACAACCTCGACATATTTGGAATAATAATCAACTACTAGAACGTAATGTTTGTTTTTAAATTCAAATAGATCGGTCGCCAGCACTTCCCAGGGTCTTGCTGGTGTATCGTGCGGACGCAGCTGCTCGCGCGGCTGCGCGGTGCGTCGCTCGGCGCACGTCTCGCACGCCGTCATCAGCGCCTCCACCTGCGCTGACATGCCCGGCCACCACATTACGTCTCTAGCTCTGTATTTGCATTTTTCGATGCCTAAATGTCCTTCGTGAATCCTGTGTAGCATTTCTTTTCTAAGGCTAGTAGGTATGACAACGCGATTGCCCCTGAAAATGATATCTTTTATCACATGGAGCTCTTCCTTGATGCCCCAGTAAGGCTTGGCGTCACTTTCCGTGATATGTTTAGTGTGAGGCCAGCCTTTTAGACAATATTGCCTAACGTTTTGAAGTCCTGGCTCCTTATCTATTTCCTCCTTGATTTTCATTAGCTTGTCAGCACTAAAGTTTACGCTATCGTACAGGGCGTTCACCTGAATGTCAACATCACTGCCTGTGTTATCGTCGCCCGCGTTGTCGGCAGGGGCGCGCGACAACGTGTCGGCGACATACATCAGTCGCC
Source organism: Pammene aurita (assembly GCA_947086415.1). Lineage (NCBI taxonomy): Eukaryota > Metazoa > Arthropoda > Insecta > Lepidoptera > Tortricidae > Pammene > Pammene aurita. The sequence continues at coordinate 2,958,032 of OX352310.1, forward strand.
CGGGAACGTATTTTATCTGTATCGCATATCTTTGTAGTCGCAAAAGCATCCTCTGCAATCTCACGGGGGTATCATTAAGTGACTTTTTGAATATGGCCTCCAGAGGCTTATGATCACTTTCTACTAATACGTTCTTATGCCCATAAATAAATTGATGGAATTTGAGACATCCAAACACAATCGCCAATAATTCTTTTTCAATTTGCGCCCAACGTGTCTCGGCAGGCGTGAGCGTACGTGCAGCAAAGGCGACGGGCCGCCCTCCCTGCAGCAGGCACGCACCAAGTCCACGTGAGCTGGCATCTACCGATACTACCACCCTCTCTCCAGGGTCATAATATCTTAGGGTTGGCGCCTCCATTAACCTTCTCAAAGGCATTGGTGTGAATTTCGTACCACTGAAACTCGCTATCCCTCTTAAGTAACCCTCTCAATGGTTCAACAATTTCTGCATAATTTGGCAGAAATCTGGACACGTAATTTGTCATTCCGAGAAATCTCTCTAGATCCTTCCTGCAGCTGGGACGAGGCATATCCTTGATGGCCTTGACGCGGTCGCCGTCGGGACGCATACCCTTGGCGTCAAACACATGGCCTAAATATTTCACTTCTGTTACGCCTAAAACACATTTATCTTTGTTGAACCTCACTCCATTTTCTAACGCGCGCTTTAGCACGGCCTCCAACCTCGAGTCATGCTCCTCTTTTGTCCTTCCATACACGAGCAAATCATCGATAAAGCATTCCACCCCCTCCATTGCAAATATCTTGACCATCGCATTATGAAACACCTCCGACGCTGAACAAATACCAAATGGTAACCGTAGAAACCTCCATCTCCCAAAGGGTGTGGCAAATGTACAAAGTTTTGAACTTTCGTTATCAAGGACGATCATGTAAAAACCCTTACTTGCATCCAAATGTGAGAAATATTTAGCTCCCGATAGGTTTGCGGTAACTTCATCTAGTGTGGGCAGTTGAAAGTGACTACGTTTGATTGCTTTATTCAAATGTTGAGGATCTATACACAATCGCAATTTGCCATCCGGTTTCTCAACAAGAACAATACTCGACACCCAGTCGGTAGGCTCATCCACTGGTTCAATAATGCCGAGCTCCTGTAAGCGATCCAGCTCCTCGCGTAATCGGGGTCTTAATTTAATAGGAATTTTCCTCGAACATCTTACGACTGGAGGAACTGAGTCGTCCACAGTTAATTTATGCACACCCGGCAAACGACCAATCCCATCAAAAACAATTTTATATTTATTTACTAAATCAGTACAATGACCTGTATTTGAAATCTCGCAAGTTTCGTGTACCCTTTTTACTAGATTTAATTCACTGCACAAATCTCTGGACAATTAATGTCTAAAACATAAACCTTGCTCTTGCATTTTTTTTCACATTTATGATGCGACAATTCAGCAATAAAATATCCTATCACAGGTAAAACGTTCTTACTGACCTCCCGCAACACCGTACCGGTATTGCTTAAAATGTCCTCACTAAAGCCTGCCGCACCGAAGCTGTCGCGCGACATGATGCAGGCGTCGGCACCACAGTCCAATTTGAACGTCACAGGAACCCCGCTCACCTCCACACGCTCAAACCACCCCTTGGTTTCGACCGATGAAATCTCCACTCCATGTATTATCAATTCCTCGCAATCACTTATTTCGTCCGCCGTATTTTGCACCTCCCGCACATAGTTACTTCTGCAACACCTCATAAAATGGCCGTAACGATCACATCTGAAGCATTTTACTTTGTAGGCAGGACACTGGTCCTGTTCATGCACGTAGTCGCAGTTGGAACACTTGAACCTAGAGCTGGTCCCGCCACGCATCTGCTGCGGGCGCCTCGCTGCCGGCGCACCTGTCCCCCCCGCGCGCGATGTCGTCGGCGTCGGCGTGCGGCGGTATGGGCGCGCGCGAACCTGCTCGATGTCGGCGGGCAGCGCACGCGTACCTTCCCGCGTCGATTCTGCGCTCGCTCCGCCACGTACTGCCCCCGCCTGCTCACTCGCTAACTCCGCCGCCCGACACCACGCCGTTGCATCTTCCAATTTTAAATCCCTTTTCCTTAACATTCGTTCTCTTAGTTGCCCATCTTTGATCCCCCGAATCACTTGAGTTAAAATTAAACTTTCTCTTAATGTTCCAAATTCGCACGTTTTACTTTTTACACGGAGCGACGCCAAATACTTTTCAAAATTCTCTGTCGTTTGATACGTCTCAAAAAATAAGTGACGTTCGAAATTAACATTTTTCTGGGGGTCACAGCGGTCAGCGAACTTCTTACATAACACGTCATAATCACTTTGTTCGTTAGAACCAATATCAAACTCTTCATACAGGTCACGGCCAGTTTTCCCTATAACATGAAGTAACAGCGCACATTTCTCACGCCCGGGTGATTTCTCCCGACCCGAGGCGATTAGGTACCAATCAAAGGTATGTTTTCAGTCCCGCCAGTTATCTGCGAGGTTACCCGCACCCAACATGGCGGGTGGCTGTTGCACGGCCGTATACACCGCACCGCTGCTTGATGCTATGCCGGCCTTACGGGCCGGCACGGGCTTATCACCTTTAATTTCGTTGTCACTCATTTCGCCAATTCACTATCCCAATTTCTTAAGGTATTCGTAACGAATATTCACACCTGACACCATGTAATATTTAGTGAAAGCACAATGAAACAACCAATATGACAACCAAAAGAGAACTGATTTATTTCCACCAAACCTACCCTCAAGTACATGCATATCTAATCTACCCACATATACAACACCTACTATCTATTGTAGCCTTGAAACGTCAAAAATGCGAAAATACGTTAGGCATCTGCGACGCACGTCAAAGGCCCCATACAAAAAACGTGAGGTTTATGAATGACGTCACCGGCCTCAAAGTTGCGGAAAACTCTTTGGAAGGAATAAGTTTTTGGAATGTTTTTGTAACTTTTGGGCACGAAACAATGCGTTTTTACCTATACAGTTGTTATACTTTTTTTCTTGTAAGAACACAAGTAATCGAATTGAAGTATTCATCATCAAGTAAAAATATATTTGGGTTATTCATAAAAATATATTTACAAATGTTATAAAATTATTACGGATTTCCGCAATTTTAAATTAATTTGGTGTTGTTGTTGAACGTGTTTATTGAACAAATTCAATTAAATATTTTTCACGCATGTTCCCAATTAAGCTATGGGTCAAGTAACTAAGATGAAGAAATGTTCAATAATGCATCACTCTAAACAATGCAAAAATAATTATGCATTAGATTCCTTGATTTGTGTTACTTATTTCATCCAATCATCCCCGCTGCGAGCGGCTTGCAAAGTTCTATTCTATGTTAATAGCAAAAACATGAGTGCTGATGAACATCGATGAACCACGATAAATCCATGCGCCTAACGAACGTCAGTAGCACCGGATAAAAAGAACGAGTAACTTTAAAACAAAATTGAAGCATCTTTTCCAAATAGTTTAAGTTGAAATCATGTTGTAGTGATATCCACAGTTCCACTTTACTGTTAAGTATTAAGTGTCGCTAGCAGAGCGAAAATGGGCGAGCTATTATAAAAACACGTAAATTACAATTAACTGCAGGTGTAACGTTACGTAACTATAACATAACATTAACGTAAATATATATCTCTCTCTCGGTCCCAAAATCAAACTTGACCTAATGGGAATAGGCCATTTAAACAAAAAAAAAAACTAACCCAGTCGTCTTCGCGAAATGAAAACAACAAATGAGAACCTGCAGCTTTTTGGAGTCAGTCAAAAAATAAAAATTTGTTACTTCACTCTTATTTTAGGGAAAAAAAGTAAATCAAAATGCTTTCTATTCAAAAGCCGGAAAAAGCAAATTATATAAAAATATAAACCTATCATTTAAAAACAGACGGTATGAATTATCGATAAGTCGTCTACGTAAATCTTACGATAGCATCGAAATGACAGCAAAAATAACGTCAGTTGGTACACCGGCAAGGAATAAGTGAAGAAGGAAAAGCATTATTTTAAAAGAAGTAGTATACTGGCCACTCACTATCATTTCCGGGCATTAAAACAAGATACAGACTTAAAAATTGCCACGCCGATTCTACGCCGGTCAAAATCATCGGCGGTGGCGGCGTGGAAAAATTGTCGTCGGCGGCGGCGCGGCGCACATGTCTAGTCACAAATAGTCCGTATACCAATTTTTAGCTTTCTACCTTGAAAATTGCGGAATGCTCCATACAAACTTCCACCCCCCATTTTAGGGAAGTAAGGGGTTAGAAAGAGACAAAAAGTAGCCTATGTCACTCTTCATCCCTTCAAATAGCTCCACTTAAAAAATCACGTCAATTCGTCGCCCCGTTTTGCCGTGAAAGACGGACAAACAAACAAACAAACACACACATACACTTTCCCATTTATAATATTAGTATGGATGGATTCGACGTAGAACATGTACTTATACCTATTGGTGCCAGGCGCGGTCCGAGGGGGGGGGGTGTCACATGGGACGGACATAACCCCCCCAAAAATCGTACGCATAACATTGAAAAATTCATTACTGACCCCCTCAAATAATAATTTCTGTATTAGTGACCCCCCCCCTCTAAAATTTCATACTGCAACCGCGCCTCACTGGCGCTGGATATTTAACACCTAAACTATTGGGTACTAAACACCATTCTATAATTTTTAACCAGCTAGCTCCGTGCATTTTCTGACTTAGAAAGCCGGAAAGGGTTTGCGTCGCGCAGTGCAATGGCGGAGCGTCCATAAAACTTGATTGTCATTTTATTTTATTTATCTACACTCACATTGTAAGTCCTCTAAAACGTGTTCAAAAACGGTAGGCAATGGCTAGCATTACCACAACCGATTTTACTATGATAAGATTGATAAGCTTTTTATGTGTGGCAGTAATTTTAACTTTACATGCTCAAATATTGATGTGTTATGAGTTTTGATAACATAATGTACACCTGCACGCTCCCGCGCGGCCGCCGACACGCGCCCGCGCGACCGCCGGCACAATCGAGTTGGCCATGGCGGTGCAATGGCGGCCATTCTATGGTTTCGGCATACGGCATTTAGGATAAATAATATGAGTGTAGATAAAGCAGTGTATGCAACTGTACGTAATTAGGCCTTAAAACGTAAAAGTTACATAAACTACTATTATCTACACTCACATTGTAAGTCCTCTAAAACGTGTTCAAAAACGGTAGGCAATGGCTAGCATTACCACAACCGATTTTACTATGATAAGCTTTTTATCTGTGACAGTAACGTAATTTTAACTTTACATGCTCATATATTGATACGTTATGTTATGAGTTTAAAATTCTGAACATCGAATTTGATAACATAATGTAAATCCTCTCCTCCTTCCTGACCAACGGCACGCGCCCGCGCGACCGCCGGCACAATCGAGTTGGCCATGGCGGTGCAACGGCGGTCATTCTATGGTTTCCGAACACTTCATTTAGGATATTTTCAACACACCTGCACGTAACGAGGTTCTTATTCCACCGCTTTTATGCTCATAATCCAAGATATTAAACACGCGTGCATTTCGCAATAATTATCCAACTAGTGGAATAATTTAATAATCCGATCAAGTGACGTTTGTACTCTAGTACCAAGTTGTATGTACGCAGACGAATCGTTGTAATTTAGTCGGGTATTACCTTTACTTTTTAGGGTTCCGTAGTCAACTAGGAACCCTTATAGTTTCGCCATGTCTGCCCGGCCGTCCGTCCGTCCGCGGATAATCTCAGTGACCGTTAGCACTAGAAAGCTGAAATTTGGTACTAATATGTATATCAATCACGCCGACAAAGTGGTAAAATAAAAAGTGGAAAAAAATGTTTTATTAGGGTACCTCCCCTATACGTAAAGTGGGGAGTGATTTTTTTTTCGTTTCAACCCTAACGTCTGATATATTATTGGATAGGTATTTAAAAATGAATACGGGTTTACTAAAATTATTTTTTGATAATGTAAATATTTTCGGAAATAATCGCTCCAGAAGTAAAAAAAATGTGTTCCCCCCTTCTAACTTTTGAACCATAAGTTTTAAAAATGTGAAAAAAATTTCAAAAGTAGAACTATACAGGGTGTTTGGTAACCGGATGCAAAGCCGAAAGTAGGAGATAGCCTAGGTCATGTAGAACATTTTTAGCCATACTTGTCTTAGACAAATGTTATTAGTTTTTTTTAAATTTAAATTTAAAAATTTGTCGGAGAAAACTGCAAAACTTCAGACTAAATCGATAATTAGTACTTTTTTTACTGCAGGTAGATTTTTTTTTGTTTTATTTCGTATTGTGCAATGTCTATCAAACACTAGAAAAGTGATTTCAAACATCTGTGTCTAAAGAAAACAAGTTGACAGCGATTTAAAATTTTAGTTACATGAAAATGTAAACGATTTAAGTGATTTCAAAGTACGAAAAAAAAAAACTAAAATAGCCACGAATTTTCAAACCATTTTAAAAACATGCTTGGCTTTTACCCTTTTATTTAAGCTATCAAACACGACTGTAGCTACTGTATCCTTGAAAATAAGCCACCTAAACCAACTGGGTAGCTAAAATGTTTCACTCTACTTGTGATACTTGTGGTAGTTGTGGTGACGAATCTCATTATGATTTTACAATAAAACATTGGTTCTGAATACTAAGTTGGCGTTGACTTGACATTTGACTTGTTTTAAAAGGGTTAAGTGTACTGGACAAAACTACCACATGCAATTTTAACAAACAAAGGCTTGCGGCGGTGAGAGACAAAAGGGACTGATAGCGGCAGGCGGCGGGCGATAAGACAATCATGTCTCAAGCCATTTTATCTTTGAAAATAGGCTACCTGTACTAATAAGAGGGAATGTTTAGGGTAAATTAAAACAAAAGCATAAAAGATAAGTTATTTATTTTTACGATCAACACATTAAAATTACACATCATCGCTCGTTTTCAAAATGTGACCCGCCGTTTCGAATACAAGCACGAGCCCGTCTTCTTACTTCTGTGGTGGTTGTTCCGAATATCATTTCTTCCCTCATCCTTTCGAACGCCGCTTCTATCCTCTCCCTCAGCTCTTCTACGGTATTAATGACCTCTTGTGTGTAGACTAGCTCCTTAGCTCGGCCCCAAACGAAAAAATCCAATGGTGTCAAATCAGGTGACCGAGCGGGCCAAGGGATTCGTCCGCCTCTGCCGATCCAACCGTCCGGGAAACAGTTATCCAGATGCTCCCTTACAGCCAGAGAGTAATGGGCGGGACAACCGTCGTGTTGAAATGTCACTGCACCGGGCAGCTGGTCTTCGTCAATAAGCCTGGGCAAATCGTTTTGTAAAAATTCCAAATAATTTGCCCCATTTAAATTATTTGGCAAAAAATGTGGCCCAATAAGGACTCTGCCGATGATTCCAGCCCACACATTGACGGAAAACCTTCTTTGGAAGGACACTTGCTTTTTCCAATGTGGATTGTTGTTTTTGTCAGCCCATTGGTGTAGGTTATGGAAATTTGTGATCCCCTCCCGGGAAAATTTCGATTCATCGGTCCAAAGAATGCTTCGCAAAAAACGTCGGTCTTCGATATCCGCATTGAGTAAAAATCGGCAGAAGTCCACTCGGCGTGCAGGATCTCCTTCGTCCAAACCTTGAACTCCGATGCCGCGAAAAGGATATTTTCCCTCACGATTCATTGTGGCCCATACTTTCCATGTGGACAAGTTCAGATTACGAGCTACCACTCTGATGCTCGTATTCGGATCCTCTGCAAATGCCTGTAGAACGTCTTCCTCCACTTCAGGGCGATTACGTCCTGGATTCCCTCCATGTTGCACAGCAATACCATTCTCACGTAGCCTTCGGAATGAATTGTAAAACACTCTCACATTAGGCAATCTCCGGTTTGGAAAACGCTCTTGGTACATCCGTCGGGCCATCGCTCCATTACTGTCAGCTTTGCAGTACATGTAGATAATGTCGGCGTATTCTTCGTTCGTAAACTCCATGTTTACAATGAAGAAGTCGTAATTACACGTGAAGGAGCGCCTACGGCAGCTACAACTTGACACGGTAAATTGAGATGAGAGCGGGAAATTAAACCACAATGAACGTCTAATCGCAACTGAAGTTGTAACTAGACTAAATTACTAGTTTTTGCACAAATAGTCATGTAGCTAATCAGTTTATCTTTGTCAATAAAGCACAAAACCGATCATCTTTGTTTAACGCCGCTCACCGCCTGCCGCTATCAGTCTCTTTTGTCTCTCACCGCCGCAAGCCTTTGTTTGTTAAAATTGCATGTGGTAGTTTTGTCCAGTACACTTAACCCTTTTAAAACAAGTCAAATGTCAAGTCAACGCCAACTTAGTATTCAGAACCAATGTTTTATTGTAAAATCATAATGAGATTCGTCACCACAACTACCACAAGTATCACAAGTAGAGTGAAACATTTTAGCTACCCAGTTGGTTTAGGTGGCTTATTTTCAAGGATACAGTAGCTACAGTCGTGTTTGATAGCTTAAATAAAAGGGTAAAAGCCAAGCATGTTTTTAAAATGGTTTGAAAATTCGTGGCTATTTTAGTTTTTTTTTTATCGTACTTTGAAATCACTTAAATCGTTTACATTTTCATGTAACTAAAATTTTAAATCGCTGTCAACTTGTTTTCTTTAGACACAGATGTTTGAAATCACTTTTCTAGTGTTTAATAGACATTGCACAATAAGAAATAAAACAAAAAAAAATCTACCTGCAGTAAAAAAAGTACTAATTATCGATTTAGTCTGAAGTTTTGCAGTTTTCTCCGACAAATCTTAAAATTTAAATTTAAAAAAAACTAATAACATTTGTCTAAGACAAGTGCTAAAAATGTTCTACATGACCTAGACTATCTCCTACTTTCGGCTTTGCATCCGGTTACCAAACACCCTGTATAAAAACTTACTAGGAAAATTATTTTGAACTTGATAAAATGACAAGTTTTTGACAAAAAATTACAAAATATTTTCTCAACTAATTTTGTAATTTAACCGTATAAGCAGGTGTTTATTGTACCTGTAATTTCTACAAAATCACAATGAAATGACATGCTTTCAAATAAAGTAAAAACGGTGAAAATCGGTTCACGCAATAAAGAATTATCCCATAAAAATCATCTTCCATACTTTAAGCTCGCGCGCAATAGTTTACTTAATTTGCCGATAGATGTCGCTGTACGTGGAACGCTCATATCATATCCTACATGGCGGTGTTATTTTAACTCTTAAGTGGGGACACTTACTGTGACGGACGGAAAACTACGGAACCCTACACTGAGCGTGGCCCGACACGCTCTTGGCCGGTTTTTTTAACTCTTTTAAAGTTTACATTCTAAAAAAGTAAAAAAAAAGTATATATGAGTATTAAAAATATACAAATTATTCAATCCTGATTGTGAATAAGAATCATTTCAACTTATTATATTACTCGTAATACACAATAAATTACGTTTTAAACACGAATTGTCTGTTTTAATATTGGCTGTTTGGCATTATACGTCCGCGCCTTTGCCTCAAGCTGCACGCACATCCAAAAAAGAAAATTGCGCGCCATTTATAAGTTAACCTCAAATCATTGTTTGTATGTTAGATTTTTCTCGTGGTGTTTTATTAATTTTAACAAATTATATTTTCAATGAATAAGACGTCAACTTTAGCGTTAATTTAACCTCTGGATATATTTCAAAATTGTGATACATACTGGTAAAATGTCATCATAAAAATGTAGTGAGCAATACGTAAGAAAAAAATACTATAATTAATTGCACAATAAATGTGAAGTCTTTAATTTTATGAAATGATATGAAAAAGAGTTCCAGATCACAAAATAACATCACAAAAAAGGTTAGTTAAATTTAATTATCTTAGGTTCGTAAGTACCTCTATCCAGGCGCGGATACAGGGGGGGGGGGGGGGCAACAGGGGCAATTGTCCCCACCTGAAACGCCTCGTATACTACGGGGTCCATAGGTACTGACCGCGAGATTTTTTGTGAAGGAAAGTGCCCCCCCCCTGGACGAAATCCTGGATCCGCGCCTGCCTCTATCCTGTAAACATACTGACAATTAATGTATTTATCAAAAGTTATTAATTATACTATTCTGTTATTTCCTTGCAAGTGTGTTGAAAAACGTCGTATGAAACGCGGTCCTTGATCATTACATAAGCTCAGCTTCCTTATGCGCAGTCACATGCGTTCGTGCGCACCATATCGCTTCGTATGTAATGATCAACTTAGCACACTTGTATCATAATGTACTATTATAATATGAGTGTAGATAAAGCAGTGTATGCAACTGTACGTAATTAGGCCTTAAAACACTCGTGTGATCTTATTATGAAACTAGCCCCAGGCGAGGAGAGGAGAAAACCACACTCGTATTTTAAGGACCCTTATTACGTAACAGTTACATAAACTACTATTATTTTATAGGTACTATACTGCTCATGAAGAAAAGTAAAGCCAACAGCTCCAGATTTCCTGAGATTATTTCTGAGGCGCCGCCGCTGGTGTGGTGACCAAATCGGGGTTCATCTATACCTAATTCTTCCGTGCTCATATACAGAGTGTAAGGTAGAGTTCATAATTGAGTGCAGTAATCTGACAGCTCCTTGAATACAAAGTAAATACAAAGTAAAAACCACCCAAGTTGTCTCAGTTATAAAGGACCAGGCCTATATTTTAACATAAGACTAAAAAACATTTCATAATATTACGGAAACAAAAACATGGTAGACGACAAACTATGAATTACATTATACGTCGTTTGGCATAACTTTCGCCCAACATAAACTTTTGGCAATGATATAATCTAATTAAGTATTTATATATTTTATCATAATATTGCATCAAACTTAGAACTCTATGATTGTTTTCTTGAAGTGGTTTGCATTATTTGACCTCCAACGCTTTACAGCTACATTCGGACACGGGTATGTCCTTAAACTACGTCCGGACCTGGGTATGTCCTTAAACTACGTCCAATGAGAGGTAGGGCACAGCGATTTGTCATCACGCTTGAATCTGGAGCGGCCCGACTGGTGAAGTACCTCCCCCTTACAGAAGACCACAGCCATAATAACACTGCTACTTTTTTTTTTAGGTATGTAGTGTTGTGTTCCTGGTGGTGAGTAAGGTTCCCAGAGCTCCAACCCCCCCCCCCCCCCCATGATATGATGATGGCGCAGTTAAAAAATATACTACCCCAGGAGGGTACCAGCTGCGCTAGCACTGGAGAATCCCTCTCTGGGCTTCCATGCTCAGGATACATTGTACCTGAGCGTGGACGCCCAGACTGCCCCTCGTACTCTGGGGGGGGCAAAACGGCGCTCTATCATTGCAAATCTGACCGAGGCAAGAGTAAAGTAACTACGGCACCCCCTGCTACGCTGGCCGTGGACTTTTGCAACATCAGGGGTTTACATTCAAACTTAAATGCTGTCCACCAACACCTCGAGACAGCAAAGCCGGCCTTGCTCTTTTTGACCGAGACGCAGATATCGTCTCCAGCGGACACATCTTACCTCTCTTACCCGGGATACGGACTAGAACACTCCTTTATACCCAGGGCCGGGGTATGCGTGTACGTTAGAGATGATATCAGTTCTCGCCGCCTCAGCAATCTTGAAGGTATGGACCTCTCCATTTTGTGGCTGCGTGTAGACTGCGATGACCATCCTCGCGTTTACTCGTGTCTGTATAGGTCCCATAGCGGTAATGCCGAAACTGACCGACTCATTGAGCAGATCCAAATGGCTACAGACTCTGTGCAGCAGCAGATTCCCTCCGCCGAGATTGTGATACTTGGTGACTTTAACGCCCACCACGCCGAATGGCTTGGCTCCAGCAAAACCGATCATGCGGGGAGATCTGTTCACGACTTTGCTCTGGCAAATGGCTTGACACAACTGATTACAGCGCCTACGCGAATCCCAGATGTGGAGACCCAGGAACCATCCCTGTTGGACCTTCTGCTGACTTCTCATCCGGCCGAATACCAAATATCCGTCGTAGCCCCACTCGGCTCCTCGGATCACTGCCTGATCCGAAGTACGGTGCCACTCATGTGCCCGCCGCGTCGGCGAGTTGCCTGTAGCCGCCGTGTTTGGCACTACAAGTCAGCAGATTGGGACGGGATGCGGTCCTTCTTTGCTTCGTACCCTTGGCGGCAGGTTTGCTTCACGCCGGATGATCCTGATGTCGTCGCTGATTCTGTTGCTGACGTTGTGCTGCAGGGAATGGAGCTCTTCATTCCATCCTCTGCGGTCCCTATTGGTGGCAAATCTCAACCTTGGTTTGGTCGATCCTGCAAAAAGGCATTTCGCCGTAAGCAAGAATGTTACCAAGCCTGGGTAAATGCAGCGGCGACTAGGGATGAAAAAACCAGCGCATTAAAAAAGGAGTTCAACTTTGCCTCCCGGTCCCTCAAAAGAGTAATTGCTAAGGCAAAATCGTTGCACATTGGTAGAATTGGCGAGAAACTAGAGCGCCTCCCCTCGGGAACTCGTGCGTTCTGGTCTCTTGCCAAAGCTATCCAAGGGAATTTCTGTAAGCAATCTTTTCCGCCTTTGAAAATGGGAAATGACTCGTTGGCTCACGACGCAAAAGACAAAGCCAATCTTCTAGGCAAACTCTTTGCGTCCAACTCGACTTTGGACGACGGGGGATACGCACCGCCGACCATACCGCAGTGTGAGAGCAGTATGCCGGATATACAGTTCCGCCAAAGCTCACTGCGTAAAGCACTTCTTTCCCTCGACATTCATAAGTCGAGTGGGCCCGATGGAATCCCTGCGATTGTGCTGAAGATGTGTGCTCCTGAGTTGGCCCCGGTTTTAACGCGCCTTTTTCGGCTCTCTTACTCTTCTGGCATAGTCCCGATCTCGTGGAAGTCAGCTTTGGTGCACCCGGTCCCAAAAAAAGGTAACCGCTCAAATCCATCCAACTACAGGCCAATAGCTATTACCTCCCTGTTCTCGAAGATAATGGAATCCACTATCAACTGCCAGCTCCTTCGGTACCTAGAGGACCACCAGTTGCTCAGCGACCGCCAATACGGTTTCCGTGGGGGCCGCTCGGCTGGTGATCTTCTAGTTTACCTGACACATCGTTGGGCGCAGGCGATCGAGACAAAGGGTGAAGCATTGGCAGTTAGTTTGGATATTGCGAAGGCCTTTGATCGGGTATGGCACAAAGCACTTCTATCGAAACTTCCTTCTTATGGGCTTCCCGAGAAATTGTGTGAATGGGTCAGTAGCTTTCTTGCAGACAGACGCATCAAGGTCGTAGTTGACGGTGAATGCTCTGACTCCATGTCTGTGAATGCTGGTGTCCCCCAAGGCTGCGTGCTATCACCCACGCTGTTCCTTCTGCATATCAATGACATGCTGCAGATTAGCGGCATACATTGTTATGCAGACGATAGTACGGGTGATGCCTACTACACCGGCCGAACCAACATTTCTCGGGAGAATGTCATTGAGAGCCGGTACAAACTTGTGTCTGAAGTTGAGACTTCCCTTAAAGAAGTTTCAGAATGGGGTCGACTAAATTTAGTCCATTTTAACCCTACCAAGACACAGGTTTGCGCGTTTACCACCAAAAAGCTTGCGTTTGTCGCTTTACCTCGTTTTGAGAGCACTTCCTTAACTGCCACTGCCAGTGTCCAGATCCTTGGCGTCGACATTTCGAGTGAAGTCCAGTTCCGCGGCCATTTAGAGGGTAAGGCCAAGTTGGCCTCAAAAAAGCTCGGTGTGCTCAACAGATCGAGACAGTATTTCACTCCGGCCCACCGCCTCCAGCTTTACAAGGCACAGGTACGCCCACATATGGAATACTGTTCTCATCTGTGGGCGGGAGCGCCCCAGTACCAACTTCTCCCTCTGGACCGCATCCAACGGAGAGCGACTCGAATTGTCGGCTGCCAGGATTTTACGGATCGGCTTGACTCCTTGGCGCTGCGTAGAGATGTAGCCTCGCTCTGCATCTTCTACCGCCTCTATCATGGAGAGTGCTCCGAGGAATTGTTCGGATTAATCCCTGCCGCTTCTTTCCGCCATCGTCCTACGCGACAGCATTACCATCATCACCACTTAGATGGTTGGCAGTCCTCAACTGTGCGTTTCTCGAGAAACTTCCTGCCTCGCACAACAAAACTGTGGAATGAACTGTCGTCTGCGGTATTTCCGGACCGATACGACCTTCAAACCTTCAAGAAAAGAGCGTATTCCCATCTTAAAGGCCGGCAACGTGCTTGTGACCCCTCTGGTGTTGCGGGCGTCTATGGGCGGCGTTAATTGCTTACCATCAGGCGATTCGTCTGCTCGTTTGCCTCCTATTTCATAAAAAAAAAAAAAAAAAAAAAATACAGCTGCCAGATGTAGAAATAAGCATAGTATAGATAGCAAACTGACTAGAGGGGTTTCGTTGCTCTCATTATTGTTCTGACATGGCTAGCTCTCCGTTTATTAATTATGGTGCCCCAAAAATGTTAACATGGAGCTCACTGCATTGTCGATGACTCGAGTAATCCGTGGTACGTCACGTGTCATGTCTGAAAATATGCATACATTTAAGACGCGTGCCTACATATACCTCGATAACCTTGAGCATCCGGCGATTGCTCACCCCCCGGCCCCGCTTCACCGCAGGTATATTTCGCGATTTACCGCTGCGAGTTATAAGTACGGGCGAAATAGTCCAAGCGTCTATCGCGGTTCGATCTTCTCTGTATGGTACTGGAATGAAATAAAAATGTTACGAATAGAATAGCGGTGATTTTTATTATATTACTAGCTATGATACCCGGCTTCGCTCGGGAGTTGATATGAGATTACGTGATAGATGAAATAAAAAAACATACTATGACGTAAAAAGTAAAAAATATATTTTGAAAACATTTTCTATATTTACATGTATTTACATTTTCTCATTATTTACACTACTTGTTTATAAACAACATTTTTCATTTTATTGTCCGGGGTATATATATATAAATTTTTCGAACTTCCTACTCTTGAGCAAGCTACATATAGCTGACCGTGAGAGAAGCAGGATTCTTTGAGGTTGATGCCACAATATTTCAAAGTTTGCCCTTGCGCTTTGTTAATTGTAAAACTAAAGGCTAATTTAATTGGAAACTGCAATCTTTTAAATTGAAATGGCAATTCAGAAGAGATCAGTGGTATTCTAGGTATAAATACTGTGTGTCCTTTGTTCTTTCCAGAAATAAGTTCAGCTTCAATGACATTATTCGATAGCTGTTTTACGATCATCCTCGTTTCATTACATAGTTTTGGGGAGTTGAGATTTCTGAGTAGTAGTATGATTGGAGATCCAATTTTCAGACGAAGGCAGTGTAATGGCATTCCTGGTACTTGTAAAGAGTTTAGAAATTCAGTAGGAAAGTTGACACTTTCTTCAATGGATACCATCGTGTCGATCGATTTATATACTTTCTCTTCACCAGGTATTTTCTTTAGAATATTAAAATTGATATCGTCAACAATATTATTTTTAGTGGCCAAAATTGCTCTTTGAAATAACCACTCTACGTTGGTATAGTTCTGAATAATATTTGGATGAATTTTGTCGATTAGTTCGTTTTCAGTAGTGGCTATGTTACAGAAATCACTATTGAGTTCAATGAGGCCGGTCGTTTGGTCAGTAGGATATGTACCTTCGCCTATTTGTAAAAGTATTTTAGCAAAATGTGCTGTTGTTTCATCTTTTGATAATTCAACCCTCATGTTTTTTGTTAATTGCAGTATTTGTACTTGCGGCCAGAGATGTGACTTTTTTAAGCATGCATTGATCTCGTCTGCTGGTGTTGATTTGGGAATAACTGGAAGTGTTTGTCGAAAATCTCCTTCGACACATCATTTCAGAGTTTTTTCGCAATTCTTGTAATGTTCTGTCCATGGCTTCTAGTGATTTTTTATGGGCCATGGTGCATTCATCCCAGAAGATAATTTTAGCATGTTTTAGAAGTTGACCCCGTCCAGATGTTCCTGAGATTTTACATACCGGGAATTGTTGTTCGGCTATATTCAACGGTAGTTGTAAGGCAGAATGGGCAGTTCGTCCTCCTTCCATAAGTGTGGCTGCAATGCCGGATGATGCTAGTGCCAGTGCGATGTGTTTTTCAGCACGTATTTCCGCCAGTATTAGATTTATTAGAAACGTTTTACCGGTGCCTCCTAGTGCGTCCAAGTAAATAATTCCACCAGTGTTGTTATTTATTCGGTTCATTATAACGTTGTAAATTTTTTTTTATTGTCATTGAGGAGTGGTTTGTTGTGAGCAATGTATTCAAGTAGTTCATTGACGTTGTAGCTTTTTTCCTTTGTAATTTCGTAGTTTAGCACACTGAAAGTATTTCTTTGTGGTGCTGGCATTCCAATTTCTACTAAGGTCTGGTTATTTATTGCTAAACATTTATCTTCTAAGCGAATGAGTGTTTCATTGAAGATGTCGTCATTGAATTCTATAGTCAGTTCTGGATTAGCTTGTCGGATTTGGTACAATATATCATCACTCATATTCCTTTTGAAAGAGTCCCATAGCTGTTTTGGGTTTGATGGGTTACATGTTGTTAGAATTATGGCGAATAACTCTCGAATTTGTTCAGCTGAAGCTGTGAGTGTGGCTTCTTGTAGTGTTGATTTCCAGTGGTTATCGTTTTCCAATAATCCTAAACGTTGACATGCTTCTCTGTAAGTCTGGCATATGTAGCCGTCAATAGTCCTGAGATCTGTGAAACTTGTTGGTCCCCGTATTTCGTGTAACAACATTCGGAGATAGAAACATTCGGCATTGTTTGGATGTACAGTGTATACTCGACCTATTGCGTTAGTTTTCATTATTTCTGGATGACCCTCTTCTGGCATTCCTTGTTTTCGTCGTTGAAAAATTTTCCTTGTTTTGTCCCACGTATAATAAATAGGGACGTCGACATACAGTAACGTCTTTGCGAATGGATCCGTTTGGCAAAGTTGGAAAAAAGCTGTTAATGTTGTGTTCTGAGGTGGTTCGCTTGCAATTTTTCTAGCCGAGTCTTTTGTGAAGTAAACTCTCTGTCCATTCTCCAAATGTACTGCTAGATGTTGCACAGCTGGTTCGCGTTCGTGTATGGGAAAACTAAAAATCCTCCACGCTGCTTCGTTACTGTTGATGTATCTTCCCATTTGGTACATGAGGATTTCATCATTTCTATTATTTTGTTCGCTATTTTGGACTATTTGAAATACTGCCATATCACTACCTTTGTTTACGTACTTACATATATATTTAATAGATTTTACTGAATTGCAATATTCAACGTTTATGTGTGCTTGGAACATTTTGGAAAGTAGTGGGTTATATGGTACTACCCATTGATTATCTATTTCCAGTTCGTCTCTGCCTTGTATTCGTATTTTTGCTGTGAAGCCACCGTTTTTCGGTGATCGTCTTCTATATTTGGGATAGCCGTCATCTTCAGTTTTTGTATCGTCCAAGTATGGTTTTGGATATTTTTTGTACATTTTCCATATTAGTACTCATGCATGGCGCATTGAAGTTTAATGGTCCACATGGTCCGTGAATCATGTTTTTCACTACTATGTTGTATAGTTCCGGATCATTTTGTGGATTGGGAAATTCAGCTTGGATGATTTTGTCGATATCCGTGGGATAAATTTTATCGTGTAGCCATATGAGATTGTGTGAGTGAGGTAATCCTCGTTTTTGCCACTCGATTGTATACATCCAGCATCTAACGGTTCCAAAGATGTGGTATTTTGTGATGACTTCAATAAATCTTATTTGTTTTTGTCGAAAAACTCGGGCTATCATGTCGTGTCGATCCATGGAGGTTTGTCCGTATTTTAGTTGTTCTTTGATTTCTGGCCATGATGAGTTGCATGTAAATGTTATGAAGAGATCAGGTCGTCCATATTTTCTTACGTAGGTCATGGCATCTTGAGTATATTCGTGCATATGTCTTGGACTTCCTATGTATGATGAGGGTAAGATTACCATTGTTCCAATATCGTCAATATTGCCGTCATTTATGATCGTATCTCGAAGGTGGATGTATTCTTCTGTGCGTAGTTTCTTCTGATTCAGTCTTATGTAAAGCAATCTATTTTTGCGTGATAAAAAATGCTTCTATTTTTGCGTACATATCTACCAGAAATTGTTGGAATAAACGGCGAGTGTTGAGAATGTGATTGTATATTTCATTGTCTCTGATCATTAAGCGGTAAGCATAGAACTACTTGGAAGTTGATTGTATTTGTGTAAGATCCTCTGTACATCTTGGATTATTTCGCGTTTCAATCCAATAAAATTTGTACATCGTTGATCAATTTCGTTTTCTTCATTTCCGATGAAATATACTTGCAGAAATTTATAGTCATCGTTAGGCATTGGTAGTAACGATCCAATTTTGTGATAAATTTGCCCTTGAATTGAAAATACATATTCAAATTTGTCTCTATTAGTGTCAGTCGAAGTAACACCGAAAGAAGTCATTTAAAAGCAGGAGTTGTATGATCTTATATTTTGAAGAAAGTGTTTTGATTCTGGTGTTTCCCCGGTCATGTAATGTAGAAATTCCTGTGGAGGTGCTTCCAGTGGTGGTAATCGAATTTTTCCATTCATGCAACAGAGACCTGGTGTTTCTTTACTGAATTTTTTCGCGTGGCAAAATTGGCAAATGTTATTCATTTTTCCGATCACAACATATTTATGATCGTAATATTTCTTCGTCGGTTCGTAGTGGAATGCTTCCTTTGTTAGATTATCTTTTAAAATGCTCGAATCTTCAATACTTTTATTTTCTTTTCTTTCTTCGCTTTTTCCGCTTCTCAGGGTGCTCATTCTGGTTCGTTGATTTTGTAAACGTGCTTCGCGCTCTTCTTCCGTTTCATTTCTTCGATTTTCTTTTTGTTTCCGCCGTTTCGCTGCAGAACTGGCAAGATCTCCACCTCTTTTACGTCTAGGCATTGTATTCTGTAAAATATAAATTAAATGAACATTTTATAGACAAATATATTGTTACGTAAACGTGGAGCACGTTGAGACAAAGAAAAAAAAAAATTTAATCTTCAAGCGGTCGCGCGATATTTTGTTTACGGCCAAAGTATATAGAAGGCATCGATTCAATGCCGCGCGACTACTTGAAAGTTAAGGAAATTACAATTAAAAGAAAATAAAAAAAAAACCATTAGAATTAATTAAATACACTATTAAAAATACTCACATTTGATATTTCACAATAAAGGCTCACAGATAACTTTTCCTCCTTCGCTTCGAAATCGAGAATTAATTAAACACACTATTAAAAATACTCACACGTGATACTTCAAAATAAAGGCTCACACACAGATAATTTCTTTCTTTTTCGTTTCGAAATCGCTTGTTTCGCTGTTCCAATCAAACTAACTCTGGCGGGTGACACCGAGCTCTTATATATTCAGAAAGCTAGGCTCTAGGATATTCGAGAAAGTTGGCGCTAGGATATTCGAGAAAGTTTGGGAATAATCGTTCGTTTAAGTCCATATTGTGTACAATGAATGAAATTTAACTATTCGACAACAGATGGCGCCACTTTGGACAATGAATGAAGTTCAACTACTCGACAACAGATGGCGCCACTACACTTACTTTCCGAGTTGAAGGGTTGGAAAAGCCCTTATATCTTTAAAGACACACCCTTTAGGTTAAAACGGGAACTTTCTTGTTCGAGGGGGAATAAAGGGCTATCACACTATATAAGTCCCTTTATCGTGCTGGGACTCCTTTTTAAGTTTTATCGGCACGCACATTTTCTCAACTTAGTTTTATTATATATAATGATTTATTATCTCCTTTATTCATTTTTGGGTTCCGTAGTCAACTAGGAACCCTTATAGTTTCGCCATGTCTGCCCGTCCGTCCGTCCGTCCGCGGATAATCTCAGTGACCGTTAGCACTAGAAAGCTGAAATTTAGTACTAATATGTATATCGATCACGCCGACAAAGTAGTAAAATAAAAAAAGGAAAACTTTTTTTATTAGGGTACCTCCCCTATACGTAAAGTGGGGAGTGTTTTTTTTTTTCATTTCAACCCTAACGTGTGATATATTGTTAGATAGGTATTTAAAAATGAATAGGTGTTTACTAAAATCATTTTTTGATAATGTAAATATTTTCGGAAATAATCGCTCCAGAAGTAAAACAAAATGTGTCCCCCACCCTCTAACTTTTGAACCATAAGTTTTAAAAATATGAAAAAAAATCTCAAAAGTAGAACTTTTATAAAAACTTTCTAGGAAAATTATTTTGAACTTGATAGGTTGAATAGTTTTTGAAAAAAAATTACAAAATAATTTCTGTACTAAGTTTGTAATTTAACCATATAAGAAGGTGTTTATTGTACCTGTAATTTCTACAAAATCACAATGAAATGACGTGCTTTCAAATAAAGTAAAAACGGTGAAAATCGGTTCACGCAATAAAGAATTATCCCATAAAAATCATCTTCCATATTTTAAGCTCGCGCGCAATAGTTTACTTAATTTGCCGATAGATGTCGCTGTACGTGGAACGCTCATATCATATCCTACATGGCGGTGTTATTTTAACTCTTAAGTGGGGACACTTACTGTGACGGACTACGGAACTACGGAACCCTACACTGAGCGTGGCCCGACACGCTCTTGGCCGGTTTTGTTCTTAAGTTAGGTTATTTTATAATATATTTACAAAGGCAAAATATAAAAATACATCTAAAACACATAAAAACAATAAAAACATTATAAAAAACCTAACCTAGGGTGCCGCCGGCAGCGGAGCAAGGCCCAGGCTGCCGGTGGTTAGGGCCGCAGAGTGAGGAACCTTCGGACTATGCGCGCCGTGTCCAAGATTACCCTTTAGATCCTTGTTTGATCCGATTATCCGTGCTTAATATTGTTAGGTAAGGTGCATTCGGCTAATTTCGTAATTCGGGAAATTCCGAAAACTACGAATTTCTACTAAACGCGGCATTTTAATGCGCGCTAGCAACAGTCCTCTTGACGCTCATTTAACTGCCCCCCCGCATCCGTCAGCTCGGAACGCCATCGATGGAATCACGTGAGTTGCGCGCCATTTTTGTGAGCGAGTGCTATTTCCCGCGTTTTTGATCTTTCGGAATTAGCCGCACATCAGTAAATCGGAATTTTGGTAAGTAAATGGTTTTAGTCCTTTTGTATTTAATAGATTTTCGATTTTAATTACTATTCAATGGACTAAGAACCTTCTAGTTTGAAAATTTTGTATTTTTCGGATTAACCCGCACTGGGGAATTCCGAATCAAAGATTGTTTCAGAATTACCCGACTTTATTACTCCATAGTAGTAGCCAATGGTTCTCAAACAATCAATTGTACTATACTATGAATATGAATTTTCATAAATATTCTAGCCTGTTAGTAGTTCACTATTTATTTTCTTTCATTCAAGTTCTAGGGATTTGATATCGTTAAAAAAGATATCGATATATATTAATACATATGCTAATTGAAAATCCTCGATTACTAACTACGAGTATAACAAAGATAGAGGAGCCTCTTAAGATAATAAAATTATGCGGATGACAATTTTCTGTCAGTACCATTCATATGCTACAGTAAGAATAATATATGAGGTAATATTCCGCTACGATTGCTACGAAGAAAAGCAATAATATTTATTTATGTTGACTAACATCTAGATGTTGACAGTAACATCAATAGAATATTTTGCTACATCACTTTAGTACTGGTGCTCCAAAGTAGCACACGCATAAGTAGAAATCGGTCAACTCACAAATTCACTAATGTTTCCGGTGTCTGTATGTGACGAAGAACAAGCATTCTAATTTTCAAGCGGTTGCCTGACTTTTTTTTCTTCGCTCCCGTACAGGGCGCCAGTCCAACCAGGAGGGATGGCATTAAAATTTTGTTATATAACCAGCATACATTCTTTCAGGCAACCACTGTTTCAATCGGTTGCCTCGCGATAATTATTTTTTTGCAATGCATGTATGTAACTGTACGTAATTAGGCCTTAAAACACTCGTGTGATCTTATTATGAAACTCGCCTGCGGCTCTTTTCATAAAACCACACTCCTATTTTAAGGACCCTTATTAGGTAACAGTTGCATAAACTACTAGTGTGATACTTGTATCATTAAAGTTTGAGAACCACTAACTTCAAGTCGGATAATTCCGGACTAAAAGTTTGTTAAACACCTGTTTAGGTATTTCTATAGGCACAATCGAAAAAAAAAGAGAGGGAGGGTAAATCTGATTGAAAAGCGAATATGTGCTTTATGTTTCAAGCAAATAGAACGTAATTTAATTGTATTCGGATTTACCCGAGCTAATTCGGAATTGCACTTTTATAACCATACATCGTTATCGCGGGAGCAAATACAAATGTGTTGAAGAATATGTATAACAGAATGTCCGTTTATTATAAACAGAATATTATGCCTACGCGTCTTAGCCTCTAAGAAGTTCTTCATATCTAGCACAATGTTTTTGCTAGAAATGATTAATCAAACTCGACTTGCTCCTTTCCGACGTTCGTTAAAGTGGGTCTTTTTGAGTAGAAATTTCGTTTAACAGAAGATTTATTTTTTATGAAAATTACGAGTACCTAACGTTGATTTTTGAGAAAAAAATACTCCTCGTGTGTCTAAAGTAATCCTTTATTTACAAGTCCAGACAAATCGATCATGAATGAAAATTGTTTTGAATAACAGGTGACTGAAGAGGTTGTCGTTAGGATTGCGTGGCTAATCCTTTTAGTATGTCCTATAATCAAGTCGATTACGAACTTTAGATATTAGAAAAACATCGATAAATTTTGAACTTGTAGGTACAAACGCGTTGAAACTACTGTCATTTCTGTTATTTCTTATTTGTCATAATCTTTGACTACTGTCAAATCGTTTTTGCTCCCGTGATAACGACGTATGTTTATAACTAAAATAAATTATAGATTTGTAACACATAATTATATCTCATAAATCCAAAGTTATTTATGAAAGTTCGTGATAATGAATACATGATTACTCCATCCAGTAAATACATTTTTCATTAAAGGTCTCAAAAAATCTACCTATACCGGGTGGTTCACGAATAAACGTACATACCAGCAACTAGTGCAAAAACCTTACCTATTTTCTCAATAAAACTATGCATTGGCCGCAAACGCAGAACAGAAGGATCATCGCCATTTCGTATTTAATACCCTTAAGTTTAGGCCGAAACATTGGAATTGTCCTAAATATTATTCATAATAAAAATTACAGATGTTTGTGCCCCGTCGACTGCTAAAACTGATATTAGTAACTGCAGATGTAAATATTTAGGTAACTGATCGTATAATAAATAACCAAATTATTATGCAACCGATGTTTTTCAAATACCTACCTCATTTACCAAACAACTTTCTCAAATGACCCGGGGTTATCTCATTGGATCCGGGTATGTCCTTAAACTACTTACGTCCAAAAAAAAGGTATGGGTGCTGCGAATGTCATGTCGCTATGTGTGGTAGGGCACAGCACAGCAAATGTCAACTCGCTCAAATCTGGAGCAGAGCCCGACTGGGGAAGTACCTCCACCTTACAGAAAACCACAGCCAAATATCACTAGACCCTAGTCATAGTGAGTGAGTGTTCCTGCTGGTGAGTAAGGTTGCCAAAGAGCTCAAAGAGGACCCAGTGTGTTGACGATGACCATCTTGTTCCTTTAGCCGCCAACACAGTGAATCCTACTTTTTGTAAAGGGTCGGCAACGCGCATGTGACATCTCTGGAGTTGCATGCGTCCATAGGCTGCGACTGCTTACCATCAGGCGGGCCATATGCTTGTTTGCTACCGTCGTGGTATATTGTTTATTACCTACCCATTTAACCTTTGCCTTACATAGTTGGTCTTGCCGAAAAATATCCAATCAAATAATTCTTTTGATACCTTTATTTGTGAATTTTTCTATCCTCTTTGATTTGCAATGAACCGTAAAGCTATTTGAAACAAATTGATCCGCTCAAATGAAAGTAGCGACATAGGGATACGCACAGATATCGAGTGATATCCGGCAAAGCCTTTCAGTTCCAACCTTTTGATTTCCAATAAATCGCACAAAGGCGCATCGAGAATGCAATAAAATACAGCACAATACAGGAAATACAATAAAATATAATGCTGAATACAGCGCAAATACAATGGTGGGCGAGTTATTGGCTCTTGAATTTCCTTCCAGTTGCACGAACGTTCCATATTACACGTGTTCACTGCTAGTTCTCAAACATACAAAACAATACAATCAAAATACGACAAAACTCGAAATCCGTCGGACAATTTTGAAATTTGGTGTGTATGTTGATTAGAGGTCCCGTTTTATTGTCCACACCATGTGACATTTCAGGACCTCGAGGAACCGCCAGCACCTTGGAAAATGTCCTCCATACTGAAGAAATTCGCTTTTCCCTCCGAATCTACGCACTCTATGAAAATATGATCTAGGACAATTATTAAAGCTCATTAAATTCCACTTAGAAATATGCCTACACTTTTGCAAAAAAATGCACCGCCTTAGAGATGCACTTGAGGAAATGAAGTATAGGCATCATGAAGTGTATCCAATGCCTTTCCAGGGGATATTCTCATGATATAAAACTTGTGAGAATACAAAGTTAACATTTATTTATAGTTTTGTATGTCAGCTCCATTAATATCAACATTTTAACCGACTGCGACAAAAAAAGTAAGTAGGGTAATGGTTTCAAAACTGAAAACTGAATACAGCCTGTAGCCTAGGATGCTAAGCGGATTTCTACAAGTAAATAAATAATAATAAAATAAATAAATAAATAAATATTATGGGACAATTTAACACAAATCAACCTAGTCCCACAGTAAGCTCAATAAGGCTTGTGTTGTGGGTACTGGACGACGATATATATAATAGATAGATATAGATAAATACTTAAATACATAGAAAACATCCATAACTCAGGAACAAATATCTGTGATAAACACACAAATAAATGCCCTGACCAGGATTCGAACCCGGGACCTCCTGCTTCATAGGCAGGGTCACTACCAACTAGGCTAGGAGGCCGTTGTAAGTGACATATCCCTTAATTGAACTTGATCTGAACAATGAATCCACACTTTATATATCTAAAAAAAAACAATATGGCGGCCGCAAGAGGTCACCAAATATGAAATCATGTTTTTTCCTTGGTGCCTAAACTATTGCGCGGATTTCAATGAAAGATACACCAGGAGGTTTGTAATCAACACACCAGTGCCATGCAATGCAAATTTTCTAAAATGTATGAGAGATATTTTCCAAGGACATTTTCCAAGGATGGAGGACATTTTCCAAGGTGCTGGCGGTTCCTCGAGGTCCTGAAATGTCAAATGGTGTGGACAATAAAACGGGACCTCTAATCAACATACACACAAAATTTCAAAACTGTCCGACGGATTTCGACTTTTGTCGTATTTTGAGTGTATTATAGCGTCGTTAGGTACCTTATATCAGGGATGTAACAGATGTGGTTTTATCGGAACAAGAAACGGAATCGGAAGCGGAACCAGAATCGAAGCCCGAGTGATAGGTGGACGAGATGTTAAGGGTAGGTCTATAAATTTGTTTGTTTTTGATGTACGCCGTTCAATTCCTCCCGCTGCGTTGCTATGATATCCGATATAGCTTCTGTTTTGAAAGTAACAGAACCGGAACCGAAGCGGATGTTTAAAACCAATCGGAAGTTCCGACTTAACGGAACCGGAACCGGAGCTCTGTAACATGCCTTATATTAAGGCTCAAAATTATCTTTGGGCGCAGCCAGTTGAAATGGGATTCCATACAACTTTTCAAGCCTAGCATTTAGGTATGAACAGCTGATTTTTAGGGTTTCGTAGCCAAAATGGCAACAATGTCACAACCATTTTACTCGGAAAGAACGGAACCCTCCATTATGCGTGGTCCGACACGTACGACACGGTTATAATGATAACGTTAATTGTATCTAAAGTAAACATAATAATAATACTCGTAGTAATGTTTGCCGCAGGGGGACCTCTTAGAGGGGGTTTTCTTTTTATAACTGGGATTTTAGGTAAGCTTTTAGGTAGTTTTTATATTTTATAGTTGTACTAGCTTTTGCCCGCGGCTTCGCTCGCGTTAAATTCGGGGTAACACGGTTTTCCTTTCCTAATTGTCCCCCGGAATGCTCTATAAAAACTTCCACCCCCCATTTTAGGGTTAGAAAGAGGCAAAAAGTAGCTTATGTCACTCTCCATCCCTTCAACTATCTCTACTTAAATAAAACATCACGGGCCTGACGCATTAACCGCTTTTGCGTAATCGCCAAAAGGCTCAGTGCGTGGACCTCGTCCTATGAAAACGTTTCATAATTAAAAATTACGTTAAGGGAAATGTGTTATAATTCTATCTAATTCATAAGAAACATTGTCTCCACATCATTGTTTTCAACCGACTTCAAGATTTCTAAGGAGGACGTTCTCAATTCGTCGGGATCTTTGTTTTTTGCTTGTTTTTTTTTTAATGTTTGTTAACCGATTATTCGAAAACGGCTGAACCGATTTGGAAAATTATTTTTTGTTTGAAAGAGTGTACTTCACAGTTGGCCCCATTGTCACTAGGTCAGTATCTGATGATGGGATCTTGGAGAAATTGAGGGAACTCCTCAACTATTATAGGCGCACCTACAGTGATTTGATTATTTTTTACAGCAACTCGGGCATTTGCTCTTGGAAAGGTGGAACCGAAGTGGAATCGGTTCTTTTTTGCTTAAAATTATTTTATTTTTCTATTCACCCTTAATTTACACGCTTTTAATTAGCGTCACTTCGCATTTTTGTTGTGGTAGTCGTTGAAATAGATTCAAATCTTGCATCTAAGTTAAATTTAGATCACTTGCCGGGGTCTGCATTGAACTACAGTTTGGTATAAGTAACATAGATATTTAGGTATTTACTATTTCGAAGCTGATCTGGTGACAGAATCGGTAGGTTATCTAAGGAATTCCTGGAGGAAGAAATACAAACACGACGAGTTTGGGCTTATTAGAAAAGATCAATTAACAGACGTGCAAAGAACACGAGGCACAGTCAGCAATAAGATGGTGTACCAAAATTTTTGAAATGTACCTACAGATTAGGCCCCTCTACTGACCCGGCAATCACATCTGATTTTCAATACATTGCGGTTTTTGATCCATCGATTGATTTCGTTGCACCTACCTAGACAGCAACTTATCGAAATTGCCGGCAATTTTTGCGTCGATATTGCGCCGAGTATAGACCCCTTTACAGCAAAAATAAAAGTCTACGGTCAAGCGTGAGTCGGACTTAAAAAAAAGACATTATTAATATTTTAAGATTGGCGCAAATTCGACTCGAACTTTGCCGGTTTTTCTTTGATGCCTAGTGCCTACAAATGGCATAAAATAACTAGTAGAATGAGGCGATGAGGGGAGCTTCGTGAATATCAGGCGTAGCGAGTCGGTTGAGAATGAAACAAAACCATTACCGTATAACCATCCAGTTTTAGGTGTAACCTACTTAAAGGAGAGAGGGTAACGTTTTTAGGGTAGCTAATTCGTTTGTGGGCCGTACTCTAAGTCTAAAACGCGATCCAACTCCAATACAACTCCATTAACTATGCAATACCTACAGCTAACACCTAAACGTCTGAATCAGAATATTCAGAATTTGAGATTCAAGATACTTATTCAACCAAAAAAATAAAGACATGTTGGTGTAACACCACGAAATGTACCCTGCTCAGCAAAATGCTAGTTTGGATCAGGGACCGGAACCGGTAACCATTAAAGGGGTATTAGATTGGGTATTTGATAGAGTTGTTTTTAAAAACCCTATCAATTCGGTAAGCGTATCGTTTGACTTACCCGAACGAAAGGCTAACCATGTCAATACAGTTAATTCGGGTAAGTGGTTACAACCCAGCATATGGTTTCCCTATCAGATAGGGTTTTTCAAATGCGATTAAGCTATTTTAAACTCTGTGACCAATACATTTGGCTTATTTATTATTCGAGCACCCTACGAGCTAAGCGCTGCCGGGCGGCACGAGCGAGCCTACAGACAAACAAGAATCTTTTTGCGTATGTTTTCGTACTTACGCCTTTGATCTAGACGCTATTATTGCTTGTTAGTGCGCTAAAAGATCGTTGTGTGGTGCCGGTGTTTTTGTTCTTGCCATTCGAGCGTGACGGCTCGTCTCGATTGAATCTTAGACCCAGGCTTATAGGAATCAAAATCAAATGCATATTGTGAAGTGTTAAAATATATAATTTTGTGTTATTCTAGTTATAGGTAGTACTTTGTTTCAATGGCTCCAGCAAAATGTGACGCCGTTCACCGATACTTCTAGTATAATGAAACGATCAATATCAGTCATTGTTGGACACTCAAGAATAAAATGATTATTTGAAAAAAATATCGTAAGAATAAACTTATGTTGATTGTATTCCCGTTAAAATGATTCAAAATAATTTCGTCGGGACTAATTCATATACGAGAAAATGTAATAAAAATAATTGATTCTTAACAGAATTATTTAATCATGCTTTTTATTTTAAATAATGTTCGGCGTATAAGAATGTATTCTGGGTTTTTCGGTGTAAGAAAACATCGTGTGGAAACTGGACCTAATCCCAATAAGGCGTAGTTTCCCTTATGCCCAGCAAAAATTATATCTGTTTTAAAATCCACGGTAGGCAGATATACTCTTTTCACTTCTCATGCTCGTAAAGTTCGACTTTAAATCGTGCGTGGACGATATAAAATCGCATTTTAAGCTCTAGGGCATAAAGTAAAATTTTCTTCTAAGACCAAGAATGTGGCTCAACAGCCAAACAGAGTCAAAATATATTGCACAATTTAATTGAACAGTAAAATTTCGTAAAATACTGAAACTTGTTCTTTTATTATATTCTTGTACTCAGATATAATAAGCTTTCTGGCCCAGACAATTCCTATTGGATGGGTTTTTTTTTGTATAGATCAAAGTGTCAGGAATTGATACCAATAAAATTTATAAGTAAATATTGGGCGCTAAGATGCCCAAAAAATGGTAAAAATGGTAAAAATCAGTTTTTCGATTCTTGAGGAAAAACTACGGCTCCGACAAAAAATAGTTAAATGTAACAAATGTGCGCTATAAAAAAACATAGAGAATGAGCCCCAGTAGAGCAAAATCTGTTTAGAGGATCGTCCGCAATGTGAAAAAAATAACCAGTGTAAGTTGACCTTTCTATAAGAATAATTACTAGGGCAGAAGAGGTCAGCTAAACATGGTTATTTAATTTTAAGAGAAATTAAGCATTATTGCAAATGGCACCTAAAATATAAGAATAGCAGAATTAAAATACTTAAGTATAGTTTAAGTTAATCATTAATTTTTTTAGGTGCCATTTGTAATAATGCTTCATTTCTCTGAAAATTACACTTCCAAGTTTAGCTGACCTCTTCTGCCCTAGTAATTATTAACTTGGTTGTTTAATTTTAAGAGAAATGAAGCATTATTACTAATGGCACCTAAAAAAATTAATAATTAACTCAAACTATATTTAAGTATTTTAATTCTGCTATTCTTATATTTTAGGTGCCATTTGCAATAATGCTCCATTTCTCTTAAAATTAAATAACCATGTTTAGCTGATCTCCTCTGCCCTAGTAATTATTCTTATACAAAGGTCAACTTACACTGGTTAATTTTTTTCACATGAATTATACCAAAATAATAATAAAAATAGTCAATTTTAGTCTATGAGTGTAAAATAATTTTGTCCAGCTAGATCGGGCGTTTGGGCCATAGTGCGCCGCTGCCGCGCGCGCAAAAAGTGTCTGATCTTCATAGATTATTTAAACAAGTTTATTCCTTGTCAAATGATCTGTAAATTTGTAAATTTGTAGTTCAACTCCTCCTTAATGCATAGAAACCGAAATTATAACGTTTTTCGAAACAACATTTTTACAACATTTTCATTTGAACATTTAACTGTAGTTAGAGGACCACAAAACTGACATCATATTCAAATTTCAGCTCTCCAGCACTTCCGGAACGCGAGTTATTGAATTTACAATATTTGCAAAAAAAATGTGTTTTTTTGCGAATTGCGGACGATCCTCTGGACCGATTTTGCTCTACCGGGGCTCATTCTCTTTGTTTTATAATTGCGCACATTTATACATTTAACTATTTTTGGTCCGACCCGTAGTTTTTCCTCTAGAAGCGAAAAACTGGTTTTTACCATTTTTTTGGCACCTTAGCGCC
Organism: Pammene aurita; assembly: GCA_947086415.1. Taxonomy (NCBI): domain Eukaryota; kingdom Metazoa; phylum Arthropoda; class Insecta; order Lepidoptera; family Tortricidae; genus Pammene; species Pammene aurita. The sequence goes on from OX352310.1 coordinate 2,988,432, forward strand.
CAATATTGATCACTTATAAATTTTATTGATATCAATTCCTGACACTTTGATTTATACAAACAATTTTTTTCCCGTCCAATAGGAATTGACTGTACTTTTTATGATTTTTCCGCTAATTCTATCTGAGTATTGCTATAATTATTTGAATCGCGTGTTTTCTATAATTAAATAAATGTAATCAAATAAAATAGGAGTTGATAATAGTTTAGAAATGCCCCGAAATGTTTTGATGACTTGGCAGAAAATTTCTACATTCACATGTTAAAAATTCAAAAAAATATATTAAAAAATTAATTGGTTGGAACCATATTTGTTTTCATTGTAATATTTTTGTTAGAACTTGAAATTGTTTTACGATTACCGATAAATAATTTCCTCGCAAATGAAGTGAAAATTTGAGTGTAACCCTCGTCCATAAAACCCATTTTACACTCGACTTTTAAACGCCTCGCGTAAAATCGTACGTTTTATGCACTTGTTACTACTATAATAAAAATAAAATAAAATAAAAATGAAATAAAAATGGAAATAAAATGAAAATAAAAGGAAAATAAAATGAAAATTAAATGAAAATAAAATGAAAATAAAATGAAAATAAAATGAAAATAAAATGAACATAAAATGAAAATAAAATGAAAGTAAAATGAAAATAAAATGAAAATATAAACAAAAATAAAAACGAAAATAAAATGAAAATAAAAACGAAAAAAAAAACGAAACGAAACGAAAACGAAACGAAAACGAAGCGAAAATGAAACGAAAAATCGTACGTTTTATGCACTTGTTACTACTATAATAAAAAAAATAAAAAATAAAAATGAAATAAAAATGGAAATAAAATGAAAATAAAATGAAAATAAAATGAAAATAAAATGAAAATTAAATGAAAATTAAATGAAAATAAAATGAAAATAAAATGAAAATAAAATGAAAATAAAATGAACATAAAATGAAAATAAAATGAAAGTAAAATGAAAATAAAATGAAAATAAAAACAAAAATAAAAACAAAAATAAAATGAAAATAAAAACGAAAAAAAAAACGAAAAAAAAAACGAAACGAAACGAAAACGAAACGAAAACGAAGCGAAAACGAAACGAAAACGAAACGAAAACGAAACGAAATCGAAACGAAAACGAAACGAAACCGAAACGAAAACGAAACGAAACGAAAACGAAACGAAACGAAAACGAAACGAAATCGAAACGAAAACGAAACGAAAATGAAACGAAACCGAAACGAAAACGAAACGAAAACGAAACGAAAACGAAACGAAAACGAAACGAAAACGAAACGAAATGAAAACGAAACGAAAACGAAAACGAAACGAAACGAAAACGAAACGAAACGAAACGAAAACGAAACGAAAACGAAACGAAAACGAAACGAAAACGAAACGAAAACGAAACGAAAACGAAACGAAAACGAAACGAAACGAAAACGAAACGAAACCGAAACGAAAACGAAACGAAAATAAAACGGAAAAAAAATTAAAATAAAACGAAAATAAAATGAAAAAAAAATGAAAAAAAAAAACAAAAAAAATTAACAAAAATATTATACACAGATTTTTTTTTATATAAAATGAAAAAAAAAATTATATACACGGTGAATCTGAGTATCCCGACAGATTTTAACCATAAATTCCTGATAATTGACTGATAAATAACTGACTGAGACTAAAATGTTGTATAAACTTTTCTGGAATTAGCCTAGTTTCAGAGTTCTTCTTCTTTGTCGTTACACTCTTTACAGAGTGGTCGTCGCCAAAATGTACTAATTTATTTCAATTGACAGTTTTACCAATAACATTTATGTTTTTATGTTCAAAAGCATTTTAAAAATCGGAAAAATGAAAAAAAATTTTTTTTTGCGAAATCGAACTAAATTCGTAAAACATTTATTACTCCTTATGACCTCAGGAATTTATGGTTGAAATCTTTCGGGTTACTCAGATTCACCGTGTATAATAATAATAATAAAAAAACCAGTCTATCTTGAATTTTAAAACAGATATAATTTATACACCCCGAATAATTAACCGAAAATAACTACCATGACTATTTTTCAGTAAAAAGTATATAACCGCCATCTTGGATTATAAAACAGAAATAATTTTCGAAATTACATCCCCTAATTATAAATATTAATTATTTGTAACGGGGTATTTACCTCGTACCCGAAATATCGGGTGCCCAATAGGCAATAACGCTAATATACATGGTAAATACCCCGTTTCAAATAATATTTATAATGTGAATGACCATGTGAGCTTAAAAAATCGTATATCCCATAATTAGCTGAAAACGACTACCAATCCCTACGCCAATTCATGGGATTAGGTTGCCAAGCGGACCACAGGCTCAACTGAGCCGTGGCAAAAGCCGGGACAAACAGGACAAAAGGAGGATGAATACTGGTTTGTGTAAAATCGATTTGAATATGAATAAAAATTGTGTTTTTATTCTTATTCAAAATAATTATTGCCCATCTCATCAGTACGTGCGAACTATGCAAAAATAAACTGAACGTAAGACACATTTCTTTAACAGAAATTCTTTAATGGAAAGTTGTGTACGTGAGCAGAGGACTGGACTGTGAGTGTGACTTTTCCAGAATGAATAAACGACAGCAAATCTTATATTTACTAAATTTGTTCCGCCGCCACCTCTCCTGTTCCATTTCAAATGAGAAAGATAGAACCGCCTGCCTGCGTGGAAAAGAGACAGGAAAAGGGTAGCCCTATGATAGGGTAAGCGGTAAATATTAAAGCTATCTTTACCCCATTCGACTCGGAAACCACATTGAAAAGGGTTAAGCCTATTCAAAATGATTTCCATATCGATAGGGTAACCCAATGATAGGGTAACCCTATCATTAGGGTAAGACTTTAATAAGGTTACCCTATCGAAACGATTAATCAAATGAAGGGGTTTTCCGGTCCCTGGTTTGGATGCTAGCGCTGATCTTCCGTAGGGTCCATTTGGTGATGCCACAGATAACACAAAAACTGAGCAACAAAAATAACATGTTATATTTAAAACAAACAATGAAAATATGATAGTACGCATGATAGTAAATATGTAAAAATAACTTCAAAATGATTCCGATGCTACTCTAATGTCCTACTAATACCTACCCGTTCATGTCCGCGATTACTGTCTAAGTTAAATATTCACAGCCCGCCATATTGGGTTGCATTGACGTAGATACATAACAATTTCAGCGAGATGGGTATTGATTCGAGCTGTTTCTCGGAATCCAGGATCGCCCGCAGCGGCCCTTTGTTCGAACTTGTTGCCGATGAGATGAGCAATCCAATGGATCTTATATTGAATAGATTGAAAATATACTATCTATTCTCTTTAATTCCTTTTAAGTTTTCGGCTGACTCTATTTCACAAATCAACGGTCGAAGTCGCTTTTCTATTCGAGTTATTTGACATTCTCCTAGATAGTAAAATGCAATCGGTTATTTTTAGTTTTAACCGAAAACCGAGGTTAAAACATAGCCGAGATGCATTTCTTAATCACGATATAAACTCAAATGCATTGACGACATTTCATGACAATTTCTAAATTCATTAAATTGTCATTGAATGATAAATAATGTAATGTATTTTTAAGTTAAGCTTCAATTTTAACAAAATGTAATGTGCTGAATAAATTTAAATAATATAGTGATAAAAAAGTTAAAATATAGTTCAAACCTCATTATATGAAATCTGAAGCAATGGCCACTGACTATGGCAATTGTAATTTGATCATACCTGCAACTACTAAAGTATAGGCTAAATGTAAACGCAGAACATACCTACATTAGTCAGAGCAGAGAGCATAATACTTTAACTGTGGACATGAGTGTATATGTCGCAGGGAAATGATTAAAACAGAGATTTGAACAAATCTCTAAGGGATATGATCAAATTACGCAGGATGTTAAAATAGAGACTCCATATCATCATTTCCCTAGAAAAATTCAGTAATTTCACCAAATCACTGACTCTGTTTAGTGGGAAGACAAAATCGGGCAAAAACCGCGACACGCTTTTTCATTTCACTAGATTTGTTTAGGAATTTGACAAAATCCCTAACCGCTACAGTAAGTTGATGAAACGAACTCAAAAAGTCGACTAGTTTTATCATTTCGCTAAACAAGTTTAGTGAAATGATAAAGTCTCAACTGGAAGATGGTATATGGTGATTTGATTAAATCTCTGAACTGGTTTAGTGAAATGACGAAACGAAGTACCGAATACAATATTTTACTTTACAGTTAAGCGATTTTATCAAATCTCTGACTAGATAAAGTGAAACATATATTAAATCAGAGATTTTAACAAATCTCTAAGGGATATGATCAAATCACGCAGGATGTTAAATTGGAAAATCCATATCATCATTTCCCTAGAAAAATTCAGTAATTTCACCAAATCACTGACTCTGTTCAGTGGAAAGACAAAATCGGCCGGTGCAGTATTTGTGAACATCCAGTGCATGCAACATGTGGAAGTACTGTTGGAGAGGAAGGTTAAGGCTTAGTTGTTAAATGCCAATTTTGTCAAAAAGAAAGCAATATTAGAGCTGAGAGGGAAAATGCAGCAAAATTTTTGAACATATACTAAAGAAAGATTGAAGATATGACTTGAAGATATAGACTAGATTACGTGAAATTGTTACATAAAATGTCAAAAGTAGGTATCAAAGTTGTTTATGCCATCAAAAACAAAACTTGTAAAAAAAACAAGTCTCGCAACTCATTTCTTCTACCGTAAAAAGTTGTGAGATCCATCTAATACTAAGTCGGTTGATTTATTCAGTCCCTACTTAAGGGACCTTCTGTCTTAAGTTATTACGTGATTAGCTAATCTAACAACATCTTATAGTGACCGTGAGCATGCACAAATAACGCACCTTCCAATTACGTCTTTCCACTAAACAGAGTCAGTGATTTGGTGAAATGACTGAATTTTTCTAGGGAAATGATGATATGGATTCTCCATTTTAACATCCTGCGTAATTTGATCATATCCCTTAGAGATTTGTTAAAATCTCTGATTTAATATCTGTTTCACTTTATCTAGTCAGAGATTTGATAAAATCGCTTAAATGTAAAGTAAAATATTGTATTCGGTACTTCCTTTCGTCATTTCACTAAACCAGTTCAGAGATTTAATCAAATCACCATATACCATCTTCCAGTTGAGACTTTATCATTTCACTAAACTTGTTTAGCGAAATGATAAAACTAGTCGACTTTTTGAGTTCGTTTCATCAACTTACTGTAGCGGTTAGGGGTTTTGTCAAATTCCTAAACAAATCTAGTGAAATGAAAAAGCGTGTCGCGTTTTTTGCCCGATTTTGTCTTCCCACTAAACAGAGTCAGTGATTTGGTGAAATTACTGAATTTTTCTAGGGAAATGATGATATGGAGTCTTCATTTTAACATCCTGCGTAATTTGATCATATCCCTTAGAGATTTGTTCAAATCTCTGTTTTAATCATTTCCCTGCGACATATACAACGTGTTTGTTGTATTCTGACTCTGATAACTTAAAGGTTATGAAACTTATGAACCATCATAAAATCTGATAATCTATCTAACCTTACAAATGCTGGGTAAAAATTATATATTATTATTATTTGTACGTTTTTCCCATATCTCGGGACCAGGGTCCCGGACCTTTGGGACACATGCGTGGAGCCGAAGCCAACAGCGCATAGGCCCTTTAAAACGATATAATATAAAAGTAAGGGATACACATGGCAGATACCATCTCCGAACGCACAACATGATACATCCGGAGATGGTCCCCGCCAGGTGCAAAGACTATTGCAGTGCAGCACTTTTGTGCTGCGATGGGAACTAAGGTCAAAAGGCTATTGATTTGAATGTTGGATGGACTGGATATCGGGCTATGGGAGGAGACTAACGGACACCTGCCGTGACAATCAGTCTCAAAATTGTAAAAGACAGGTGGTGACTCGCTAACTCATTGAGTAGGCCCCGCAATGGCTGCACGCACAGTGCGACAACAGAGCAACACTTGAGAGTGGCTGTGAGGTTGTCGAGAGGTGAGTCTGCGGAGCCAGATCCCGGTAATCCGATCAGCAGGCCGCCGGCGTTATGACATTTTACACTTCCAACCTGGAGCATAGGTCCCGCTCTTGCGACTCCACTCTGGCCGGCCAGTTAAGGCAAGCACAGAGGCGAGGGCCAGATGGAAAGGGCCCTCTGGAATAGGGGTCCGCGGTGTCGCCACTCACCGTCAGCTCGCCACAAGCTGCCCCCGCGGGTTTATTATTATTATTTTAATAGCCTATATTGTGTCCCACTGCTGGTTAAAGGCCTCCCCCCTCGATTTACAAAAATAAATTAACAATTTTTTTTTAAATAAAATATAAAAATAAGAATAATTTAGTAAAAATGTATTAATAGTAGTTTATCTACACTCACATTGTAAGTTCTCTAAAACGTGTTCGAAAACGGTAGGCAATGGCTAGCATTACCACACTCGCCTGCGGCTCGTTTCATAAACCCACACTCGTACTTTAAGGACCCTTATTACGTAACAGTTACATAAACTACTATTATCTACACTCATATTATTTATCCTAAATGCCGTGTTCGGAAACCATAGAATGACCGCTATTGCACCGCCATGGCCAACTCGATTGTGCCGGCGGTCGGGCGGGCGCGTTTCGGCGGTCGCGCGGGCGTGTGCAGGTGTACATTATGTTATCAAAACTCACCTATCAATATTTGAGCATGTAAAGTTAAAATTACGTTACTGCCACAGATAAAAAGCTTATCATAGTAAAATCGGTTGTGGTAATGCTAGCCATTGCCTACCGTTTTTGATCACGTTTCAGAGGACGTACAATGTGAGTGTAGATAAATAAAATTATCTAATTATAATTAATACACAGAATTAGTAACGTCGTAGCGAGAAGGGAAAGAACCCATCGCGCCGAGCAACACATTTTTAAAGACGGAAAAAAAATCGTGGGTGCGGCAAATTACCACCTGGCTATGCGGATTCCAAAGGGAGAAGACGCTTCGCCACTGTACAGTCAGCAGCAGAAGTAGCTAAGCGGGTGAACTGTTCAAAATGATCTTAGCACGACTTTATTGTTCAGAGAATAAGAGCGTGTAAAGGTCATTTTGAACACCTCACCCGCTCAGCTACTTCTTCTGCTGACTGTACCAAATACGGACTAAAATCACTGTCTATTCTTTTCATTTTCAAAAATTCCCGTGTCGCACGTCACATTTTCACCAAGTTCCGAGCTATCGTACGTGCAACGGTAAAAGCATTGCTAGGTGTAGACGGAGAGCTAGCCGCGTCAGATATGACACAATAATGAGAGCGACGAAACCCCTCTCGTTAGTTTGCTATACTATGCTTATTTCTAGATCCGGACATCTGGCAGCTGTAAAGTGGTGGAGGTCAAAGAATGCAAACCACTTTAAGAATACCAATCCTAGAGTTCTGGTTTTGATGCAGTATTATGAGAAATTATTATATAAATAATTAGATAATATCATTGCCAAAACTTTCTGATGGGGAAAAGTAGTCCAAAACGACGTATAATGTAATTTATAGTTTGTCGGCTACTGTTTCTGTTTCCGAAATAATACGCAATGTTTTTTGTTCTAATGTTAAAATATAAGCCCTATCCTTTATACCTGAGACCACTTCAGCAGTTTTTACCTATTTTGGTATTACGTACTATTTTCCAATTCCAAATTTTTGCTAGTGTCACTCCGACCGCCACCCATTATAGCCCACCTAGCTGCCAGATGCCCGAATCTAGCAATAAGGATAATATAGCAATCGAATTAGACGGGTTTTGTTGCTCTCATTATTGTGTCATATCTGACGTGGCCAGCTCTTAGTCCAGAGGGGGACGTCATTAATTGGGGAGGGCAGGGTGGGGTAGGAGCACCTGTTGCGAGCTTCATAACTCGGTTACACTGTAGTACTGTACTTGCGGTACGGAGATAATGGCTCTTAACTTCATAGTGAAGTTTGCTGCAAATGTCAAGAGTATTTTGATTGTGGCGCTGTTTGCCATCGGAACAAATACGATATACCTACGAGTATATGATATTACCTACTGAATTAAACTTGAATTGTTGTCAGTTGCCGAAGTGAAATCAGTAAAATGTTCCCAAATGTCATTAAGAGTCCGGTAACGATTTGAACACGAAAATCGCTAATAATGAAATTACGCACATGAATCGCATTTAATAAGAGAGTTTGAAGTCTTGTTATTGCAAAAAAGTTCTTTGGGTCTATATATCTTAATATTTAATACCCTAAAACTGAATTATTACAGAGCATGTTTAGTGAGAACGTTGATTCGTGCAATCTTGTTGCTTCATTATAAATTATTATTTAAGATGGTCCCCAATATGTTTTATATTATCTGATTAAAGCATGAAATACAGTTTATTTCTGTATTTTTATTTTTGTGAAATTCTTTAATACCTTTCCATAAATATCACCTAAACTTCGGAAATTTTTCATAAAATTGGTCTAGCTAAACATACTCTCCCTTAAAAATATATATATGAAAATGAAAAAAAAACTGTTACACTTATTCCTCACACGACTCATTTTCCAACGTATTTATGTATTTTACGTACTAGTATAACTTAATTTTAATCAATAAAAACCTTACTCTTTTCACCTCTCCAAACAAAAATCGCGAAATAGGTGTTAGATTCGGGTGAATTACTTATAAATGAAACAAGAAAATAACAAAACGTTCCACTTATACAATTTAAAAAGAAACGTTCTTTCCTAATATTACAAACTAATAGTTCTTTTTTTTTAAGTTTCATTAGTTACTTGGAAAATAGTATCAAAAAGTTGAGCGAAATCGAAAAAAAAGGTTACCGGACTCTTAATTAGCTATAATAATATTTCGATTTATGTATTTATATACAGAATTCATCTTTACTTGTCTTTTATTTATTTATTTAGGATTACCAACAGATACATCTTTCATGCCCTTAAATCTATGTTACAATACTTACAATTGAGGTTGATGCTTATCTAA